>VMOF01000013.1:23250669-23478722 GCA_011764245.1 Trialeurodes vaporariorum
CATACAAGAAGCATAAATGATAGGAGAGAAACTTAAGACTTTAAGGAGAGAAAATTAAGACTTTAGAGCCCCACGACTTGAGCCCTACAGTTTTAAAAGTATTCTGAGGACAATTCAAACGGCTTTCGCCGCCTCAGCCTCCCAGAATATCACTGTTGCCCAAAAAGGGGCAACAGCAAAATTAATTTTAAATTGCTGTTTGTTTTTTGTTTTGTTTTCATTTATTTACAGTAATAATATACAAAAATAACGGAATTTGGTTATAAGTAATTATGAAAAAGATGTTCGGTTACGGCAACAAGAAATTTTTCTCAGAGCAAGTACACATTCAGAAACATAATGTTTTTTATACTAGAAAAATACATGAGTAAAATATTTTCATCCGTGTTTCACAGAATAAGATAGTTTTAAAGCAAAAACTAGCCAACAAAAAAGACAAAAAATTCAGGGCAAAAAAAAGAGGAAAAGAGAGGAAAAAGCAAAAAAGGAGAGTAAAGATAGAGAAAGAGAGAAAATAAGAAAAAGAAAGAAAAGAAGAGAGAAAAACAGGGGAAAAAAAAAAAAGAAAAAAGAGAGAAAAAAGGGGAAGAAAAGGAGAAGAAAAGGCAAAAAGTTTTAATAATAACAACTTTTCTAGGGGGGGGGGGGGGGCATTTTAAAAACGAATTTCAATGCCTTATTAAAAAAAAAAAAAAAAAAATTAGTGGGGCCCCCCCAAACCCCCTCCTTCTTTCTGGCGGATTCCCTCAGGCTCCCAGGGCATCCTCCCCTTTTTTTGGGGCCCTCAAATTAAAAATTTACTTAGGGCCTCAAGAGATGTGAATCCGCCCCGGAATCTAACCCTAACCTAACCTAATCTCACATGTGAAAGGGCACAAAATGGTGCACATATATGAACACAATAATGTTATTTGTTGGAATATCGATACTTTACAGCCCCCCGCTCTATATACGCTGTAAAGAACTTGGTCCCGCATGTAGGAATCGAGAGACGCGAATTAAAATTTTTTCCCTACGTTGGCTGTTCGGTGAAAGGCTGGAATTCGAGCTGAAATAGCTCAGTCCGCTGTAAAAGCCCGCTTACTCTAATTTAAAGCTCACTAACTGCTCATCCGTGGATGAAAGAGGATTTGTTTGCATAGCGTGTCATATTTACAGGGCGCGCATTTGATGAGAGAAATGAGGGGAGAGGGCGATGACGAATCGGTATATGAAGAGCATATAACCTTAGCCAGGAAGTTTTTTCTCTCTCTCTCTCTCTCTCTCTCTCTCTCTCTCTCTCTCTCTCTCTCTCTTCGCTCATTTGACTGCATGCGTTAGAAAAGGACCGAAATAGCGGCTGGAGTCACGTGATAGCCCGTCTCTCCATCTTTTTCTAACGCATGTGTTCAAATGGGCCACGAGAGAGAAAGAGAAAGGATGTTAGAGGTATGCGGAAAACTTTTGAAGAGTGGCGAGTGGTGCCTTGCCGGTTTGTGATCGATTAGCATATTTCTCATTTTTGAACCTACGCAAAAAGAAAAAGAAAAAAAAGGGGGAAAAATAATAATAATATAATTAATTTACAATAAGTTTTATGTAGATTGATAGGACTGGGCAATCAGTTTAACATAAAATTCCGGTACTTTGTCTGAGGGATGGGGCTCCTGCTAACTTTTGTTATTGGCATTTGAAAAGTTAATTCAGAGGCGGCTCGTGCATTCGTGCAATGCAGCAACAACGTATCTCCATTTAAATCTATGTAAAACAATCGATCTTCGGAAGGTGCAATGCACCCCCCAATATAACGATACTTTTTCATAGGTTTAAATGGCGAATGAGCATGGTTGCCAATTTGCACGAGCCGCTACTGACTTAATTCTTGAGTACAATCCAGAAAAATCACGATGAGTACACAAAATAAAAATTACCGAAATTCATTCATAGACCCTCGACATGACTTTAAATTAAGTTTAAGGCGTAATGGTGGAGCTAAGCACTATGGTCTGCGGGATCGATCTAAAATGACCAACCATCAGTGAAAAAAAGTCGTGAAAAATCATCGTTTTTGACCTTTTTAAGCTTGATTCAAAACTTTCTGGTGACATGTCTCTTGGTTTAAATTACTTAGTAGAAGTGTTCTGTGTGACTAAAATTGGTCTTGAAAGTTTATAAATCATAAATTGATGACAAATAGAGGGTTTTAGTAATGGCGACTGCCGGTGATGAGCGTTCCAAACAAAGCCAGTTTGTCTCTCTCGCTCTCACGTGACCCCTATGTACTGCCATCTCACTCCAATTTCAAAAATCGTGTATAGAGACTCATTTTGTGAAATTTTATTGCAGAAATGAATTTCTCGAGGCATTTTTATGCGGTTTTGATAATAATATGTTGTAAAACAAGGCTCTGTATACGAATTTCGATACTAGAAAGAGATGGATATACATGGGGGTCACGGGAGAGTGGGTGAGATAGTTTGGAACGCTACGCGCGTTTTATCAGAACCGATTGCAATCGATGAGTGCATTGTTGTGGTTGTTGGCTAACCGTTGACTTCGCATTAAAACCGTCTATTGACTTTCGAGTTTTTTGCCACTTGACGATCTCAGACCATTGTGACTGAGGTTTCATAGGAGATGCTTATTTAGTGTTTCTATGGAGAGAAGAGAGAGAGAGAGAGAGAGAGAGGGGAGAGAAGAGAGAGAGGAGAGAGAGAGAGAGAGAGAGAGGAGAGAGAGAGAGAGAGAGAGAGAGAGAGAGAGAGAGAGAGAGAGAGAGACAGACAGAGACAGAGAGAGAGAGAGAGGGAGGGAGGGAGACGCTCTAGTATTCGCCCAAATCAGTTCTAACGATAAATTTCAACTAAATGCTATTTTTTTAGCATCCCCCCCTTTTTTTATTTTCTAAGTTTTCCTTTGATTTGATTTGAAACCAGTCCGCTCAATCTCAAGTGATTCAGACGATCTGATTTCGCGAAAAAAATCAAAAAAATGTTATGATCACCAAAACGCCAATCCGCACACATCGATCAATATCCCAAACGATCTATCGATGACTGAGAGGTAGATAATCTCGTTTGATAAATTCTATTGAGCCAGCCTCCTCCCCCTCCTTCTTTTAGTATGGTTGCGATTGACAATAACGAAGCTCTATCAATCACCCTGTGCCGTGAATGTTTAGACCTAGTTTAATTGGAGGGTTGATACAGACAACCTAGGTTGCCAGCTGTTGCAGGGAATGTACGCGGATACAGGAATTAGTCTTTCTCTTTCTCCTCTCATTTGAACTTGTGTGTTAGAAAAGGACGGACGTAGAGGTTGAAAGTCACATTATGACCGTCCCACGGCGCACACTGCGTGGAAACATGAATTTTAATGCAAATGGAAAGTTGGTTTCTTTTTTTAGCTTTAAAAATATTTTAACCTTGTTAAGGATAAGTCCTTGCCAAAGCCGCGTTATTTGATCCATGTTAAGCTCTTAGAGTGAATGATTTGATAGCTTTTTTAGTCATCTCGCTAATTATTCTTGATAATCTTAATTTACTTTCATAAAATTTAGTCCAGATTTTTCCACATTTATTCCACCCACCGTGTGGTATCTCTCTTTTCTATATTTTTCTAATACGTACTATAACTTTCAAAAGAAATTATCCTGAATTCCTGATAGAAGTTTGTAATGTTTAATTTCTCGATCAATATGCGAATTTTTATGGTTTTCAGGTATTTCAAAGTCTCACTCTATTGCCACTTGTGACATTATATATGCCTCAACAAATTTAAAACGATGGAAAATAAGATAAAAATTCATCCAAAACAATGGAGCTCTTGCAAACTTTTGCTGTAAGCAGATAAATAGTCCAATCTAAAGTAAAGACCAATGGAAATCAAGAAAATCACACTAAGAAAGTCTAAAATTCAGTAATAAACTCACATAACTGCTCTAACGGCAAGATCGTAATGGCAGGTATCATGGGAGATTTCTGTCTATTATGTCATTTTCTCAACGGAAACGCAGAGAGGTGTCTCTATTTAGATAGGTATCTCTCATGATACCTGCGTCTCTCCGCCATGAAGCCCGATTCTGAGAGTAAATTTTGTGATTTTACAGTGTACTCATTGTCATTTTTATAGAGTTTTATGCAAGAATCATCTCTTCAATCCCTGTGGCAAAAGTTTGAATGTGCCCTATTTCGACTAGAGGACTTTCTTTTGAATGCCATGTAGTACAGGTTAGGTTAGGTGTGCGAATTTGTATGGTTTTCAGGTATTAGTCTCACTATTGCCACTTGTGACATTATGCCTCAAAAAATTTAAAACGATGGAATTT
Organism: Trialeurodes vaporariorum; assembly: GCA_011764245.1. NCBI lineage: Eukaryota > Metazoa > Arthropoda > Insecta > Hemiptera > Aleyrodidae > Trialeurodes > Trialeurodes vaporariorum. Next base: position 23,254,976 of record VMOF01000013.1, read on the forward strand.
AAGATAAAAATTCATCAAGAACAATGTCAATGAGAGGACTTTCTTTTGAATGTCATCATATAGTCCAGTAGGCTAATTTTATCATGCAAACTGACAACTCTGTTGTTTACGCCGCGCTGTTATTTGTCATTCGCCCTTTGTTCTTGTTTCTGTCGCCCTATTTTGTATTCTCTAGGGATATGGCCGGGGTATGGGTATTTCATCACATGTACACCTACTCATCACTTCTTTCTGCGAGTATTGTGTGAATTTAATTCCGTACATATTCACGAATACATATTGGTTTCGGCGTGTTTCGTTCAATTGACAAGATTCTTCCCAAATGGCTGTTTGAAAGAGTTGAGCTAAATATTCCTGCACAGTAAAAAGTGAGAGCGGGCGAGCCAGTATGGATATAGGATTTTCCAGTGGCGTCGCGTGCCATTTGGCAACAATGCAACTGCTCCATTTAAACTCATTAAATATATCGAATTTTCCTTGTGCACTGTGAACCCCCTGAATTCGATCTTTTACATGAGTTTAAATGGATAGAATACATTGTTGCCAAATTGCACGCGACGCCACTGGGATTTTCTGACCTATTTTTAACAGTGTAGCTGGATTTTAAATAGATTTAAATTGAGTCTGACTATATTTTCTCTGAAACTTGGCTACTCTGGTCATCTCTCTTCCAGATGGACCCGTCTTTTATTCTTTCATTGATATCTTTCTACCGATGCGCGGAGTAGCCGATTGTATTTGAACGCTTGATGAGAAAAAAAACCCAACTGCTCACGGTTCATCATGCTGATGTACGCTCTTTCATAAATCGACCGATTTTATTTGTGGCCATTTGAAATGAAAGCGAGTATTGCCTACACCAAAGCGTATTATTATCGAGGCAGAAGTGGCGTTCCGCTTGGAATATTTTGTTATCCCCGCTCGTTCAAGCGACAAACTGCGATGAAAAGAGATTAGGAGTGGGGGAGGGGGGTGATATTTTGGAACATGAAAAAAAGATTAAAATAAAAACGGGTGCTTAAGTGGTGGAAAGCTCTTCCTTTCTTATTCTTCGCCTCCTTTACAGCCTCTTTTCTTCGGTTAACGATTTATTTTTCGACTGAAACTGCCCAAAGTAAACGCTCTACTCCCCTTTCGTTATGATTTGGGTGATTGATTTTATTTTACCTCGCACTCGTTTGGATTTGATGCGTTTCCACTAAAATTCTGCCCCCCAATATCCCTCTACCGCCCCTCCTCCAACCCCCCCCCCCCCTTCACCACAACATCCCCCCTTCACCACAACATTCCCCCCCTTCACCATAACATTCCCCACCCCACCCCTTCACCATGCCCTCCACCGCTATAATAAGAAATGTAACGCTGAAAACACGAAAGGAATAAATGTGTAGAAAGAAAGGGGGAAAGGCCGGAGAGGGGGGGGGGGGAGATCATCACGCTCTGAAAATAAAAATATAAAAAAAACTTTAAAAAATAATAAAAAAAATAAAAACTTTGGACTCAGCTCCAGTGGCGGCTTTTGCTATTTAATTGGCAACCATGCTTTTGGTAATTTGAACCTAGGCAAAAGTATCGATTTGTCAGGGATCCAGTAAATCCCCTGAAGATCGATAATTTTCCGTAGATTTAAATGGAAATAATCCGTTGTTGCCACATTGCACGAACCGCCAACAAAAACCATATACGACCAACCAACTTTTTACTCTGCTCCAGTGGCGGTTTTTGCTATTTAATTGGCAACCATGATTTTTGTGATGGGGCTCTTGCAAACTTTTGCTATATGGAATCGAAGAGTTGATTCTTTCATAAAAACCTGAAAAAATGACGATGAGTACCCTAAAAAATCACGAAATTCACTCTCAGAATCGGGCTTAATGGCGGAGAGACGCAGGTATCATAGGAGATTCCGATCTAAATTGAAACATATCTCTGTGTTTCCGTAGAGAAAGTGACATACACTGCCCCGCAAAAAAACCGGCTCACCTGGCGCGCTGGATCATTCCGCTCGAAAATGCAAAAAAATTACAAAATTTAAAATCGTCATAACTTTTGAACTAAGAGAGCTAAAAATATTTCAAGGCCAGGTTCGGATTCCTCATACTCTCTAATTTTTTATGCATAAGCTTAAATTTTATTTTGGTAGCTTTTCCGCCCGTATGAAGAGTTTTTCCAAACCCTCGCGAAAACTGTTTTTTTGGAGCACATCTGTAAAAAGTTACTCAAACTTCTCACATCTCTTTGGGATAAAGTAGCATAGATAGACAAAATCTGAGACATGCATCAGATTCCTCAGAGTCAGGGCTATCGACCTGGTTACCTCAGTTTTGTCTACAAAATTTGTTTAGGGTCGGAAAATGCACTTTTCCGAGACAATGTAAAAACCGCTTCTGAACACCCAGTTTACACATGCGAAAAGATGTTAAAAGTTCAAACCGTCATAACTTTTGAACCAAGAAAGCTAAGAATATTTCAAGGCCAGGGTCGGATTCCTCATACTCTCTAGTTTTTTATGCATAAGCATAAACTTTTTTTCTGTAATTTTCACGCCCGTGTGAAGAGTTTTTCCAAACCCTCGTGAAAACTGTTTTTTTGGAGCAAATCTCTAAAAAGTACTCAAACTTGCCACATCTCTTCGGGCAAAAAGAGAATAGATAGACAAAATCTGAGACATGCATCAGATTTCTCAGAGTCAGGGCTATCGACATGGTTACCTCAATTTTGTCTATCAAATTATTTCAAGGTCGGAAAACGCTCTTTTCCGAGACCATGTAAAAACCGCTGCTAAAAACACAGTTTACACATCCCGCTCAAACATGCGAAAATATGTTAAAAGTTCAAACCGTCATAACTTTTGAACCAAGAAAGCTAAGAATATTTCAAGGCCAGGGTCGGATGTCTCATACTCTTTAGTTTCTTATGCATAAGCTGAAACTTTTTTTCCGTAATTTTTACGCCCGTGTGAAGAGCTTTACCAAACCCTCGCGAAAACTGTTTTTTTGTAGCAAATCTCTAAAAAGTACTCAAACTTGCCACATCTCTTCGAGCAAAAGTAGCATAGATAAACCAAATCTGAGACATGCATCAGATTCCTCAGAGTCAGGACTATCGACATGGTTACCTCAATTTTGTCTATAAAATTATTTCAAGGTCGGAAAATGCTCTTTTCCGAGACCATGTAAAAACCGCTTCTGAACACACAGTTTTACACATCCCGCTCAAAAATGCGGAAATATGTTAAAAGTTCAAATCGTCATAACTTTTGAACCAAGTAAGCTAAGAATATTTCAAGGCCAGGGTCGGATTCCTCACACTCTCTAGTTTTTATGCATAAGCTTAAACTTTTTTTTCGTAATTGTTACGCCCGTGTGAAGAGCTTTACCGAACCCTCGCGAAAACTGTTTTTTTGTAGCAAATCTCTAAAAAGTACTCAAACTTGCCACATCTTTTCGGGCAAAAGTAGCATAGATAGACAAAATCTGAGACTTGCATCAGATTTCTCAGAGTCAGGGCTATCGATATGGTTACCTCAATTTTGTCTAGAATATTATTTAAAGGTCGGAAAACGCTCTTTTCCGAGACCATGTAAACGGGCCATGTAGCGGGATGTGTAAACTGTGTGTTCAGAAGCGGTTTTTACATGGTCTCAGAAAAGAGCGTTTTCCGACCTTAAAATAATTTTATAGACAAAATTGAGGTAACCATGTCGATAGCCCTGACTCTGAGGAATCTGATGCATGTCTCAGATTTTGTCTATCTATGCTACTTTTGCCCGAAGAGATGTGGCAAGTTTGAGTACTTTTTAGAGATTTGCTCCAAAAAAAAGTTTTCACGAGGGTTTGGAAAAACTCTTCACACGGGCGTAAAAATTACGGAAAAAAGTTTAAGCTTATGCATAAAAAACTAGAGAGTATGAGAAATCCGACCCTGGCCTTGAAATATTCTTAGCTTTCTTGGTTCAAAAGTTATGACGGTTTGAACTTTTAACATATTTTCGCATGTTTGAGCCGGATGTGTAAACTGTGTTTTTAGCAGCGGTTTTTACATTGTCTCGGAAAAGTGCATTTTCCGACCTTAAAATAATTTGATAGACAAAGTGAGGTAACCATGTCGATAGCCCTGACGCTGAGGAATCTGATGCATGTCTCAGATTTTGTCTATCTATGCTCCTTTTGCCCGAAGAGATGTGGCAAGTTTGAGTACTTTTTAGAGATTTGCTCCAAAAAAAACAGTTTTCACGAGGGTTTGGAAAAACTCTTCACACGGGCGTAAAAATTACGGAAAAAAGTTTAAGCTTATGCATAAAAAACTAGAGAGTATGAGAAATCCGACCCTGGCCTTGAAATATTCTTAGCTTTCTTGGTTCAAAAGTTATGACGGTTTGAACTTTTAACATATTTTCGCATGTTTGAGCCGGATGTGTAAACTGTGTTTTTAGCAGTGGTTTTTACATTGTCTCGGAAAAGGGCATTTTCCGACCTTAAAATAATTTCATAGACAAAATTAAGGTAACCATATCGATAGTCCTGACTCTGAGGAATCTGATGCATGTCTCAGATTTTGTCTATCTATGCTACTTTTGCCCGAAGAGATGTGGCAAGTTTGAGTACTTTTTAGAGATTTGCTCCAAAAAAACAGTTTTCACGAGGGTTTGGAAAAACTCTTCACACGGGCGTAAAAATTACGGAAAAAAAAGTTTAAGCTTATGCATAAAAAACTAGAGAGTGTGTGGAATCCGACCCTGGCCTTGAAATATTTTTAGCTTTCTTGGTTCAAAAGTTATGACGGTTTGAACTTTTAACATCTTTTCGCATGTGTAAACTGGGTGTTCAGAAGCGGTTTTTACATGGTCTCGGAAAAGTGCATTTTCCGACCCTAAACAAAGGACACCGCGCTTTGCTTATGGGAACTGGCTCCCAGTCAAATTTTTTTAAATTGAAATATGTGTCGTAAAAGTGTCTCCTGAGAAAAATCTCTCACGGGCGGAAAAAAAAATAATGACAGGATTTCGAGATATTCGCGTCTAAAGTTGGGGACTATTTGCCCTCCGCCTTGTATTCTCGTACGTAGCAGGCCGCTTAACCACTACGCCAACTGGAAACCTTCTCGGTCGAATCGCCCGACTCAGCGCGCATTGATATTTGCAGTCCCTCCCAACTGCTTATTTGTTTACCGCACACCCACTGCTCTGCCTTGATCACTCCCTCAACTGATTACTTACCTACATCAACATTTTCTTTTTCTCTGCGAACTATCTGCTCTCTCCCTCTCTCTCCCTCTCTCTCCCTCATTGTAAATGTAGTTCCGATTAATAAGTTCATTGTTGTTTCTCTCGCAATATTTGACACCTAGTTTTTGCGTCCTTTTTTTTTTGTTTATTTGTTTATTTCTCTTTTATTATTCATGGATTTATTTATTTTGATTGAGGGGGAAGGGGTCGTTAGCACACGACGTAGTGGTTCATGAGCATTATACTATCGTTCTACTTCCAAAGGGATGTTTGTTTCGATATCTCCTCTATTTAAACCTACAAGAGAGAGTCGATCTTCAGACTGTTCATTTGGGCTTCCGAATAATCGATACATTTCCTTTGGTTCAAATGGGATGGAAAATTCAGTTGATTGTTCACGATCCGCCGCTGTCACTGTCGCCATCGGATCGATTCTTTTTGGTAGATTTTTATGGAGGAGCCATCGATACACCAAGATACACGATTGTCCGCGTTCGTGTGGCACACTTTTTTTTTTCTCTCTCCGACCCCCCTTTCCTATTAAACTTCAGTACGGCTCTATACACTTTTCAAAAATCACGTTTCTTTGGTTTGATTTTTTTAGGGGGGGAGAGGTTTGTTTTTGTTTATTTCTTTTCATTTTTTCTTTTTTGACGACTCTTTAGAAAACTTGTATCACATCGCTTGAAACATCGCTTTGGAAGTAGAACGATAGTATAATGCTCATGAACCACTACGTCGTGTGATAACGACCCCTTCCCCCTCAATCAAAATAAATAAATCCATGAATAATAAAAGAGAAATAAACAAATAAACAAAAAAAAAAAAGACGCAAAAACTAGGTGTCAAATATTGCGAGAGAAACAACAATGAACTATTATTAATCGGAACTATATTTACAATGAGGGAGAGAGAGGGAGAAAGAGGGAGAGAGCAGATAGTTCGCAGAGAAAAAGAAAATGTTGATGTAGGTAAGTAATCAGTTGAGGGAGTGGTCAAGGTAGAGCAGTCACAGTGGGTGTGCGGTAAACAAATAAGCAGTTGGGACTTTGGGAGGGACTGCAAATATCAATGCGCGCTGAGTCGGGCGCACGGTGGGCCAGATGCATTTCGTAGCGTGCCAAAAGTCCGAAAAACGAGGTGCTTTGTTTTGACCGCGATAATTGCCTTAATGTACTCCATATGACCCATGGGTAAGGTCATTAAACGGATTTGTCTCCAAATTTACTGATAACCGAGATACGGAGGTCGAAAGATGCATCTATCCGCAAGGCTCACCCGAGTTGAGAAACAGGTTCTCGGTCATGTGCTTCATGTTTGTTTACTTTATGAGTTTCAATGCAAAGCTACGGCAAATCTGGCTAAAGAAATGAATTCTACAGAGCCTGGTGAGTATTTTTCACTACTAACTTTTGATTTTTGAGCGATTATTATACATTCTATGGCAAATTTTTATATTGTTGTCAAAAAACCTGGAAAAACGTAAAAAGTGTCAACTTTGTTAGACCCGGAAAAAAAAATGTCAAAAAATGTCAACCCGGTCTCTTCATTTCCCAGTTGTACATAAGCTGAAAAACGAGGAAAAAAATTCCCAATAGGGACTTGTAGGGACAAACCTCTTTTTTTTAGTTTTAAGATCACCGTTTTTACCGAAATATCTAAACAGGATCATCAAAATTTCAATATTTCGGTAAAAACAGCGATCTTAAAACTAAAAAAAAAGAGGTTTGTCCCTACAAGTCCCTATTGGGAATTTTTTTCCTCGTTTTTCAGCTTATGTACAACTGGGAAATGAAGAGACCGGGTTGACATTTTTTGACATTTTTTTTTCCGGGTCTAACAAAGTTGACACTTTTTACGTTTTTCCAGGTTTTTTGACAACAATATAAAAATTTGCCATAGAATGTATAATAATCGCTCAAAAATCAAAAGTTAGTAGTGAAAAATACTCACCAGGCTCTGTAGAGTTCATTTCTTTAGCCAGATTTGCCGTAGCTTTGCATTGAAACTCATAAAGTAAACAAACATGAAGCACATGACCGAGAACCTGTTTCTCAACTCGGGTGAGCCTTGCGGATAGATGCATCTTTCGACCTCCGTATCTCGGTTATCAGTAAATTTGGAGACAAACCCGTTTAATGACCTTACCCATGGGTCATATGGAGTACATTAAGGCCATTATCGGTCAAAACAAAGCACCTCGTTTTTCAGACTTTTGGCACGCTACGAAATGCATCTGGCCCACCGTGGGGCGATTCGACCGAGAAGGTTTCCAGTTGGCGTAGTAGTTAAGCGGCCTGCTACGTACGAGAATACGAGGCGGAGGGCAAATAGTCCCCAACTTTAGACGCGAATATCTCGAAATCCTGTCATTATTTTTTTTTCCGCCCGTGAGAGCTTTTTCTCAGGAGACACTTTTACGACACATATTTCAATTTAAAAAAATTTGACTGGGAGCCAGTTCCCATAAGCAAAGCGCGGTGTCCTTTTGTAGACAAAACTGAGGTAACCAGGTCAATAGCCCTGACTCTGAGGAATCTGATGCATGTCTCAGATTTTGTCTATCTATGCTACTTTATCCCAAAGAGATGTGAGAAGTTTGAGTAACTTTTTACAGATGTGCTCCAAAAAAACAGTTTTCGCGAGGGTTTGGAAAAACTCTTCATACGGGCGGAAAAGCTACCAAAATAAAATTTAAGCTTATGCATAAAAAACTAGAGAGTATGAGGAATCCAAACCTGGCCTTGAAATATTTTTAGCTCTCTTAGTTCAAAAGTTATGACGATTTTAAGTTTTGTAATTTTTTTGCATTTTCGAGCGGAATGATCCAGCGCGCCAGGTGAGCCGGTTTTTTTGCGGGGCAGTGTAATAGACAGGAATCTCCCATGATACCTGCGTCGAACCGTCAATATCATCTTGCCGTTATAGCAGCTATGTGAGTTTATTACTGAATTTTAGACTTTTTTGGTGTGATTTTCGTGATTATTGTTGCTGGTCTTTACATGAGATTTGACTATTTATTTGCTTACAGCAAAAGCTTGCAAGAGCCCCATTTGAACCTAAATGGGAAAGTATCGATTTTTCAGGGATTCAGTAAAACCTCTGAAAATCGATCATTTTGCGTAGATTTAAATGGAGATAATCGGTTGTTGCTACATTGCACGAACCGCCTCTGATCAGCTCACAAAGCGCTGTCAAGAAATGAAAGGAGACGAAATTACTAGAAAAAACCCATTCGATCAAAACAGATAAAATCAGTGGACGATACAAAAGCCATCTGGCAATGTTGCAATCAGCTGCTCTTTTAAACCTACATTAATAATAAGGTCAAACTTGAGGTCTCGGTTTTTTTGGGACACCCTACGTATATCAGTAGCGTCCAGTTTACCAACGCTGAATTTTGCCCATGTAAACGCATGGAAAAGGTCGAACCACTGGATATGCACAAAGCTCTCCCTCAAATCGATATTTTGCATGAGTTCGAATGGACGAAATGCCGGGTTGCTACATTACACGCGACACCACTGATCGATATTCTATCTCGCTATATTGACAAATTGACAGTGAAAAATCTTCAAAGTTGTTTGATTATTGCTAGCATCGATTATCTCAACGCTCTTATCAGTTATTTTACTGTCGCAAAATTGAAAGTATTGCTCTCCACGGTTTCCTGATGTATAGATGTATCGCTATCAGCCATCGATATAGATCCTTGCTGTGAGCAACAAAAGGGCTTCATATTTTTTTTTTTTTTTTTTTTTTTTTTTTTTTTTTTTTTTTTTTTTTTTTTTTTTTTTTTTTTCTTTTCTTCATTTATTTATTTCATGCGTATATGTTTTTCCCAATGTGACAACGCCGCATTGCTAACCAATAACGAGCAAATAGCGCTCTGTTCTAAGAACCATTAGGAAAACTTCAATGGTCGAATGAGCGGAGGAATTTTGAGAAATCACTTTTTATTTATCTCGTAGAACTTTCTTTGCGTTTTTCACGTCATGCCCGTTAGCCGCGAATGACTTCCTTTTAGGAGTGTAAGCAGAGCTTTCTGTTAATTGTTGGCAAACTTTCAATGTTCATTCGTTCAGATAAATAAAAAAAAATGCCTAATACTTTCGTCTTTTGGTTTTAACTATTTCAGTGGAAGTGGGACACATTATGCCCCACTTTATTTAACATGGGATTCAATGGGATTTAAATGGACATTTTGCAAAAGTTGAGTGACCCATCAAAGTTTTTTAGAAAAACGTCCTCTTTTGAACAGTTCAATAAAATCTCAAAAAAGAAAATTAAAATCCAAAAATGCGTGAGAAGAAAGCCGGATTGACGTGTTCTTATATGATAATCAAAAGCTCAGTTTCATTTTCATTCATTACCATTCCTGCAGTACGAGAAATAACGTTGGAAAAATTATTTAGATTTTCAATCTAAAACAAACTCTATTGTTTCAGAGGTGAGGGCAAAGCTCACCGATAATCTTTGGAACTTGTAAAAGACTTTCACGTTTTGGTTTTGAACGCGTTTGTGAGTAAAAACTCAAAGCTCCGATCTACTTTCATTCTATTTCCATTCTTGTGGTTTAAGCAATAATATTTGAAAAATTCCACAAATTATCGATTGAGGTCCGCCCAAACGTCTGTGACGAACTCTACTCGGGGCCAGCTAGTTGTCACGCCAAAAGCATCATAGTTTCGGAGCAAAAATCTTGGACCTCAAAAATGACGATAATATTAATCATGCGCATAAGTGATTTTGTCCCCAACGGATTAATCTTTTTTGAGGGGATTTAAATGGATTAAATGTAGGGTTGCCTGATTGCCAGATTGCGCAATTGGCACGCGACGCCACTGGACCAAAATAAAAAGAAAAAAGAAAGAAGTAAATTTCTTATAAATTTATCATTATTTTTGATGTTTTGAAACCAATTTTGATCAAGAAGAACACATAAAAAAGTAATTTAAACCTAAGAGTATCTCTGCAAGGTTTTAAAGTCAGCTTTAGAGGTTGAAAGCTATGATTTTTTATTACTTTTTCCCCCTGATTTGGGCCTCTTTTTTCGAACTATCTCAGACCATAGGGCGCTGATATGGACTGATTTATGTAAGTACTAGCTTAGCAGGGACCAAAAGACTTGGCTAGAGTATGCAACATGCAAGGCACAATATATCATTCAACACATATGTATGCTTTACGTTGCGTGTTGCATATCATGGCTAGTTATCTTTGTCCCCATTAGTATAAGTACTATAGAACGCAAAAGTTTTCAGTCAAGAATTCGAGATGATCCTCGTGCAGAGCTGCCGTTTTGCGTATAATTAATGCCATTTTTTAATTCATCGATGATTTCACCGGTTGAGAAAAGAATAAACAACTCTGTTCAATGTATGCCTGTACTGCACTAAAATATTCTTATCTGTAATATTTTCTGAATCGATGCAATTGAGCTGTTAAATTAATAACGTATCCTCAAGTGGTTTTTTTTTTTTTTTTTTTTTTTTTTTTTTTTTTTTTTTTTTTTTAAGTCATCGACGAATCCAACGGGTTGAAAAAAGATTACGAATGCGCGAGTAATTTCGTGCATTACCAGTGATACACTGAATTGAAATAATGTGTAATCTTTTCTCAACTGTCGGATTCGTCGATGAATTGAAAAATGTCATTAAATATGTGTATACGTAAAACGGCAGCTATGTCCTCGCGAAATCAAAGCAGGGCTGCCGTTTTGCGTATAATCAATACCATTCTTCAATTCACCGATAATTTCACCGGTTGATAAAAGATTACACAGTTCAGCTCAGTGTATCACTGTAATGAACTAAAATACTCGCATATGTCATCTTTTCTCAACCGGTGGAGTCGTCGATGACTTTAAAAAACTTGCGGATATTTATTTTAATTAATTAATGGCAGTTCCACCGATTGATGAAAGAATACAGATCAGAGTTTTTTCGTGCATTACAGTCATACACTGAACTGAACTATGTTATCTTTTCTCAATCGGTGGAATCATCATCGGTGAATTTAAAAATGTCATTCAATCTACGCAAATCGGCAGCTCTGAATCAAAGCAACCTTCTGCGCTCCGTGTGCGTTCTTGACCATAAAATAACAAGAGATTCTTGACTGTCGAAACCAGGGCTGCCGTTTTGCGTAGAATCAATGCTATTTTTTAATTCACCGATGATTGCACCGGTTGAGAAAAGATTACACAGTTCAGTTCAGTGCATGACTATGATAAACTGAAATACTCGCATCTGTAATCTTTTCTCAACCGGTGGAGTCGTCGATGACTTTAAAAAAACTTGCGAATATTTTAATTAATCAACGAAGTTTCCACCGATTAAGGAAAGATTACAGATCAGAGTATTTTCGTGCATTACAGTCATACACTGAACTGAACTGTGTAATTTTTTCTCAACCGGTGAAATCATCGGTGACTAGAAAAATAGCATCATAAGCGTCGGTAGACGCAGACGGCAAGTCAGGTAACCCCACCCTACTACCACCCTCTCTACGACCTGACAAGTCTGCGCTGCGTAAACGCTTATAATTACAGAAATTATTTCATTCCCCCAAACCGTGCCTTGATATGATCCTGTAGCGAAAAAACTACGCAACCAAACTCATCAAACTTGGTCTTATTTTAACCAGCGTGTTCTGTGCTCGTGCCTTTTTTTTTGTTTGAACGCAATCCGTCTAATATTTATTGAGAAATGATAAAAAAACTGAATTTCTTATTATAACGGCTATTTCAAACTACGCGGTAACTCTACTCTCATTGGCTACTGCCTTTTAGTATTTGAGATCGCCGCGAGAATCGACGCTTCATCGTCAGTCAACAACAACTGCACATCATTTCAAAACAAAAACATTTCTCCCTGCTTTGACACTTTTGAAATAAACTCGTTACAAATACATGAGTGATACAAGTGATTATTGTTTCAATTGCAACGGAGGCCGTGAATTACGAAATTTGTCCTCCTCAGTTCTTCTTTTTAAATAAATGTACCAAACATCTTTTCTAGTTATTTCTTTTGTGTGCTTCTAATTTGCTGTATGCACGCGTATAGTAAAGGTTGGTTTGCTCTCACAGTTAGGTACTTTTGCATATTCATTTACTTAATAACTATTCTAGCTCTGAAGCTGAAAGTATTCGAATTTGGGCATAACCGCGGAGCTTCATTTTCCACTTCATTGCTTGCAAATGCAACAGCTGAGTACCGTAATACTGTTGATCACTGGAGGGAGAGTAGTTTCTGATGTGTTTACAGTACCTTGTGATTTTAGCACAGAATTATACAATGTAATATTCTGTGATTTTAGTATAATTAATCATAAGCAAGTAGTGACAAAAGTTCTTTGCTGTGTATTTGTAGAGTTTACAACTGATATGTTTATTTGATGAGAACTGGTAGTGACAGTACCTTATTTCCCTGAAGTTACAGAATTGAGCTATAGCGGATCTGCCAGCGGCAGAGTAGCCATAGCGGATCGGCCAGAGGCGGACCGGCCAGCGGCGGATTACCCATTGGCGGATCGGCCAGTGGCGAATCGCCCAGAGGCAGACCGGCCAGCGGCGGACCGGCCAGTGGCGGATCGGCCAGCGGCGGCCTAGCCAGTGGCGGATCGGCCACCGGCGGACTCCCCAGTGGCGGATCGGCCAGCGGCGGACCGGCCAGTGGCGAATCGGCCAGTGGCGGATCGGCCAGCGGCGGCCTAGCCAGTGGCGGATCGGCCAGCGGCGGATTACCCAGTGGCGGATCGGACAGTGGCGGACCGGCCAGTGGCGGATCGGCCACCGGCGGCCTAGCCAGTGGCGGATCGGCCACCGGCGGACTACCCTGTGGCGGATCGGCCAGCGGCGGACCGGCCAGTGGCGGAGCTATAGCGGATCTGCCAGCGGCAGAGTAGCCAGTGGCGGATCGGCCAGAGGCGGACCGGCCAGCGGCGGATTACCCATTGGCGGACCGGCCAGTGGCGGATCGGCCAGTGGCGGATCGGCCAGCGGCGGTCTAGCCAGTGACGGATCGGCCAGCGGCGGATTACCCATTGGCGGATCGGCCAGTGGCGAATCGCCCAGAGGCGGACCGGCCAGTGGCGGACCGGCCATCGGCGGACCGGCCAGTGGCGGATCGGCCAGCGGCGGCCTAGCCAGTGACGGATCGGCCAGCGGCGGATTACCCAGTGGCGGATCGGCCAGTGGCGAATCGCCCAGTGGCGGATCGGCCACCGGCGGACTACCCAGTGGCGGATCGGCCAGCGGCGGACCGGCCAGTGGCGGATTACCCATTGGCGGATCGGCCAGTGGCGAATCGCCCAGAGGCGGACCGGCCAGCGGCGGACCGGCCAGTGGTGGATCGGCCAGCGGCGGATTACCCAGTGGCGGATCGGCCAGTGGCGAATTGCCCAGTGGCGGATCGGCCACCGGCGGACTACCCAGTAGCGGATCGGCCAGCGGCGGCCTAGCCAGTGGCGGATCGGCCAGAGGCGGACCGGCCAGCGGCGGATTACCCATTGGCGGATCGGCCAGTGGCGAATCGCCCAGAGGCGGACCGGCCAGTGGCGGATCGGCCAGAGGCGGACCGGCCAGTGGCGAATCGCGCAGTGGCGGATCGGCCACCGGCGGACTCCCCAGTTGCGGATCGGCCAGCGGCGGCCCGGCCAGCGGCGGCCTAGCCAGTGGCGGATCGGCCGCCGGCGGACTACCCAGTGGCGGATCGGCCATCGGCGGACTACCCAGTGGCGGATCGGCCAGTGGCGGATCGGCCAGTGGCGGATCGGCCAGCGGCGGACCGGCCAGTGGCGAACCAGCCAGTGGCGAATTGGCCAGCGGCGGACTAGCCAGTGGCGGATCGGCCAGCGGCGAACCAGCCAGTGGCGGATTGGCCAGCGGTGGACCGGCCACCGGCGGGACGGCCAGCGGTGAGACGGCCAGTGGAAACGGAACTGTAGGTTAGCATATGGATCAGGGAAAAGAAAGGGAAATGAGACTGTTGTCCCTATCGTAAAATGAGCACTCGAGAGTCTATGTGAATGTTGTCCGGAAACTATTCATAACTGCTGGCTAGTCAGCTGATGGATAACAACTGTAGCTTTTTTTTGTGGAATGAGAAACTGGAATTTTACAAGCTAAAACCAGAGTATATCCCATCAAAAACCTTTCCAGGTGCAAGCAGACGGCATCAGGTAATTATGTCTGTCACAAAAAGCCGTTCCAATGCATCCACTCAAAGATATGATATGATGGGAACGGCAAGCCTCCTCCAAAAGGGCATCCAGCAGGGCAAATGTTAATCATTTTTCAAAATCACACTATCCATCTGCGGCAAATTTAGTGAAGGAAAAACTTTGAGGGATGTATTTCTTTATTTTTATTTTCAAACGCAAAAACTTGCCGCCGTTCATCGCCGAAAAAAAAAAAAAAAAAAAAATAATAATAATTAATATTTTTTTTTTTTAAGGCGATGAACGGCGGCAAGTTTTTGCGTTTGAAAATAAAAACTAAAGAAATACATCCCTCAAAGTTTTTCCTTCACTAAATTCGCCGCAGATGGATAGTGTTGATTTTGAAAAATGATTAACATTTGCCCTGCTGGATGCCCTTTTGGAGGAGGCTTGCCGTTCCCATCATATCATATCTTTGAGTGGATGCATTGGAACGGCTTTTTGTGACAGACATAATTACCTGATGCCGTCTGCTTGCACCTGGAAAGGTTTTTGATGGGATTAATTCTACGCAAAACGGCAGCCCTGTTCGAAACTTTTGCGTTCGCGGGTACATCACCGATTGCATAGATGAAACTCGCCGCGATAACTAGCGCTCCGAGTGGTAAAGGAGAGGAAACAAACTAAGGGGAAGAGGAGCAATGATAAATAGTGGAGAACTTATTCGAACGTCATTTTTTCTCATCGCTCTCTCGCCACTCCGCGGCCATGCTCCCGGAATGAATGCCCCCTTAATTCCCATCGCTAGCAATATTTTTCCCCCTTCCCTGCCCTACTACACGCAGAATACGCATTTTCGAACAGTGTTGCCGATGTGATCTCGAAATTTATCGATCCATGGGTGCCCGCAGAAAAATTTCCAAGGGGAGGCAACATTTTTGAACCACAACGGAAGGTCTAGAACCCCCCCCCCCCGTGTAGAAAGGGAAAACTTTTTTTTCACTCAAATAGTGTACAATTATTAACCCATTTTAGGTGTATCAAATAATAATAACAATTTTGACGTGTTTGATATAATGGATAAAGGGACGACAGATGATAACGATAGTAAAAAAAAATACGAGGGGCGTTCAACTTATAAGTTTCCCTATTTTTTATCTCTGGCCCTGTTGGTGCTAGAAAAATTTCATTTATACAGTTAAATCCGCCAAATCCTCAGCTTTCCAACGGTATTTTTGTTTTTGAAATTCAAGCAATTTTTGTAGGAGAAAAAGCTATATTTCTACACCCGTGTCGAAAAAGTCCCCCGCCAACTTTTTCAGCAAAAAGTATGCGCCTGTTTTGACCAACAGTATTCGTCTGATTAGCGACGAAAATGAGCCGTTATCCCTCCATACCTGTTGCTGCGCTAAATTTTTTGTCGTGAAATCTTATATAAGATGATCATGAGATGCATTATTATCACATACTGTCGGCAAAAGTATCGCACGTAAAGTTCCAGTCAGATGACCACCTGAAGGATACCGTGATGAATTTTTTCAAGTCCTTAGATCGAGAGTTTTTCGCCCAAGGTATTGAAAAGCTGGTTCATCGCTGCAAAGAATGTATCAATCTGGAAGGAAATTATGTGGAAAAGTCGTAAAAATGGAATACTTCAAAAATAGAATGTATCTTTTTTTTAAAAGTTTTGCGTTCTTCATTCCAAGTGTCAAAGTTAGTTTTTACTTCCCAACTCAGAAGTTGGCGGGGACTTTTTCGACACGGGTGTAGAAATATAGCTTTTTCTCCTACAAAAATTGCTTGAATTTCAAAAACAAAAATACCGTCGGAAAGCTGAGAATATGGCGGATTTAACCGTATAAATGACATTTTTCTAGCACTAACAGGACCAGCGATAAAAAATAGGGAAACTTATAAGTTGAACGCCCCTCGTATATAATTTATCATTCCTTGCAAAAAATTAGTTAAAATTGCAGTATAAACTAGTATTGAAGTTTCTCAACTATTACTCCTTTGATTAACTGTCATTTTAATTTCATTTTCTTTTTTCCTTTCATTTTTCATCGTGAAATTTTGACTTTTTTGAATTCCAGGGGAGGGCAAGTGCCCATTCTTGCCCCCCCCCCTCCGGGCGCCCATGTATCGATCCCTTTTGGTAGGACAAAATATTCACGGGGGAAAAAATTGGATTGATGAAAAACCTCAGCAACCGGAGGTAAACAAACTGGTTATATGTTTCGTTTCATCTACCTCGGTAGAAGTTTCGTCCTCCGCGGTAGGCGTTTTACCATTACGGATCTGCAATGAATCGACCGGGGTAAAAAAAAAAAAAAAAAAAAAAAAAAAAAAAAAAAAAAAAAATAATAATAATAATAATAATAATGGGAACTCAAAACTAGAGGTAGAAGAAGACGGATATTTTATAATACGTTTACAGATTCTTGGAAAGAATCGGTTGAAGAGTTGACTCACATATGACATGATGTACATAACTACATACCCATACCAGTCTCCAGCCTCGTTGAAGCCCTTTCCTCCTTCGCTTTTTAGCTTTCCATAACCAAACAAACATTTATTTTTTATCAACTCTATTATTATTATCATTACCATCCCTCCCTCCCTTCACCGTATGAAAGTATTCATGCGAGTAATCGAATTTCTGTTAATTTACGAGTCTTTTGATATACACAAAGAAGCGAAAACCGATATTTTTTTAACGCAATAAAAAACTGATCCGTCATTTTTATACATAGATACTTTTTCCAGTTAAGTTCAATTGAATTCGATTCAATAAATTTCAATTCAACACAACATATTTCTAAAATTACGGCAATAGATTTACAATTCATATTTCCGGAAGAAGAGCCCATAAAAAGAGAAGTTTAATTGCTCTTTAGCTAAAAACGAGAAGTTTGCTCTTTCGCTAAAAACTTCCATTTGCTCAGAATGCACAGTTCTCAGGAAAAGCACTCCCATCCCGCCCAGGGGGCTGATTCTGCTCTTTTGGACGAGATGAGACAAGAAAGCAGAAATCGACCAATCCCATTGCTTTACACGGTTTCACCAGTGGCGTAGCGTGCAATTTGGCAACGTTGCAGATCGTCCATTTAAACTAATGAAAAATATCGAACTATTGGGTGTTCGGTGAACACCTTTGCATTCGACCTTTAACAAGGGCTCAAATGGAAACATTACAACGTTGCCAAATTGCACGCTACGCCACTGGGTTTCACGTGACAAATTTCAAGTCATTCGATGGATAGTTTTATACGAAACGTCATATAAACGTTATAAATCAATATTTTGGAAATGAGAACCGTCATACTGCTAATTTTGTTTCATATTCTTTAAATCCTCGAACTCAGCTATCATTGAAACCAACGGCGGCTCGTGCAATTTGGCAACAACGTTTTTCCTCCATTTGACTCAATGGTTAAACAATCGAATTCTGGTGAAGCGCTACTTCACTATCGAATCGATTGTTTTACATAGAATCAAATGGGGGAATGACATTGTTGCCAAATTGCACGAGCCGCCACTGATTGAAACCATAATTTTTTCGTTACAAATTTACTTGAATTTCAAGGAAAATCATTCGAATCTCAAAGGAAGTCATTTGAATTATATAAGAGAATTTCACGTGAAATGAGTCAAGAGATCTCTACTAACATGCTTTTTTACCTTTTTTTAAGAGTTTTTCACGGGTTTTTACGAATTTTTTAAGCTGTTTTTACATGAAGTTCAAGAACTTTTCAAGTTTTTTTCACTTGTTTTTCAAGTGTAAATGCTACTAGAAATACTTTTTTCCAATAAAATATATCTTATAGATTATTTCATTTTATGTATTTACCCTTTTGTTTCTACTTAAGTTGACCGTGAACAACAGCGTTTCCTTTTAACAGTGCATTATATAAAATTTACTAATTGAGGATAGTTTTTTTTTTAACATCTATTCTTTCAATCTACTATAATAGGAACATTGTTTTATGGGCCCTTTTCCCGAAACCATGTCCTTAATTTGATTACGGCACATCGCGGCATCGGTACTACATATGATATCAGGAACAAAATATACGTCGATCATATAAATCTCAAAAAATGTGATATTATTCCTATTTCTAATATGCAAGTAGAGTTCGTCTAGCTGGGTGGCTTTGATAAAAATTGTCAAGAATTCAAAAATTATTACTGGACAAGACGTTTTTATTACAAATTTGAAAAATATTAAAAAAAATAAGTCTTCGGCAATAGTTTTAAGTTAAGGTGAAAATTCAGACCCCTCGCCCCTTAACTTATCAAAGAGTCGAAACAACCTTCGGCACGAAATGGTTATAAAGCAAAAAATTACAACTTTTCATACCCGGAAAAATCTATGTTTCAATTCACCGTGTGACATTCATTGCAATCAATGAACCGCCACCCTCTGCAATTATTTTCACATCATTTGAATTAAATTGAAATTTTTTTATATTAAATCAATAAAAGAAACCCCCGACTCAGGAGTTATCTTTAATTCTTCAACCCCCAAAGAAAATAACTGAATCAGATTGGTGATTGATGGAGCTGTGGGGGTGGGGTGAATGGAGGAGGGGAGGGGGTAGTGGAGGGGAAAGGGCATAGGGAAGGGTGAGAGGAGGATTGGTGGGGAGATGGGGTAGGGAGGATTGGGGGAGGGGGAGGGGCGGCGAGGGGGTGGGCGGCGAGGGGGGAGGGGGGGGGGGTCGGGGGGGAGGGGCGGGAGGGGGAGGGGCGGCGAGGGGGAGGGTTGGCTGAAAGAAAGAGAGACAAAAGCTTTTCGACGGAGGAAATAAAAGATTTCTAATACGATAAATTAGATATTAGAAAGATTCGAGAATATTTGACGGGCTCCTCCAGTCGTCCTCTGGATTGGAGGAGCATCAGGAGCAGAGCAGGCAGGCGCGAGGAAAATGATTTTCATATTTCAATTTTGTGGCGGGTATATATTTCTCAATCCTGGGATGAACAAGTTTTCCTCTTGTAATGGAGCTTTAAAAGTGAAAGGGCCCGGGGGAAAAAAAAAAAAGAAAAACTTTCCTGTTATGAAATATTGAAAAACTTCGGATCTTTTTCTGCCGAAAATATGGACGGCGTTGCGCCGGGGGGGGGGGGGGGAGGAGTGAGGATGGGAAGAAAAGTACTTTTTTTTTTTTCAATGACGAAGCACTCTGTATTTTTGGGGGCTTCGCAGCGTTGTCATGATGCGGTTGTTGCACACGAGGAAATGATGGTAGTACAAGATGCGGATTTGGAGAAGCAAGGTCTGCTTTAAATACGACGCCTATTGCGAACCTGTTGGACATTTACAGTAGCTAGTGAAATTCAATCTTTCTATGGCTCAACAACAGCTTGTAAATTTACCAGTCATTTTTGTGGGTCTGTCGCGAACAGCGGCGCGGCGGCGCTTGCAAACTGGCAACGTTGCATCACGCCATTTCAAATCATGTGAAATACGTTTAAGTTACAGTGCACCCCCCCCATTCATTTTTTGGCTTAAATGGAAAGAGCCAGTGTGGTTACAGATTGCACGCGCCGCCACTGGTCGCGAACTTTCGCTACGGCATTATGGAGAGCGATTCTTATGCTAAATCGTGTAAAATCACATTGGAAGGATCGAACAGTCTCCGAATTCACTCGCAAACTAAACATGCGTTTAACGAAATTCTATGCAGCCCCGGACCAGTTCAGTGGCTAGTGACATTGGTGGATTCAGCAATCTGGCAACAGTGCGTTTTTTCCATTTGATTACACGATAATTAATCGATTTGTCACGGGCTATAAACCCTGTTTACGAATCGATTTTTTATCGTGTATTCAAATGGGGAGAATGCTCAATTTCCAGATTGATGGATCCGCTACGGCCACTGGGGTGTGTTCACTGTTCATATAATGAGCGGGTCAAATTGGTGGAGTCCTATTAATGGCAGAATGGGTCGCATATGCAGAAATAAGTATGTAGCAAAGTTCTACAACATGCATTAAAGAAGGTCAATTTTATGCAAAATTGCGTGAAAATCACATTGAAAGCATCGAACGGACTCTAAATTCACTCGTGAACTCAAAAAAATGCGTTGAAGAAAATTCAAAGATGGCGGTTGTGAAAAGCAAGCTGGTAAGTGCAGGAGCGCTGCCGCCCCGGACCAGTTCAGTGGCAGTGACATTGGTGGATCCAGCAATCTGGCAACAGTGCGATGTTTTTCCCATTTGATTGCATGATAAGTAATCGATTTGTCACGGGGCTATAACCCTGTTTACGAATCGATTGTTTATCATGTATTCAAATGGGGAGAATGCTCAGTTGCCAGATTGATGGATCGCGCTTACGGGCACTGGGCACTGGGGTGCTGTTCATCGAGGTTTCCTGATTAATGAACTTCCGTAGAAATTCTTTCTCCATTTATAGGGCTTTAAGGTTAAAGTGTGCGAAAACCCCATTGTTGTTCCAACTTCCTAGAGATTTGAAAATCCTGTCACACATTTCTCAAATGTGGATGAGTGACTTTCAGCTTTTGGTGGCAGTAAAAATATGCACTAATCACAAATGCAGGCGACCATCATATGGACTCAAATCACGGGAGCCTTAAAATGTCATGCACTCTCGAGTTTTTATTTCATTTTTTTTTTTATTATTATCATTATAATTCCGCCGCGACCCCCCCCCCTCCTCATCGTCCTGCCACCCGCTGGCGCGTCTCACAGTAAACTAAACTGAGCGATCCGACGGCCAAAAGCTATGAGCAAAAGAAAATTACTGTTAATAAACCCTCAGAAGCTTACGGAACTGATTATAAACGCGGAAACTGATTGTCAGAGGTGACTTGAAGCTTGTAAAATTTGAGCTACAAAACCTCCAAATAACATCCTTTAAGTGATTTTTAATCTGAGAATTTTTAGCCACTAAATCTTTCATTTCAGCCCACTGGGCGTCATTTCACTTTGCATCGGATAGAGACGTCCGAGATTGAATATGTTGCGGTTTCTCAGGCGTGAATTTTAAAGCTCGTCTCTTGCAGCGTTGTCAAATCGTAGAAATTAATTCCGTATCCACTTTAAGACTCGGTTTATTTGAAAGCATGCACGATTCTATCACCTCAAAGTATAGAGATGGAAGCCTCATTAAATTGATCTAATTATATTCCTACGCTTCTTTTACACAATTTCCATGTTTTATTAAATGTTACATGGATTTGACTCATTAATTCTAGCATAGCGACGAGCGGCAGCTTATGCAATTTGGCAACCATGTTGTTTGCCGTTTGAAACTATGTTTTTGGAAACGTATCGATCTCTTAGGATTCCGCGATTCCCTGAAGATGAATTCTTGGTTTAAACGTTGGAAATTATTGGAATGTTGGTTTAATTAGGGAATATCCGTTGTTGCCTTACTGCGCGAGACGCCACTTTTAGCAAAGGGAATTTAAACATGGTTTACACTAGACAAGGAATTTTATCAAACATATCATAAGAAGAGGCCACCCTTTATAAAAATGGTCTATATATATAGCCATAAAATAGTACCCCATATCAAGTATGGATATGCAAGGATCCATATTGATTTGTACGTTGATATTCGCATATACACATCCATACGATATCCATACATTTCCATATGGATCCACACGGAGAAAAAAACTTCGGTTCACATGGACCACCGAGGGTGTTTGGTTCCAGCAACCAAAGTTTTCAGTTGTGAGTACCGAACTTCAGTTAGGCGTACCGAAGTGGTTCAGTAGGAACGAAATGTGAGATAGTATTAGTCATACTTACCGAAACCTTCGGTACTCCTAACTGAAGTTCGGTACTCACAACCGAAAACTTTGGTTACTGTAATCGAACACCTCGGTGTTCCATATGAGCCGAAGTTCAGTTCTTATAACAGATTTTTTTTTTCTCCGTGCATATTATACTGTATCCATGCTGTAAGGGGCATTGATTATCATGGATCTGTATGAACCCTTTTTACAAGGAAAAATTTACCCCCTCATCCCCCTAAAATATTTTTTACAAATTTCCTGTCGCCGCACATCGAAAACTATATTTTATGGGTCGATTTTTTTTTTTTTCCCCCTATCCAAATTTTATTTGTAAACAACACAGCTAAAAATATACGTTACCTACTCTTAACCATTAGTAACACTTTAGTTTTCTGTTAACAATAGTCTGCGCGACAGTGCTGCTGTTCGTGTTTATTTGATGGTATTTTTTCACCGATGTTTCCACCGGCTGAGAAAAGATTACACAGTTTAGTTTAGTTCATGACTGTAATACACGAAAGTACATGCATCTGTAATCTTTCCTCAACCCTCTAAGGACCAGGTGTGGTCAAAAGGACGCCACTCTTCCGTTTATATATGAAAGGTAGTTAACTGTTCGTACTCGAGGGAGTTGGAATTGCCTATACGGCGAATTGAAGGCGCCTGACGAAAATTTATCTTGTAAGTGTTTTCATCAATAATCGCGTTGCCACGTGGATTGAAGACTGAAAGAATATGAAATGGACTGGAGGGGAAAAACCGAGTAAACTCGGGCTTGGCCCATAAAGGGTTAATCAGTGCAATAATCGCCGTTAATTTATTTAAATAGCCGCAAGTTTTTTAAAGTCAGCATGATGACTTCACCGGTTGAAGATTACAGATGCGCGAGCATTTTCGAGCACACTAAAGTTAGACATTGGACTGAAATGTGTAATCTTTTCTCAACCGGTGGTATCATCGGTGAAATGAAAAAATACCATTAATTATACGCAAAACGGCCGCTCCACTGCGATGAGATCCGGCCAGTGGCGTCGCGTGCCATCTGGCAACAATGCAACTGCTCCATTTAAACTCGTTAAATATATCGAATTTTCCTTGTGCACCCCCTGAATTCGATATTTTACATGAGTTTAAATGGATAGAATAAATTGTTGCCAAATTGCATACGACGCCACTGGATCCGGCAACAGCGGCTTCATCCCTTTAGACGAGAAATAACAATCGAACAAAACGTACAAATTGTGTCGGGGGCACTTTGGTGGGTGAGAGAGAGTTGCAACTTTCCACCGTCGCACAGGTCACACGAACTAACATAATCTTTGGAGCCGGTGAATTTTTGTCGAAGGGAAACACATGTTTCATTTAATGTCCGCTGCAGTGGACTCCTGCAGGCTGATTCTCCCTGTTTGGACGAGACGAGACGAGATAGGAAGTAACGATGAATCCCATTGGTTTAAATGGCGTCACGTGACAGATTTGAAGTCATTGCGTCGCGATCGCGAGTGCTTCGAGTCATTTATTTCAAAATCATGACTCAGAGCCCTCGTGATCGCGCCGCAAAGACTTCAAATCTGTCACGTGACGCCATTTAAACCAATGGGATTCATCGTTACTTCCCATCTCGTCTCGTCTCGTCCAAACAGGGAGAATCAGCCTGCAGGTGTGAAAGGGTTGAATTGCAAAGTCGTAATACTAGTAGGTCTGTTTAGTATATAAATGGGTCCAATTATTATAAAATTATTTTCATTTTATTTCTTCTGTTTCCTTTGATTCCAATGTATCTTGTTATTTGCAATGTTTCAATTTACCTTGCATGGAGGTTATAAATTTTGGAAAATTTTTCTGGGAGGACTTGGGAATCTCTCCCCATTCTGACTGATGGGGGTGTCCATTCATGAACCCCTCCAGAGTCCCTCTTTATGACGAAATACCCCCTTCTCCTCCCCTGATCACTTATTTTATCTCTAGTAATGTGCCCATATGGTCTGAATGCAGTGTTGCCAGATGTAACGCTAAACCACTACCCTCAATTACTATCGTGTTTATTCCATTCAAATCGCACTGTCCGCGGCTCAAAAAGACCGATTTGACAACGTTATTATAACTATAAGGAAAATACATAACGTGCACCCTAATCCTCCCTCCCTGCCCCTTTAACACCCTCTCGCATGTACCTATCTCGTTCGTGCAATGCGTGGGACTATGAGAGCGCGAGATATATACTCTACAGTTACAGAGTTGTCAGATTTTGCACACAAAAATCGTTAAATGGGGCAGTTGCTAGGGTCTGAAAAGTTGTGTTTTTTTTATAAAGTAAATGATTGTACTATAGATGATCTTAGAACAAAGATGCCTTCACGGAAAAAATAGAATGTGTCGTAGACACGAATTTGGGTTCACCGGTCATCAGTTTTTTGCATGGGACACAAGTTAGATTGTGTCTACGAAACAGTCTGATTGGGTCCCATGCAAAAAAAAATGGTCCAAAATCGTTAAATGGGGTAGTTGCTAAGGTCTGAAAAGTTGTGTCTTTTTACTTTTATAAAGAAAATGAAAGTACTATAGATGATCCGAGAGCAAAGATGCCTTCACAGAAAAAAGTAGAATGTGTCGTAGGCACGAATTTGGGTTCACCGGCCATCAGTTTTTTGCATGGGACACAAGTCAGATTGTGTCTACGAAACAGTCTGATTGGGTCCCATGCAAAAAAATAGTCCAAATTGTGGCCGGTGAACCCAAATTCGTGCCTATGACACGTTCTACTTTTTTCTGTATTTGGTTTCTAAGGAAGTCCCATGGTTCCAGAAATAAGATTTTGGCCCAAAATACATTGTTTTAAATGAGAGTTCCGCGTAGTGACGTCAATAAGCTCACAATTTTTTACATTTTTACGCTTGTGTATCTTCAAAACTGGGGCACTCAGGAAAAGACCAAAGGCATGCACCTGTTAACATTCAAATATCGCGCCCTCCACATGTGCGCACGCCCAATTGGTCTCCGCGCCGCTGCTGGACCGGTCTCCAGCGAAAGTTAGTAAAACGTTGTCCGTCTCGCTTGTTGGCTCGAAGCATGAGTGCTCTATTTCTCTCGCTCTTTATCCTCACGTTAATTTTTTTTTTTTTTTTTTCATCTCAATTTAATCAACTTTTCCTGATTATTATTATTTGTGATTGGCTAACCCATTTTCATCCAACATCGTCGCATCTTTATTAAAAAAAAAAAAAAAAAAAGTACTTTCGTTTAGTTTTATGATTTAATTGGTTTCCTTGCTTTCTTCTTTTGTATTACTCATTAACACACTATTGTTTTCAGCTCATCGAGTACTATCATTTTGTTTATTAAAAACACACAGTTTCAGACCCTTGCAAATCCTACATTGCCTCTTGAAACAAATCATTGGCAAAACGAGTTATCTGTCAGCATCTATCCATTTGAAACCAAAGAAAAGGTCGAATTCGATGATGGTCATCGCTGATCCCTCGATACCAAATACAACGTTGCCAGATTGCACATTTCGCCACTGAAACTAATAAATGATATTTTTTTATAAATTTTAAGCGCATACTATATATATCATATCCGACAACCTCGATTGCGATGGATCGCGGTAAATTCTCTTCGTATAACCCACATGCAATAATATCGATTTTTCCAAGTTTCAATCGTCTACGATATAATCGAAGATCAATTCTTTTCCATAGGTTTATGTAGAAGGATCGAGCGTCGATTCATTGCAATTATTGTTGCCGGATTGTGCGGGAAAATCGTCAAACTGCCCATTCAAACCGAAGCAATACGGTCGGGCAACGCTGAATGGGGCAGTTGCAAGGGTCTGAAATGTTGTGTTTTTTTTTTTTTTTTAATCAAGAAAATGAAAGTACTTCATGAGCTGAGGACAAAGATGCCTTTCGTTTCTAATTATGTCACATTGTTACAGAGATAAGATTTTGGCCCAAAATACATTGTTTTAAATGGGAATTCTACGTAGTGACGTCACTACGCACACGATTTTTTACAACTTTACACGTGCGTACCTCCAAAACCGGGACACTTATGAAAAAAAACAAAGGCGTAATTGTTCTCAGCTCATTAAGTACTATCATTTTCTTTTAAAAAAAAACACAAAATTTCAGACCCTTGAAACTGCCCCATTGTGTGTATTGAAACCAGAG
This sequence comes from Trialeurodes vaporariorum, assembly GCA_011764245.1. Taxonomy (NCBI): domain Eukaryota; kingdom Metazoa; phylum Arthropoda; class Insecta; order Hemiptera; family Aleyrodidae; genus Trialeurodes; species Trialeurodes vaporariorum. The sequence goes on from VMOF01000013.1 coordinate 23,281,309, forward strand.
TTGGGCAAATAAAGTTGTGTGGTTATCAGTAATCGTCAAACCTTTGGATGGTAATTAAATGTATCTTTCACTGGTAAATAGCAAACTTTAGGGTCTTTTCGATTAAATTTGATTCTTCTGCAACTAATGTGACTGGTGGCTTGTAAAAAATCAGCACTGATTACCATAAAATCACCCTTCGAAAAAACGACGATTACTATTACTTGGTAATCGTGTAATCGATTACCACCCGCATTTGCCCAACTCTGATTGAAACCGCATGAAAAAGGTCGAACTAATGAAGGTGCACACTCGAATTGTTATTTTACAAAAGTACGAATGGAGGAAATGCAGCGTTGCCAAATTACATGCGAGGCGACGCCACACTGAACCGAAGTAAAATAGTAAATGCATTTTTTTTTCGCACAGTCTGACAACGTTGTAGACGGTCTAAACTCTTAACGTGTGGTATGATATATGGTAGCTTTGTAGCACCGGAGGAGCAGTGGCCCCGCCAAGCTCCAATTAAAACTTGTTAATTGAAAGTGCGCGAAGACAACAGAGCTTAGAGGGGTGGGGGGAGGCGTCTGGGGAGGGGAAAGCGGGGGTGGCTACTACACCCGCCCCGCCCTGCTTTTGTCATCGTCCACACAGTGATAACAACTTTTCGCCGACGAGGACAATGATGGGTCAGTAGGGAACTTATACTTTAGCCAGAGGCGTATCATGAAATTTGGCAACATTGCACTTTCTCCACTTAAACCCATGTTCGGTGAACACCTTAGAATTTGACTTTATGCATTGGTTTAAATGGGAAAAAATGCAACGTTGCCGAATTGCACGCTACGCCCACTGACTTCAGCGACACCGAGTTTGAGCGTGGGATCTTCTATTTTGAGCTGATGGAAAAATAACGATTCACGCACATACGATCAAGAGCAGCGGACGGAAAGTATGAATCGCCGATCATTCCACCGGTTGAAAACAATTAAAAAGTCTGAGACAGCATTGTAACTACAACCAACGGAAATACTCTGATCTTTCATTTTTTCATTTACCGAGGGAGACACTATACATCAGGGCTGCCGTTTTGCGTATAATCAATGCTATTTTTCTATTCACCGATGATTCCACCGGTTGAGAAAAGATTACACAGTTCAGTTCAGTGTATGACTGTAATGCACGAAAATACTCTGATCTGTAATCTTTCCTTAATCGGTGGAAACTTCGTTGATTAATTAAAATATCCGCAAGTTTTTTAAAGTCATCGACGACTCCACCGGTTTAGAAAAGATTACAGATGCGAGTATTTTAGTTTATTACAGTCACGCACTGAACTGAACTGTGTAATCTTTTCTCAACCGGTGGAATCATCGGTGAATAGAAAAATAGCATTGATTATACGCAAAACGGCAGCCCTGCTATACATACACATTACACAGAGTCTGAATTTACAAAACAATAACGTTTAAAGAAAATGGCTCAAAGTTAGAATTATGTAATGAGATCGAAATTCAAAAGTGGAAAACGAAAATCGTGGCCGCGGAAAAAAATTGAAAACGCACTTGGGCATCAGCGCCACTGGTGCAACCAGGATCTCTTCCATCTCTCTCATTTCCCATTTGAATGTATAAGTAGGAAAAGGACACAAATAGGGGGTTTTATCCCCTTGTCCATCCTTGTCTAACATACGTTCTTCGATGGAGAAAAGAGAGAGATGAAGAAACTCTCGGTGCGCTACTGATCAGCGCGATTGTTTTCGTCTTCGTCGTTGTCATGTGTATACTTTATACCGCGAATAATTTATTTTTCAGAATTATTCGCGCAGATTTTTTCTTCAAAATTTACGGTTATTTACGGTGCCTATTCGGACTCTTCTACATATATCTTTTTTTACAATTTTTTTTTTTACAAAATTTTCAGTCCAAAACAATCAATCCACTTTTCCATAAAGACGCCTGAAAGGTCAGCCTAGTCTATCGAGGATTCGTAAAATCGTGACTTCCGGTTTTCCGAATCAACGCGATTTGCGGTATGGACTAGACTATCCGCGGTTGGCTCCGGAACCAATTACCACGGAAAACGGAGGGACGACCGTATCAGTGTTTTGAAGCTATCAGGTTGCATCTGCCCCTGAAATTGAAGCGCATTTCTCTAAAAACGCATTTGCGTATCTGTACAGAGTAACCAAATATCTATCTTTGAGTGCTACCCCTGCCATACGATCTGTCCGGCTTTGAATCCAGGTCGGGTCCACCCATTTTGGGAATTTCCAATCCGGTGCAAAACCCAGCACGCAAGGACTTTTCCAACTAGCTCAGTATACATAAGAAAACAGCGAGGATCGCTACTAATAATTGCAAGACAAACTGCGGGAGGCAATGCAGACCGGACCGCGAGGGCGAAAGGTCACTAGAGCGTGGTCTTCCTGGAACTGCGCTGAAGTACTCTCGAGGCTCACGTCCCAGATGGATGTTTTCGTAGAGAGGCAATCGTACGCATCTTGTATAAAACCCGAGTATATTTACGAAACTTGAAAGCGATACCCTCCATCTCTATTTCCCTCGTCCCTTCCTCTCTATCTTCAAGTCCTCAAACATTTCCACGATTTCACCTCCCCTCCCCTCTTACTCCTGTCCATTCCCCCTCCCCTCCCCCACCCCCTTCTCCACCGTTCCCCTCCCCTCACCCCACACATGACACTCCTTCCTTCACTCATCGCCACAGCAGCGGTAGCGATTTACGTGATCCCCACCCATGGATGCGGATTCAGGAATTTGTCGCTCTCTCTCTTTCACCATTTAAACACGTGTGTTAGGGAAGGATAGCCGAGGGAACCGTCACGTAACTTTAGCCCATATCACCGTCCTTCTCCAACGCACACGTTCGAATGGGAGGGGAGAGAGAAAGATGACAAATGCACCACGCGCACCACCGCACCGTCATGTCGGTCGCCACGCGTCAACATAGCAGTTCGTGACACGAGCATACCATTTCATCCACCAGACGTTTGTCATGAGCGGAGGGGGGAGGGGGAGGGGGGAGGGGGATGGGGGATGGAGGAAGGGCGAGTAGTGGGGGGGGGGGCAAGAGTGGGTGTGGGTGAGGGGAGGGGGGAGAATGGAGGGCATAAAATCGCCTTTTGACAACGCGCGAAGGGCCTTAACACCAATGCTGTCATATTCTATAAATAAATATAGGTAGTATATACATTTACCACCAAACCACTGGGCTGCGCCATAAGGAAAACTTAAATCGTTAGCTTCCAAATCTGACACCACTGCTTTACAGACCGCGTTACCTCGGAACCCCCTCCATCACCCTTCCCCTCCCCTCTCACCATCCTCGCACCTTCTCTGCTATTCGTTTATGCGTCGGTAGGACGTAAATTCGGGGTGCGAGGTTTTAATATTTAATACTGGTTGTCACGGAGTTCTCGAGCCGAGCAAGAGGAGGGGTGAAGTGGGAAAGAAGGGGGACGTTCACACCTCATGACAACCCGTGTTAACCCTGGCTCGTACCCCTCATACTCCCGATCTTTCCAACCCCCTCCCCGCCGCTATCTCTAAAAAGTGTGTTTGCAACCGTAGAGGCAATTTACTTTTCATGAACATATACTTCAGTGCTATACCTTCGAGCGATGTCCATCGGGTACATCCATTCCGTTCAGAGACCAATCGGCTATCGTTTTTGTTTCCATTTGAATCAATGCAAGTGTATCGATCACTAGATCGAATAAAAAAAAAATCGGGAAAAATCGGGAGATGGGGGTGGGGGGTGGCGGTGGGGGTGGCGGTAGGGGTGGAGGTAGGGGTGGAGGTAGGGGTGGAGGTGTGGGTGGGGGTGGCGGTGGCGGTGGGGGTGGCGGTGGGGGTGGCGGTGGGGGCGGCGGTGGGGGCGGCGGTGGGGGCGGCGGTGGGGGCGGCGGTGGTGGGGGCGGTGGCGGTGGCGGTGGCGGTGGGGGTGGGGGTGATGGGGCACGCCTATGAAATTTGACTCGTTGTGGGAAGCAATTATGGCTATTTGCTGTTGAAAAGAGGCAACATTTGAGACTCTGCTTAACGTAACCTAACCTATCCTCCTCAAAATAATCGATCTTCAGGGGATTTACTGAATCCCTAAGACATCGATATGTTAACATGCAATCAAATGGCAAAAACATGTGGTTGCCAAATTCCACGAATCGTCTCTGATACCGCGAATATATACCTATCGGTTTATTTGGGAGCCGTAACTAATTCATTTTGACGTGATCTTTAGCCGCGGTCCGTTTAATTCCTTTGCAAACGTTTGCTGCATCAATGAAAACGGACTATTCTCGAGGAAATAAATGTCGACTTACAAACTCGATGATTGCGTCTCAACGAAACTGCAAGATAACTGTCTTTTTGCGAGTCACAATTCGGAAACCCCATTTAACGTTTTTGGTTCACTGTAATGAATCACTTACGACATTTTTAAGATAGTCGCAATTAGATGGGACTCAGTGGCGTAGCGTGCAATGTGGCATTGTTGCATTGTGTCCATTGAAATCCATGTAAAAGGTCGAATGCGAAGGTGTACACCGAACACTCAATGGTTCGATCTTTTTCGTGGGTTTAAATGGACAGACCGCAATATTGCCAAATTGCACGCTATACTCCACTGATGGGACTCCCCTAGCGGCGGCTCGTGCAATGTGGCAACAATGGGTTTCCTCCATTTAAAACAGTGTAAAATAATCGATTACTTGGTGAGGCGCAGCGCCTCACCTAGTATCGATCTTTTTGCATACATTTAAATGGCAAAAGTGCACGGTTGCCAGATTGCACGAGCCGCCACTGGACTCCCCCGTTGTGACTTGCTATGCGACAGCCATCTTGGAATTTCGTTGTAATGCATTTGTTGAGTTTGAGTCAATTTTGAAATTTTTGTATGGAATATAATCTCAAAATTTAGACTTGCTTGAGCATAGTTGCAAGGGTCTAAAATGTTGTGCTTTCTTAGAAGGAAACGAAAATTCTTGACTGAAGAACAAAGGTGCCTTTGGATCTGTCTTATGTGTTCCAGATTTAGAGATACACTCGTGTGAAGTTGCAAAAAACAGTGTGTCTTGTGACGTCAAAACGTAGAATCACCATTTGAAACAATATACAGGGTGTGGCAGACCACCCGTCCACTATCTTTATCTCAAAAACGGCCGAGAATTGAGCTTCGGGGGCAAAACTTTCATCGGGTATATCGACCCCAAGGAATCCAATGAAAATATTTTCAGCCCCCCAAAACCACCCCTTGGGGATTATTTAGGGGGGTGAGTACCCGTATCTCGAAAAAATCAAATGGAAAGGGTATGTTTTGACATTGGAATCTAATACGGCATAAAAAAATAAAACTTTTTTATCCCCAAGTTTTTTTTCTAAAAACCACCCTTTTTTGAGTTAGGGGTGGTTTTCAAAAAATGTAGGGGTAATCTTTGATTGACCACTGTGACCCTCCAAATCATTGGATTTCAAAAATCTAAAAAGTTTCTGAAAGGGCAGACCAAGGGCTTTCTTTTGATGTATTACATGCCTATTTTTTGTGAAAAATAGTACAAGGCCCCCTCACCCCAAAATTTTGGGGCTTCGGGGGGCCCTACGTAAAAATTTTCAAACGTAAAGGTATGGCTTGTGATACATCATTTTAAAGGTCTTTCAGAGACGAAAAAAGTGATACCCCCCAAAAGTCGTCAAAACAACCCCCTTCCAAAATGGCGGCCGTTTTAAGGTTAGGGGGCTCAAGGGGGGACCTTCAGAAAAATGATCCAAAATTTAACGATATATGGCTAAAAGGGTCTTAAAAAGAGAAAAATAATGGTTCAAACCGCGAGTCAAACCGACTTCTCAATCCAAAGTTACGGCCGATTGAAATTTAGGGGTAGTTGGGTTTCCCAAAAAGGCACCCCTAAATTTCAATCGGCCGTAACTTTGGATTGAGAAGTCGGTTTGACTCGCGGTTTGAACCATTATTTTTCTCTTTTTAAGACCCTTTTAGCCATATATCGTTAAATTTTGGATCATTTTTCTGAAGGTCCCCCCTTGAGCCCCCTAACCTTAAAACGGCCGCCATTTTGGAAGGGGGTTGTTTTGACGACTTTTGGGGGGTATCACTTTTTTCGTCTCTGAAAGACCTTTAAAATGATGTATCACAAGCCATACCTTTACGTTTGAAAATTTTTACGTAGGGCCCCCCGAAGCCCCAAAATTTTGGGGTGAGGGGGCCTTGTACTATTTTTCACAAAAAATAGGCATGTAATACATCAAAAGAAAGCCCTTGGTCTGCCCTTTCAGAAACTTTTTAGATTTTTGAAATCCAATGATTTGGAGGGTCACAGCGGTCAATCAAAGATTACCCCTACATTTTTTGAAAACCACCCCTAACTCAAAAAAGGGTGGTTTTTAGAAAAAAAACTTGGGGATAAAAAAGTTTTATTTTTTTATGCCGTATTAGATTCCAATGTCAAAACATACCCTTTCCATTTGATTTTTTCGAGATACGGGTACTCACCCCCCTAAATAACCCCCAAGGGGTGGTTTTGGGGGGCTGAAAATATTTTCATTGGATTCCTTGGGGTCGATATACCCTATGAAAGTTTTGCCCCCGAAGCTCAATTCTCGGCCATTTTTGAGATAAAGATAGTGGACGGGTGGTCTGCCACACCCTGTATATGTTTTGGGCCAAAATAGCATCTCCAGAACTACGAAGCTTACAATTAGTTAAAAACCGAAGACAACCTTGTTTTCAGCTCACCGAGTAATTTCAAGAAAACAACCAAAACTTTGAAAAAGAAACTGACCATCCCTGGTAAAAATGGTCCATGCTGGTCCATATAAAATTGCATGGACATCCATGCTGGTCCATATAAAGTTGCATGGACATTCATGCAGGTCCATGCACACTCTTATGGACCCGCATCGACCTCCATGCCATGCACACCCCTTTGGCTGTCCATGGACCTTCATGGATGTCCATGAAATTTTGCATGGACCAGCATGGATGTGCATGGCTGTTCATGAAGGGTCATGCAGGTCCGTGTCCCAATATACCATGTATGGACCGACATGAACCATTTTTACCAGGGATAGAAGACCAAAATTAAGACCCTTGCAACTGTCCCACTGTCTCACCATTGGTGACACGGACTATATTCATATTCACAGATGAACATGTTTTCCGAGTATTTTTGGAGTTTATTGAATCATTGACATGACTGAATATCCATCCTCCTCGGTTGAGTGTTGCTCATAATTTTATCTGTTTCTTTGTTACAGGGCTCTTATGGTATCGTGAAGTTAGCTTACAACGAAGAAGATGAGAATCATTATGTAAGCATTATTTGTAATTATTTTTAGTATCATAAGGGGAAACAATTTACCCTGCTTACCTTTGTGCCATTGTTTTACTCAAAGGGATTTCTTCGATCTGTTCAGCAATGAAATCCCCGAAGAACAGACGGAGTCTTTCGGCTATTTCGAATATTTCGATTATTTCAAAACATAATTTTACGGGAGAGACAAAACACGTGTCACGATTTGTGAAATTGAGTTATAGACTTGAAAGGCAAATATTTCGTTACCAGCGACAGTTTTTTTTTTTAATGTGTAGGTCAGTGTATTTTGGCATCAGCAGCCATTTCAAGTTTTGGACGTGTCCCCTTTCTACAATGAGTTGAATAACAACGTAAGTTGTTCAGACAAACTGCATTGATTCGTTGATCTGGACTCCAAAATTTGAATCCATTGTTTACTGTTACTGTTTGTTAAAAATTACATTGAGTTCAGCAAAACTTGAAAATACCTCAGGCCACATAAATTCAAAAAGAATGGAAACATACCAAACTGTTTACCAAATAAATCTAACTATCCGATAAAAAAAAAAGAAAAAAATGAAGTACAATATTAGCTCTTACATGGTGATTATTGCAATGAAATATCGTTATTTATTAATTTCTAGTAGTTTATACACTAATTTGATCTCACGCCTGTACCCACTTTTAAAGCGTGAACTCAGATTAGACATTCCCTCTTTCTGCATGCAATCAAAATTAAATTCCTCTTCCAACGGTGTAAAACCTTGGAAGAAAATCTCATGACGAGTACATGTTCGAAGAGTACGTATAAGAAGAACAAGGATCCGAGATCTAACACTCAGTTTCACAAAACATGGGACAAATCGATTCATTTTATTGATGATATTTATGATGCGCAATGCATGTAAGTACGTAAATGCTGTATAGGTAACTTATCGCACACAACATTCGTGGAATTGCATACCCCACTCTTTGAAGGCACTTTTTGCATTCACAGCTCTCGACTGCGAGTTCGTAGAATTGATCAGACTCTCCTTGGCAATTTGAATTTCGCTGATAAGTGGACAAACAGATTCATTTTATTGATGATGCGCAATACACAATCATAAATGTTGTAAGAGGAAGAGAAGAGAGGGGTAAGAGAGTGAGAGGGAAGCGAAGGGGGAGATACAACGTCCAGCATCTGCCTCTGACAGGATCTCCGTTCAACAAAGTAAATACGTCTCTGTTGTAAAAATGCTTACGAAGGAGTGGACAAGATTGGCATCAACACTTCTAAAGCTTTATAATTTATAACATTCATATTGAAGAGCATCTGAACGGTCTAACTCAGAGGTGTCTAACTTACAAGCCTGCCGCATCAAGGCAAAATGGCCAACAGTGAGCCCCAGAAAAATAAAGAAATAAAAAAAAAAATAAACAAAAAAAAAATTAGTGCCTTCACAAAAAAAGATGAAGATTCAATATGGCGACGGTAGTCTCCATGGGTGAAAGTAAATCTTGAAAAATCCGATTTTTATCAACCCTTCACTGCATGATCTTTTTTTTTTGTTCAAAAACACAATTTTTCAATTTATTCTGAATCGAAATTGAAGGGAAAATATGTAGTTAGTATTAAACTATAATAAAGCTGAGGATGTATAAAACAAAATTGGCTGGAAAAACGAATTTTGACAATTTTGACCAAAATCCTTGTCCGGCTGCCCTTAAATGGACTTGATACAACCTCGCTAAATAAACTCGCACACTAAACCGACACTGCAAATCAAATGCCTGGTGGACCGCCGGTTTAGTTTAGCTAAGCAGTGATGACGTTGCAACTAAAATTACTGCTAAACACAAATATCCACTGTAATGTAATCAACGTGAAATAAGTTTTCTGTCTCATTTTTTTTTCCAGGCGATGAAGATTTTATCGAAGAAAAAAATGCTCAAGAAAGCTGGAGTCTTCGGTAAGTCGACGAATATTTTTTATTTTTCATTCATCTCGCGTGAAACTTATTCATAAACAGCGTTTCTAGCTGTCTTCGTTTCGTCCCGAAACTTATTTTACGTTGATAAAATATGGAATTCTCAGCCAGGGTTGCCACTAGATTTACCCCCAAAAAAATTGCTGTATGGAATACCCTACGTCACTTTTTACCGGGGGGGGGGAGGGGCTAAAACCTCCCTTTAATTTTCTGAGTCGTAATCCTAGACCTCTCCTAGAAACTTCGGAATCTCTCTATGGTTTTGAATTCGTTGTTTAATCGCTCCTATATTGCACCTGTAAACATTGGCGGATCCAGCAATCTGACAACAGTGTATTCTCCCCATTTAATTGCATGAGAAATAATCGATTTTTCATGGGGCTGTAGCCCCTCCAAGAATCGATTGTTTATTATACATTCAAATGAGAGGAATGCGCAGTTGCCAGATTGCTGGATCCGCCTATGCCTGTAAACAGTCTTGAGGGTTGTACATTGTAACCATACTGGGTAATATTTTTTTTTTACTAAGCTGGTTGTACATTTTTGGTGCCAATTTTTATCAAAATTTTGAACAGTCATTATTCGGTCACTATACAGTTATTATCGCGTGGTAGCCTAATTCATTTTTTTGGGCCTCGACAAAATAACATGAGGAACAACATCCAACGGCGCTCTTACGTCGACTGTTGACCTACAGCTAAAACAATGATAAGCCGGCCTCGTTGGCTTGGTGGTCAGTACACCTGACTGCCAATCCATAGGTCCCGAGTTCGAATCCCGGTAAAGGCTGCAGATTTTTCACTGGTCTTGTCGCTCGATCTCCTTATAAGTGGATCCATGGCAAAGATTATATTGGAAATTTGAGTGCTTAGAGCATGGATGTTTCAAATCTCCGATGTCTTCTGACAGTAAAAAAACAAACAAAACTTCACATCAATTTGTCCACAGGTTTTCTGTGGGCTCCAATCAGGAGCATAAGCCAGTAAACCCACAAAAAAAAGAAACTAAAAACAATGATGCTTAGTTCTGATTGGCAACTGTCATCAAAATATTTGATCAACAGTCAACATAGGAACCGTTAGACGTCAATTTGTTGTGACCCAATACCGTCTCTTCTCATACCATGTTACTCCGTTGGAGATTGGGAGGTTAGGGTTCGTCTTGGTATAAAATTTACTCACACCCTTATGGGAGTGAAGTATAGAGAACTACCATTTATTTAGTTTAAACCTGATTTTCGGCGCAGAAACCTCTTAAAACCGTTCGAGAAGTGGTCATTGAGTGTTACCAGAGCAAATAAAATTCATGAATGCAACTCCATACTCCAAACCAAGAAAAATTGAATTTAATGACTGCCTCCAGGCGGGACGGGTGGTGGAGGTGTAACGACTCTCTCCAGTCTCCACCCCTCCCACCTGGAGATAGTCATTATATTCAATTTTTTTTTAATTAAATGACTTATCTGAGGATTTTGATTTCGCTCATTGAACTCCAACAAACTTTCCAGGTCGTTGGAAAAGGTTTAAGAACAGGAAAGTTGGGGCCAATTTCCATTATTACAGTTTTACTTTCAACTCCCATAAGAGTACGTGTAAAATCCACACCACGATGATCCTAACCTCAAAAAAGCAACTTGGTATGAGAAGAGGCGGTATTGTGTGACCCTTGACCCCTATAGAAAAAGTTGCCATTATGGGATGTTGTAGGCGAAATAGCTATTTCGTGGTCTCTGTTGTCTCTATGATTATAGATTTGATTAAAAATCTAATAATTTTTTGCATGATCTGGCAGCTATGTTCTTAAAAAAAACTACCGAATGAATGGCAACAATGTTCCATGAATAACAAATAACCTCGTGGTTGACAAGCGGATCCAAAATCTTTATCAGATCGGCTGTATCAAGCTGCCTTTACTATACAGTCGCGTACGAACTCTTTACAGTCCTTGACTGGATAAAAAGTTCCCAGATTAGTTCGCAAAAAAGAAAAAAGATAAAAGTAACTGCTACGAGGAGTTTCAGCGCGAGTAAAGTTGATTTATACTGTTCGCTAACCCCTCGAAACTGTTCTCTTTCGTACGTAAAAGCCAATTTCGCGGAGATTTCCGAGGATAAAAGCGATAAGATACTTTTTTAAAACACCCCAGAAAATTGAGAAATTGCTTCAATAAATAGTGATTTGTGGGACTTAATGTACCCTTTTTTAAGTACACCTTTTCTCACATACCTATTTACGTATATGTGAAAAGAAAGAAATTCTAGTTGGTGCTTGCTGATTTGCCATATTCCGCAATATTAATAAAGATTACAAACTAAATGGCCAAAAAAACATCTTAGACAAAATACGGATTAAAATGGGAGCTAGGCCAACAATAAATAAGAACTTAACTTAAGTTCTTATTTATTGTTGCCCTAGTTCCCATTTTAATCCGTATATTTCGCAATGACTCAACCGCGTGTTGAAATTCCTGAGACTTCGTAAATAAAGAATAAAACAATTTGAAATGGTCAGAAAAAGATTTTTATAAGACGCGATTCGAAAGAAATAATTTTGAAGAAACATGTAAGTCATGTGACATTGATAAATTGAAAGATGAAGGAAAATACGAAAAATAAAATAATGATGATGAGTCACCATCATCTTTCAGTGTTAACCCTTTAAGGACCAAGCCCGAGTTTACTCTTTCTATCCTCTAGCCTATTTCACATAGTTCCAGTATCATGATTCTGAATAAACGCGATTCTAGGCGTAGACATTACAAAATAAGATCTCGCCTGGCGCCTTCAATTTGTCGTATAGGCAATTCCAACTCCCTCGAGCACGAACAGTTAACTACCCTCCCTTTTATGAACGGAAGGGTGCGCTGTTTTATGAACTAACCTGGTCCTTAAGAAAGTATCAAGCCCAGAATTGTTCTAAATTATCTCTTTCGAATCGCGTCTTATAAAAATATTTTTCTGACCATCTTAAATTGTTTTAATCTTTATTTACGAAGTCTCAGGAATTTCAGCAAACCGTAATCTTTCAACCTTGAATGAATCGACAGTGGCTAATTCAGTGACTCGTCAGATTTGAAAGGAACACTTTAAAAATATTTTTTAAAATCCTGTCAGTCTTGTCGAAAATCTTTCCTAAATCTGCTTTCAATAATATTTTTGAAATCTGTGAATGGGTCAAACGGAAAACTCAGAGAGAACCAGTGGCGGCTCGTGCGATTTGGCAACAGTGTTATTATCCCATTTAACTACATGGAAAACAATCGAAACTCGAGGAGGCTGCCAGCCTCCGCTTGAATCGATTTTTTACCTTAGTTTAAGTGGGAAAAATGCATGGTTGCCAAATCTCACGGGCCGCTACTGGAGAGAACGCTTTGGTAGCGCTGTGATCAAACCTTCGGTAATAAAATAACCCATCAAAACACTTGAGTAAAGCTAACCATTGGTTTTGTACGCCTAACTAAAGAGATTTTAGCGGTTGAACCAAAGATTGGCTCTCTATACTTAAGTTTTTTGCTGGTTCATTCTTCTACCAAAGGTTTTTTCAGCGCTACCAAGGCTGTTTTTTTTTTTTTTTTTTTTTTTTTTTCAGAGCATGACAATTGTTCGCCGGAACAACATCTTCAAAATATTTCCGACGAATTTTAAACAAGCAGATAGTTCTGACACTACAGTGTCAGAGAAGTCGCACCTTGAGCAAATTTGGTCCTCATGAGTCAAATTCCATTTCCAGCATCTCAAAAATAATGTGTCCAGCAAAAAACCGGGTCCGAACCTGGATGCGGCGAGTGAGTAGGGGTTAGGACCACTACATACGATCTTATATGGGACAAACCCTTCGAATATTCCACCACCTCAGAAAAAATTGTCCAGCAAAAGTGAGGGTCCGAACCTGTGTGCGGCGAGTGGGGGGTGTAGAACCCCTACAGACAATCTTAGGACAATCCCTTCGAAGTTTCCACCATCTCAAAAAAAATTTTACAGCAAAAGTTCAAGTTCGAACCAGTATGCGGCGGGTGGGGGGGGGGGCACTACGGACAATCTCAAACCCTTCGTATTTTCCAACATCTAAAAAAAATTGTCCAGCAAAAGTTAGGGTCCGAACCTATGTGCGGCGAGTGTAGGAGGGGGGGAGAGAACCACTACGGACAATCTTAGGACAATCCCTTCGAATTTTCTAACAACTCAAAAAAATTGTCCAGCAAAAGTTTGGGTCCGAGCCTGTGTGCGGCGAGTGGAGGAGGGAGGGGATGTAGAACCACTACGGAAAATCTTAGAACAAAGCTTTGAATTTTCCACCAACTCGAAAAAAATTGTCCAGCAAAAGTTTGGGTCCGAACCAGTGTGCGGCGATTTGGGGGGGGGGGGGGTAGGACCACTAGGGACAATCATTGAACAAACCCTTCGAATTTTCTACTGCACATCACTAAAAGTACGTAATGAACAATCAAATACTCACAAAACAATTTTAATAAATGTATTGCATAATTCCACCCCATTTTAAGAAGACATTGACTCGCTAACACAATTTACAGAAAGAAATGGAGCGCTGACTCATGTTTCAGCATATGACGCTCACTTAATTGTAACCAAATTGTGAGGCGCAAACTCTATTTTGTGCAAAAGTCTAAGCGCTAGACTTTTAGGCATGACTGATCCAACCGCAAAACACCTAATCAGTCTCTAATTCTGATTATTAGCGTTAAAAATATTTTTGGCTCAAATTAGCGCTCTCACCTCAGTATCAGTAAAAACCGATGCGCTGACATAATTTTTAGAAGAATTTGATGAGATCACTCAATTTTCTGAAAGATATGGCGCATTGAGTCATTTTGCAGCATAAAAAATGCGCGATAACTTAATTTTCACCAAATTGTGGTGCACGACTTTAATTTTCAGCAAAAGTATAAGCACTAACTCAATTTCCCCATTTTCTCCAATTCCGTCTTGTTTTCTTTTTTTCTTATAGCGTTTGAAGATATTTTTGCTCAAAACTGTGCGCTCACTCAAGTTTCAGTAAAAAACAGCACGTACGCTGACATAATTTTCAGAAGAAATTGACTCGGTAACACAAATTTCAGAAAGAAATGGAGCGCTGATTCATATTTCATCATATGACGCTAACTTAATTGTCAAAAAATTGTGAGGAGCAATCTCAATTTTGTACAAAAGTCTAAGCGCTAAACTTTTAGGCATGACTGATCCAACCGCAAAACACCTAATCAGTCTCTAATTCTGATTATTAGCTTTAAAAAATATTTTTGGCTCAAATTAGCGCTCTCACCTCAGTATCAGTAAAAACCGATGCGCTGACATAATTTTTAGAAGAATTTGATGAGATCACACAATTTTCAGAAAGACATGGTGCGTTGAGTCATTTTACAGCAAAAAAAAAGCGCGATAACTTAATTTTCACCAAATTGTGGTGCACGACTTTAATTTTCAGCAAAAGTATAAGCGGTAACTCAATTTCCCCATTTTCTCCAATGCCGTCTTTTTTTCTTTTTTTCTTACAGCGTTTGAAGATGTTTTTGCTCAAAACTGTGCGCTCACTCAAGTTTCAGTAAAAAACAGCACGTACGCTGACATAATTTTCAGAAGAAATTGACTCGGTAACACAAATTTCAGAAAGAAATGGAGCGCTGATTCATATTTCATCATATGACGCTAACTTAACTGTCACCAAATTGTGAGGAGCAATCTCAATTTTGTACAAAAGTCTAAGCGCTAAACTTTTAGGCATGACTGATGATGATCTCCGACAAAATAGGTGACTGTCAAAGGTTAGCGGACTACCAAACTATATGATTAAGGAACCAGTTTGAGTGTCTCAAGATACTTTGAGACATATAAGGAGGGTGACAGCTTAAATCAACATAGGTAGTACAACAGATGTAGCATAAGGTAGCATAAGAAATCAGGAAGTTCCTGGAGTACTAGAAATTTACTTGTAAATAGAGAAAGAGCGAAATAACTGCATTGAATAAATGATGCCTTGAAGCCCTAGGTCATTTGACGGGAGTTGCCAGACTGAATAAAATGTCAGAAAATTTGACCGCAAAGCACATTCCTTTAAAATTGAAAGAGGGCTGACTTCCTTTAGGACATTCAAAACCAAAAATGTAGAGGTAGAGAAATAAGACGCATTTTCTTGTTTCGTTCTGAATAGGACTAAGAAATTTCACATACAATAACAACATGATGGAAATATAAGGCAAGTCAGCACATCACACTATTCAGAGGTCCCATTGTTGAACCTTTGAACTCTTACCAATTCACGAGTCATAGCTACTATAAACGCAAGCAGAGTAATTTTATTACGTTGAGCGTAAACAAATAGCTGAAAGTTGATAGGAAATATGGAGGAGGTTAGGGCAGGGACCACTATGGAAATAACGACATCAGGGCTGAATAATAAGAGATCCTCTTCGATGCGCAGTAATTTTTGGTAATTAAATGAGAATTCTGAGTATTGAGATAAGGAATGTTCAGAGTTCTTGCTGTAGGGACTTTCCGTTTTGCGCAGAGAAAACATGTTTTGCGTTTGACCTCACGCTATAATTAATTATAATAAATGCATTTACATGCAAAAAAACAAACATTCAGAACGGCAAATGATTGGTTCTCTTGATCACCTAGAATATATACCGGGACAATTTGAAATAATCAAAAAGTGAGGTTGGAAATTTTTGACATAGAATAACTTTAAAAAAACGTCAATCAATGAACATGAAATTACTCCCAACCAACTCAGAATTCAGTCGTGGCTGGGAGAACATTAACTTTTCAAATGAAATTTGCATAAAAGAAACACAGGACACAACCTAAATTTCACGACATCAAAAAAGCTCATTTCGCCATTTGATCACAAGGGGGCGTAGTATACTCTATTGAGTATCAGGGCGATTTCAATAGGCGCACGTTGTGCCAACGGTGCGCCTAAAACTGTTTCATTAATAAAACAACCCCAGGTTCCTTACAAACGGGGCTTACGGCAAAGATTACAGTAGAAATCTGAGTGCTTAGAGCATGGATGTTTCAAGTCTCCGGTGTCTTCTGACAGTAAACAAACAGACAAAAAAACTTTCCCTAGCTCATGATAAGTCTATAGGGTGGCTGTAGCGTAGGCTCCTATCAGGAGCATAAGCCAGTAACCCCCCCCCCCAAAAACTTCTCTAGTTTATCCATACTTTTACCTGTGTAAATAGTTAAATTCGTCATTTTTTCCTGTGTACCTATACTATACAGGGTGTCCGAGAAATGAGTTCACACTTTTGCTGTGAGCGCCTGGTTGATTGTAAAAATCTGAAAAATTCAGGAATAATCTATTACCCTTAAGCGACTTCAGAGAAAATATCGGGGGGCTCCCACCCCCCTTAATGGGGGGGCGTAGGCCCCAAAATGTACCCCGTGTTGCCAATATATCGCATATTTCAAATGGCAGGGGGTATTTTTTATTTCATCATTCAAAAAGGCTCAAAAAACTGAGTAATTTCGTTTTTTCAGATTTTCGGTAGCCCCTCTCAAAACAAAATGGCGGCCAAATAGCTACCCCATACTTTAGAGGCCTATAACTTCGGTTTGAATCAATATTTTTTCAAAAACTAAAAGTTTTCTGAGTCCTCAGAACGTCTTCTTTCCAATGATGTGCCACACTTTATCATTTGGTGGGAAAAAAATGGGGCGCGGAGCCCCCCCAAAAATTTTTGAGTTTGGGGGGCTGTAGCTCAAAAAAGTCAAATGTAAAAGGGGGTCGTGTTGTACATCAATCGAAAGGTCTTAAAAAAAGGAAGAATTTGGCGCAAACCCAAAGTCGGTACGATGCGTTTATTCAAAATGGCGGCCATTTAACCCTTTGGGGGTGGGGGACCGTCCCCCCCAAATGAAATCCCTCCATCGAGTGATACACCAATCGAAAGGTCTTAGAAAGAGAAAGAGAATGGCGCAAACCGGACGTCAATACGATGCTTGCATCCAAAATGGCAGCCGGTTAAAGTTTTTTGGATTATGAACCTGCAGGCCTATAGCCAAAAACTTTAACCGGCTGCCATTTTGGATGCAAGCATCGTATTGACGTCCGGTTTGCGCCATTCTCTTTCTCTTTCCAAGACCTTTCGATTGGTGTATCACTCGATGGAGGGATTTCATTTGGGGGGGACGGTCCCCCACCCCCAAAGGGTTAAATGGCCGCCATTTTGAATAAACGCATCGTACCGACTTTGGGTTTGCGCCAAATTCTTCCTTTTTTTAAGACCTTTCGATTGATGTACAACACGACCCCCTTTTACATTTGACTTTTTTGAGCTACAGCCCCCCAAACTCAAAAATTTTTGGGGGGGCTCCGCGCCCCATTTTTTTCCCACCAAATGATAAAGTGCGGCACATAATTAGAAAGAAGACGTTCTGAGGACTCAGAAAACTTTTAGTTTTTGAAAAAATATTGATTCAAACCGAAGTTATAGGCCTCTAAAGTATGGGGTAGCTATTTGGCCGCCATTTTGTTTTGAGAGGGGCTACCGAAAATCTGAAAAAACGAAATTACTCAGTTTTTTGAGCCTTTTTGAATGATGAAATAAAAAATACCCCCTGCCATTTGAAATATGCGATATATTGGCAACACGGGGTACATTTTGGGGCCTACGCCCCCCCATTAAGGGGGGTGGGAGCCCCCCGATATTTTCTCTGAAGTCGCTTAAGGGTAATAGATTATTCCTGAATTTTTCAGATTTTTACAATCAACCAGGCGCTCACAGCAAAAGTGTGAACTCATTTCTCGGACACCCTCTGTATAATCACTATGGATTATTTTAAATATTAAATCATCGCAATTATAATTTTTTTTTTTTTTTTTTTTTTTTTTTTTTTTTTTTTTTAATTTGAAATTTAAGAATTGATGAAACTATACTCCAGAACAGAAAAAGCAGACTTGATAAAGGCGAAACATCGTCCATGACGGACGATTCATCAATATCATGAAACTCAATAAATAACTTGGTTCAATTTACGTTACATTCCTCTCTTACGAATGCACAATTGTCTAAACTGGGTTAAGGCATATCTTAAAGGAATGAGGTATGGTTTACCCCTACCTATCCATAGTCTGCAAAGGTAATTTCTCGGGAATAACTTCCGAGAAATTTGAAGCGAGGAAATCTTTAAAGGAGGAATGAATTCAAATAAGTTGCAGATATAGCTAGAAGCTAAGCACCGGTGCCAGATAGTAGAGTCGGTGTTCTCCGAGAGAACGTACGTTAAAAGTCATTCAAGCCGGTAACACTTAAGTGTTAGTGAAGTAGAGCAAGAATTCACCATTTCCCTTCAGATTTTAATCCCCCCGCCCCATTTATTTTCTTCCTTTCGCCGTGGAGGAAGGGTGGGGGGTTATAAAGCTTGAAAATATGAGAGCTGCTTCTGCCATGGCGCCCATCTTACGGAAATAACTTTGGAAGCCGCGGGGAAAAAATAAAATCGCGAAGAAAATTATGATTTAATCTACCGAGGCTTTACTCAGGGGGTAGATTCAAAAATATTCCTCTGAGAGTCAACGATGTCGGGACAAATAAAAAAACCTCTGCATTTTTTTTTTTTTTTTTTTATCTTCTCGTAAACAGTACAATTTATTAGGGAGAAGATACAAATAAAACGAACAGGGTAGATGAGAACTCGAAAGTTTCTCATCTCAAAAACACATGCTAATAACGAAATAATGCACGCATACATAATACATTAATCATTCGAAATCGATGACATGATGACAAATAAAATCCAATTCATAAATACGCTGCAACTACTAGCTCAGTGTGGGAACTTTCAGGAATTCATCGCATCCGGAATCTAGTCAAACTAAAAGTGTAAATAAATAGAATGCAAGTTTTGTTTCTTACATTAATAATACATATTTATTAATATAAAACAATAGTAATGAGCTGTTCAGCCAAAGTAAAACAAATAAAAGGGGAAAATTAAATCATAATAACAAAAAAAAATTATCCAACCTTTAAGTATTGTTAAGAATTATTTATTAATATACGTGCTCTCTAAGAAAAATTGAAATGACGTCTCCGGTGAACCAGTGTCACGGGAAAAAAAGACTGTTAGAATTTACCATCTGCATTGCTGATTTTGGAGTCTGCTATCTATCAAGCATGGTAAATTTCACAATTCTTTAATGTTCTCCTCGTAAATTTTGGCTGGATTTTACTCAAGAATTAACTACTCGATCGCTTACGGCAAAAGTTAGCAAGGAGCTTTATTTTGTTTTAACAGATAGATAGAGAGCTAAGATATCAAGATTTCCGGAAAGGCATCTCTGTGCACTCTTCGTGGACCGTAGTAGTGTTGCCATATTGGGGTGAAAAAGCCATGTGTTTTACATTGATTTAAATGGGGACGATACGGCTTTTTACCCTCGATCTGGCAACACTGGACCATAGTGCGCATTATTTTCTGCCTCACTTTCATATTAACCCCCATCCCACTGCGGTGTAAAAATGGCCAATCTATGGATTAAAGTTCAAACTTGCATTCCATTTATTTATAATCTTAGTTTCACCAGCTCCCCAATCTGATGGATTCTAGAGCTCCCTACTTATCCACTGACAAAGTATACATAGAAGGCTTAAGCACAGTTTTAAGAAGAAAAAAACACCGAAAGCTGATGTTTTTTCCCCTCTCTTTTCCGAGAATCGTGCATTCTTACTCATTGTGCGCGTGTAGTCTCGGATGGCAAAGCTCGCCAAGAATGCGAACCTGCCATCTTCTCCTCATCTTCCTTGACGCTCTTTCTTCGCTCAATATTCTTGCGATGCATTTTCTCAACCAAAGTCCAAAGTTGCCGAATCTTCGCACTCACAAGGGGAGGCTCAGAAGTCACCGCCTCCGATTTTGAAAACAATGGGTCTGTTGCATACTTTTGCTACAACAATATAGAACCTTCATTCTTAGGTAAAGTTCTGCGAAAATAAAGATGCGCACATTAAAAACGTTCAAAATCCACTCATTAACTCAGGAAATCACTTCAATTTTAAACAGCCCACGCTACACTAGACACTATTTGCAACGGTATACTACTACATAGACGGAACCACCGTGCATAAGTAAACAACATCGTAACTACAAAATATGATGGACTTTCTTTTTTAATACGTGAAATATAAGCTGCATTTGCTGTCTGGTCTTTTCGGTTTATCAAAGATTACAAAATAATATAAGATACGTACGCATTTAAACAAAACATTCCAATGTTTGTAAGTTCGGTACATGTTTACATAAACGAGATGGTTCCATCTATGTAGTTATAAGTCGGTGACATAGTGTCTAGTGTAGCGCGGGTTGTTTGAAATGGAAAGTATTTTCTGAGTTATTGAGTGGATTTTGAAAGTTTTTAATGTGCGCATCGTTATTTTTGCCGAATTTTACGTTAGAAACAATGAGTTATATTGATGTAGCAAAAGTACGCAACAGACTCATTGCACGAAAATGTAGCCAAAGTAAAACTATTAGACCCGTGTTTCTCACTTTTTGCCAATGGGCCTTCCTAAAGCGTCAGGAATTTTTTGAAAGTTGCCGAAATTCACGTAAAAAACCCGAGCGGAGAGCGTTCCGAATATTTACGTGAATTTCGGCAACTTTCAAAAAATTTCTGACGCTTTAGGAAGGCCCATTGGCAAAAAGTGAGAAACACGGGTTTAATAGTTTTACTTTAGCTACATTTTCGTGCAATCGTTTTCAAAATCGGAGGCGGCGACTTCTGAGCCTCCCCTTGTCAGTGAAAATTCGCCTTCTTTACATTTTTTTCATCTGATGGAACTGCTGCAAACTTTTGCTACTCGCATAGTAATATAATTGATTAAGGAGTAAAACCCCAGAAAAATGACGATAAGCGCACTTAAAAAATCGCAAGATCCACTCCCAAACTCATAGAATGCTTTCAAACGCGAAACCTTAATGAAGGTGATAACCTTTTTTTATTGTATTGGATTTTCCTATCTCAATCAGCTCCATTCTCATGAAATGTTCTTGCAACAACATACAATAAGAAGAAAAAGTATACACTATAACCACAAGATTTAGGTTCGGTGAAAGCATTTCATGAAATTAGGAGTGGATTCCGTGATTTCTTTGTGAGCTTATCGCAGAGCTGCCGTTTTGCGTAAAATCAATGCTATTTTTTCTATTCACCGATGATTCCACCGGTTGAGAAAAGATTCCACAGTTCAGTTCAGTGTATGACTGTTATGCACGAAAATACTCTGATATGTAATCTTTTCTCAATCGGTGCAAACTCCGTTAATTAATTAAAATATCCGCAAGTTTTTCAAAGTCATGGACGGCTCCACCAGTTGAGCAAAGATTACAGATCAGAGTATTTTCGTGCATTACAGTCATACACTGAACTGAACTGTGTAATATTTTCTCAACCGGTGGGAATCATCGGTAAATTGAAAGATAGCATTGATTATACGCAAAACGACAGCCCTTATCGTAATTTTTATAAAGTTTTACCCCATAACCGACTATTTACAAGTCTGTAACAAAAAATTGCAACAGCTCCATTATAATTAACCTATGCCCAAGTATCGATAACTTGGGGTTCGATTATTCCCCACGAAGATCGATTATTTCCCGTATGCTTTTATTGAGCTCGGCGAGCACTTTTATGAAGCGATTTCGGCTACTAGGTTTGGTTTGACGCCATCTTGACAGATTTCATTACCTTTATTGAACGGCAAACGGATCTCTTGCAACGTGCGAACGTACGTCAGAAGCAACGGTGGCTCGTGCAATGTGGCAACATCGTATTCTCCATAATTAAGCCTACGTAAAAAAATCGATCTTCAGGAGCTGCAATTGCGCCCCCGTACGATATCGATACTTTTGCAAAGGTTTAAATGGCTTGAATTCACCGCAGGTGCTGGATGTAAAGAACACGAGAGGTGTGGATCTTAAGGAGACGGAAGTGTTGCGTATGAGACATTTGGCCTTCTATACTTTCCAGACATCGTAAATTGGCTTTTTCCGAACTTTATTCGGAGGAGGGGGGGGGGGCTGACCCCTTACCCCCGCTACTGGCGCCCATGTGGCCTACGATGAAAAAATACACGAGACTCAGATCCTTGCAAACTCTCAAGGATCATTTCGACGTCACATTTGAAGAGTTCGCGGGATAAACGATAAAAGTCGATGAAACTAATTTTCATTCGAAGCCTCAGAAAAGAAAAAAAGGGAGGCGTAAAGATTAACGTTAACTTGCTCTCCCCCCTCTCTCTCTTTCCCTCTCTTTCAACATCCTTTGAATTTAGCATAGCTCCGCCATTTAAGGACAAATAAGGCGGAGCTATGAAGGTACTTTTTAAGATATTTCCATCTAATCTCTTTCTCTCTCTCTCTCTCTCTCTCTCTCTCTCTCTTCTCTCTCTCCTCCTCTCTCTCTCTCCTCTCTCTCTCTCTCTCGAGAGAGAGAGAGAGAGAGAGAGAGAGAGAGAGAGAGAGAGGCATAATGCCACTTGTGACATTATGCCTCAAAAAATTCAAAACGATGGAACATAAAAGAAAAATTCATCGAGAACAATTTTGATGGAGAGGACTTTCTTTTTAAAGTCATAGTACATATGTACAACAAGGCATTGCGTCGCCTCTTCACGCGGTTATTAGTTACACATCTTTTTTTTAAATACATTTTTCAAGGCTCCGCGACTAGCGCAGCGGCGCGGTTGCTACAGGAATGTGGCAGTAATGGATTATCTCCTTTTCAGCTCACGTAAAATATTCTATCTTCAGGGTTTCTAAAAAAATCCCTGAGAAGAATGCTTGGATATATCGGAGAGAATCTAGAAGAAAAAGAACGGCGCTACATGTTGCAACTATTCCTACGTTAAGGAAATGGAATTGCATACTCTGTAAATTGCAGGCGCTTCTGATATCATCAGCTTGCATTTCCTTTGTAAAGTTTGATATGATAATCATTCTCTAAAAGTGCGTGTTGCTGCCACACTATGATTCAAGGTACTAAAATGGAATGGAGCTGTTGCACACTTTTGCTACAGGCTTATTAATAATAATAGTTGATTATGAGGTGAAAAACCCTATAAAAGTGCTGATAAAAGTGTACTAGAAAATCACTAAATCCACTCCCAAACCCATAAAATGCTTTCAAACGCGAGACCGTAATGACGGCCGTTGCCGCCTTAATCTTAACAATTGTATGCTTCTTCTTCTTCTTCTTCTTCTTATGTGTGGTGTCGCGAGGATCACTCGTGAGAATGGAGCTGATTGATATAGAGAAACCCAATGTATAATCGGCGGCCATTATGGTCTCGTGTTCAAAACCATTTAATGAGTTTGGGAGTGGATTTCGTGATTTTTTAGTGCGCTAATCGTTATTTTTACTGGGTTTTACACTACTAAAAACTTTTAATAAGCATGCAGCAAAAGTTTTCGACAGCTCCATTGCATGCTCCTTCTTGAGGATGGAGGCGATGGAGCTTATTATTGAGATAGGGAAACCGAATGTAAAAGGCGGTAAACACCGCCATTACAGTCTCGCGCTTGAATGCATTTTATGAGTTTGGGAGTGGATTCCGTGATTTTTAGTGCGCTTATCGCCATTTTTATAGGGGTTTCCTCTTAATGAACTCTTTATAAGCCCGCAGCAAAAGTTTGCAACAGCTCTATTGCTAAAACGTACTCTTTCTTCGGATTTTTACGAACTGCGGACATTTGCTAACGAACTTTCCTTATGGACAAGACATATGCTAACAGATTCTTCTTATGGATAATTAAGAAAAAATTATCCTGAAACCTCGAAAAATTGCTTGTCTAGGGCGAGATGAGGTGTATTTAAGTCGAAGAATCCGAATTTTTCATCAAACTTGCTCCAGCTTCAACGGTTCTTCAACAACTTTCCTACTTTTCAATTTGTGTCCGTTGGATCGTGAATTTGAGGTTAGGTGCAGACAGTTTCAGTTTTCCGAAGGAAAATTGAGTCTGAATGAAAAGGAGGGGTGAAATTTGGAATTAGCGTGCTCAATTTTACGCTGATATACAAAATTTCAGTTTACTTAGTCAACAAATTAAAATTTATCGAAGAGTTATGCGTGTAGTTTATGGTAGAATTTCGTTAGCAAATGTCTGCAGAACCGTTCGCTTCTTACTTTGGTTCAAAAGGCATGCCAAATTTCACGAGATACCAATGTACTAGTGGAGTAACAATCAACGATCGTCAATCTTTTCAATATTGTCGCTCTCAATATGTTTTTTATTTCTTTCATGTTACAGGTCGGATAGGACCAAACCGCAAAAGTGCCAACCCCTTAGATAAAGTGTATAGAGAAATTGCAGTTCTTAAAAAATTAGATCACGAAAACATCGTCAAACTGGTCGAAGTTTTGGATGATCCTGACGAGGATCACTTGTACTTAGGTGAGATTTAATTGTTTTTATTTTTATAGTTTACCTAACCTAATTTAAAACTTTCCAGTGACAGTTCTAGGTTTAAATTACTTGTAGAAAGTGGTCTCTATGTTCAAACTTGGTCTTGAAAGTTTATAAATGATAGAATAATGAGAAATTTACATTCTGATTTTCCGCCACTTTTGGACGATATCCGACTACAATGTGTTGATGATGAAACTGATGTTTGATGAAGTTATTTGAAGGATAACTTTCCCATTATTGGAAGGGAACACGAAGGATCGATTATTTTCCACGGGTTTAAATGACGAGCCACTTCTGATCAGTGATCTGGCACCAGTGTACCCGTGAGCGACGGCCCAGTCAAGCGACGAATTGTCATAAAATAATAAACTAGAGACGCACGCAAACTTAGACAACAGGGATCTCTTTGACGGGCAGTCATCCGGAAAATGAGCCAATCAGAGTTCAGCGGATGTTATTCCTGGCTCTCTTGTAGAAAGTCAGAGAGCTTTTCCTCGCAGGCTAGGAAGCTTATCAAATTCAAACACACTCTCTCACAATGGAGCGCGCCGAACAGCGATTAAAACGTTCCGAAAGTTTTCGTTGCGAGACGGAAAGTTCCGTCGAAGGTCTCAGTCTGCTCCAAGTTTGCAAGTTAGCCTTTTGAAACCTTCGGATTCTTTGGTGCGGTCTTTGCTTCTCTCTCGCGGAGAGCAATTTTTGAGATTGAAAAATACGGACAGAAAATGGATCAAAACATAACCTAGAATTACTTGTAACTTGATGTAGTTTCCAACCCCCCCCCCCCTTATGAGTGAATTTGGCCCACGCATACAGCATAGTAATCGTTCCATCGTCACCTCACAGTCGTTTCCAGCTGTTTAGAGCTTGTTTCAGAACATCGAGAACAATTTCTTATTACAGTATCCGGAATTCCGCTCAGGAAAGTAACCATAACAGAATTTTTCGTTAAATTACCGAAATAATTACGGCTAAGAGGGTACCCCACCCAGGAAGCAAAACTTTAAAAAAAGAGAGAATATTGAATCCCAAAATTGTGAATTTAAGTGACATTTTCGCTCATTCGTGTAAATTTTTATGCAGAGATAACAATCTTAAAATATTTTTTGAAAATTAAGGTAAAAACGAGTACATCTCTATCTTCAAGAATAAATTTTCTACAAGATAAGTAAAACAAAATCCGAAACTTTGCAAAAAATACCTAAATTTTTGGGGTACTCTTCATTAATGTAACTGGAATTTCGGTAAAAGTAACCGGAAATCCAGTTCATTTAACAATTCTGTTTAATTCTTTCTTAAACGGAATTCCGGTTAAAGCAACAGGAAATGATTGATTGATTGACCCTGATTCTTATGAGGAAGAATTAAAAGTCAGTCCCCCTTTCTTTTTCTATAAAAACAATAAAGGGTTCTTGAGACATCTACCCTTCTTTCCTTCGACTCTTAAACTGTAAATGATTATATAAACAACCAGTGAGCCGATTTTGCTCTTTTGGACGAGACAAGGCAGCGGAAATCAATCAATTAATCTCATTGATTTAAAAGGCGTCACGTGACAAATTTGAAGTCGTTCATTTTAGATGAATGACTCCGAATGAATGAAGTCGATTAACGACTTCAAATCTGTCACGTGATGCCGTTTAAACCAATGGGATTGATCGATTCTCGCCACCTTGTCTCGGCTCATCTCGTTAAAAAGAGCGAAATCAGCCGACAGACATGGTTTAGACGTTACTTTTTTCAGGAAACTATTGAGTATAAAAGCATCATAAACTTTTTTTTTCCCCCAGTTTTCGAGCTCCTGGAAAGAGGTGAGGTTATGCATCTGCCAACGGATGAGCCCCTCTCCGAAAGCCAAGCCAGAAACTATTTCAGGGATGTGATTCTCGGACTAGAATACTGTAAGTAACTTTCAGTTTGATACACCAAACCCGATTTGCCGGAAGAACTCACCTTATTTAAAACATTTTAATGGATTCTAGCGGCATCCAGTAATTTTTAGGAGCCGCGTTTTATTGCCATTTGAACCTTTACAAAAGAGTTGATTTTTCAGGAATTCAGTGAATCCCGGAATAGATCGATTAAATTTACGAAAGTTTAAATGTTGAGAATCCGTTGTTGCCACAATGCACGAGCCACCACAGATATATTCTATGTCAGTGGCGTAGCCTGCAATTCGGCAACGTTGCAATTTGTCCTTTTAAACCCATGAAAAAGATCGAACTTTTGGGTGTTCGGTGAACTCCTCCGCATTCGACCTTTTACATGGGTTTAAATGGACACAGTACAACGTTGTCGGATTGCACGCTACACGCTTTTGTTCTAAGTGCTCTGTTTCTAACGTACACCTATCATCCGTTTATCGATTTGCAATTAATTCTTCTGGATCTGAGGTGTTTCGCGTACAATATGGCAACAATGCATGCAGTTCATTTAAACCAAAAACAAAGGTCGAATGGGTCTGTTGCACACTTCGGCTACAGCGTTTTAAAGTATCAATACCTGTGTAAAAAGCCGAGAAAATAACAATGGCAGCATCAGAAAACGCTAAAATTCAGTATTAAACTCACAAATTGCGGAAAAACAGTAGACACTATTCACCCCTGTATCTTTCCACCACGTGCACGATATTTTGCGAAATTAGCGCGGCACATTCAAATAAACACGGCCGACCATCATCACAGCTGACTTCATAAACAAATAAACAGTAAACACTGACGGCGTCTACTCGAATTCTTACGTTTTAATATCCTCAAAAGGTTGTGAAAGGTACGGAGACCGATATTTGTGTCGAAAACTTATCAAAGTGAAATACACACAATAACACACAAGAGTTTCAAGCATGATGATCGAAGTTGGAATCATGCTTGGAACTCCTATGTGTTATTGTTTCATTTTGATAAGTTTTCGACACAAATATCAGTTTCCGTACCTTTCACAACTTTTTGTGAGGAATTGAGGACATTGAAACGTAAGAATTCGAACAGACGCCGTCAGTGTTTACTGTTTATTTGTTTATGAAGTCAGCTGTGATGACAGTCGGCCGTGATTATTTGAATGTGCCGCGCTAGTTTTGCGAAATATCGTGCACGTGGTGGAAAGATACAGGGGTGAATAGTGTCTAGTGTTTTTCGCAATTTGTGAGTTTATTACTGAATTTTAGTGTTTTCTGATGCTGCCATTGTTATTTTCTCGGCTTTTAACATAGGAATTGATACTTTAAAACGCTGTAGCCGAAGTGTGCAACAGACCCATTACCAGGGATGCACACTGCACAGTGCATTCCGTCTAAACCATATTTGTCACATGGATTCAAATGGACCAAATGCAGCGGTGCCAGATTGCACGAGACGCCATATTGGTCTGGGTTCTTGAAAATTACTTTATCTAGAAAATAAACTACCGACTGGGATCAGTGTTGAGCAAATGGGCTATCGATTATTCATTTTTTATTACTTTTCAAAAAGGGATCGAAGTTGATTATAGCGATAATCAGGCATATCGATTTCAATAAAACGACCGTTTTAAGATGAAACAAAATGCATGTTGCTTATCAAATAGCATTAGGTCCATTGAAATCGGCACGCCTGCGTTACTCCTAAAATCCACCTCTATTTCGAAAAGTACTATCGGTTAAGTAATCGATAAAGACATACTTCTGGAAACATCAAATGTAAAGAGTGATCAATCCTTAAATGAAGGCATAAAATATTCACATAGCAGTAATGTGAGTCATAACTACGTCAGAATTTCCTAATCGAACTGTGAAATTGCTTCCATAAATAACTGAACGGTCTCAACTCTTTCAGTCATGAATTAAGAAAGAGAAGTTTAACCGCTCTAAGACCAATACTGGTGAATTAAGTGGCTTTTTCCTCGTGTAAATCCAAGAACAAGACAATTTTTCGACAAAGCAACACGACCTCGTGTTAAAATTGTCACCAAACATAATCAGTGGTGACCAAAAGGGTTGGTATAAGATTTAACCCTTTTTCAATACCACGAGCGAGTAATTTTATTTCGTAATTCTATCCAGTGGCGTCGCGTGCAATTTGGCAGCATCATGTTTAGCCCATTTAAACCCGTGAAAAAGGTCGAACTATTAAGTGTGCACAGTGCACTTCTTCGAATCGATATTTGTACGTAAGTTTAAATGAATGAAATTCAGCGTTACAAGATTTCACGCGATGCCACTGATTCTATTTCTCACTGACAGTAAAAGCTACTCCAAATCGTTAACACTTGCAAAATTATTGTTCATCAAGCGCCTTCCATTATGGTGATAGGCAAAATCGACAACGTGGAGTACGAATATTTAACTACCCACTGAATTTGAGCATGTTCATGGGCGGAGCTAGCAATTTGGCAACTGTGGATTCTATCCATTTGAATGTATGAAAAACTATTGATTTTTGAGGAAGCCATGACCCAATTTGTAATCGATGGTTACTCATACATTCAAATGGGGAGAATCCACAGTTGCCAAATTGCTGGCTCCGCCTATGAGCATGTTCTGACTTTGAATTCTTCTAGTAATCCGAACCTGGCAGTAAAAAAGCTAAAGAGCCCGAATATTTTGCACCTCTACTATGGCGCAGCGTGCAAAGAACCTTGATGAAAGATCAAGTAATGAAACATTATAATAAACAACAACAAAAATTAAACAACTTACAAAATTGGAATCCATGACTTCAAATTGGAGTCATCGGTCAAACTCCGATAATGATATCTATAGCTTTGTTTGATTGATTTCAGTGCACTTCCAACGTATCATTCATAGAGATATCAAGCCATCCAATTTACTCTTGGGCGAAACTGGGAGAGTTCAGATTGCCGATTTGGGCGTTTGCAACGAATTCGACGGTCCAGACGCTTGCCTCAATTCGACTGCAGGCACACCCGCCTTTACAGCACCTGAAGCGCTCCTTAGCAACAACTTAACGCCTTTCAGCGGCAAGGTAATCCTCACATATTTCAGATTCGCCCGACCTAAAACATCTTATTTTTTTGCAGCCCTCTAGACTTCCCTGTCTCTTCGGCTCTGAGAGCAAACAAATTCTTGAAATTTCTGTCCGTCTTTTTGTCACTTTTGAAATTCTCGTGAATTCAATCCTTGTAAGCCCAAAAAAGGAGGGAGTCCATAACGACCCAAAGGCCAGTTTTTTCTGCATAAAACTCATTTTTTTAATTGAATTTTGAAACTTCATGCAGTTCAAGGTACTGAAATGGACGATATTAATTTATGCCAATTTTCATGTTTTTTGAATAGGAACTACATTTTTGATCAGATTTTCAGTGCTTTTACTAGGCTTTTAGGCATAATAACTTAGAGATTGAGACCAGTTGAACATTTTTTTTTTTTTTTTTTTTTTTTTTTTTTTTTTTTTTTTTTTTTTTTTTTTTTTTTTTTACATGAAAAGATGTAAACATTTTGAGGATCAGTGGTTCAACACTTTATATCTTTTGGGCGGACAACAGAAAAAAGCAAAAATAATTTTTGAAATTGTAATTTTTTCAAAAAACAGCCATAAATATGTGAAAATAAGTAACTTAAGATGATTAAACGGTTTTAAAACCTTCAGTCGGATGTACTCGGTTTATGACAGTGGTGGCTCGTGTAATGTGGCCACAACGGACTCTCTCCATTTAAACCTACGTAAAATAATCGATCTTCAGGGCATTTACAGAGTCCCTAAGAAATCGACAGTTCTGCCTAAATTCAAATGGCAAAAAATGCGGTTGCCAAATAGCACGAACCATCACTGATCACTTAAAATACTTCCTTAGAGTTAAAAAAAAAATGATAAAATAAATTATTATTATTATTATTAAAAATTATTAAAAAGTATGTCATCTACAGTGAAGAGATCCCCCCCCCCCCCGATACCATACGCTGTTCAAATACCTTGCACCAGAGGCGTCGCGTAAAAATCTGGCAATGCTGCTTTCTGTCCATTGATACGCTTTTAAAAAGGTCGAACTATCGGAGATGCGCTGTGTTTTCCCTTGAATCGATATTTTCTTGAGTTTCAATGGGGAAAATTGCAACGTTGCCGTATCGTATGTGACGCCACTGCCTCGGGCTCACAAATGTTAAAAATGCGTGCACAACATTCATTTTGCGATGAATCAATCGATATACATGCAACGCACGTTGGGTATTCACCCCACGCTTGCCTTATCTATGTAAAACAATGAACGAAATAATCAGTAAACACGCCATCTTGTTATGAACTATCGCGCGCTTATTTGTTAACGTACGAAAATTAATTGCTTTTTTTCATCATCTCAAACCAAAAAAAAAAAAAAAAAGAACAACAAACAAATAATAGTTCTTGCGGATATTGTTTAATTAACAAAGTAGGCGAGGCTCCTACTCTCCTACGTAACGCCAGACACGAAGCGTTGAACTTCTCCCCTTACCAGGGCTGCCGTTTTGCGTATAATCAATGCTATTTTTCAATTCACCGATGATTCCACCGGTTGAGAAAAGATCACACAGTTCAATTCAGTGCATGACTATAATAAACTAAAATACTCGCATCTGTAATCTTTTCTCAACCGATGGAGTCGTTGATGACTTTAAAAAAACTTGCGGATATTTTAATTAATCAACAGAGTCTCCACCGATTAAAGAAAGATTACAGATCAGAGTATTTTCGTGCATTACAGTCATACACTGAACTGAACAGTGTAATCTTTTCTCAACCGGTGGAATCATCGGTGAATTGAAAAATAGCATTGATTATACGCAAAAAGGCAGCCCTGCCCCTTACTTCTCACCCCTCAACCTCACCCCTCACCCCTTTCTTCATCTCGAAAAATACTGGACAACCGAACGACCAGTGTTGCCTTCCACCCTGATGCATACCTCAAGTCGACGTTGCAAAATCTCGCATTTTTACGTATTTTATTTTTGAAGGAAAATCAAATATTTCTCTTGAAGTTTCTTGATCTATCTCCCTACAATAATACGCTCAAACTGGAAAATCTCGTGGAAAATTTTATGAATATTAGCTGATCGGTTAGCCTGAGAGGAAAAAAAAAACTCTGATAAGAGAAATGAGGCGATTTCGTTTGGAGGCGATTCAATTGATGAGTAAAAACTTCCGAAAGACATTTGCAGACTACAATAATAACAAGACTAATTAGTCCTCACTCAATCTTGACATTCTGGCAACGCTCGTATCGGCTATAATCGATTTATCGATTGGTTTGTTAAAAGGAAGGACCATAAAGAACAGACATGAATGACAACGCGGGAGTGAGGGAAAACCAATGGGGGGGGGGGCGGAAAGCAAACGGATGAGGTACATAAAATATGAGGTACGCTCTTCCCTTGAAATCTGTATCACAGTTATATTAGGACCTTAATGAATGAGCGAAACGGATGTTTGTGAGGGCTCTTATTCCGTAAAACGCCTCAATTGAGGCAATTGATGCGACAACAACACTTCACTCATTTAAAATACTCTGGAGAAGAGTTGTTTTTGCACTCGTGCACCCCAATTAATTAGTCTCCAGTCCGAAGTCGTGATGGGAATCGACGAATATTGTACCACATTTGGATTCGACAATTCGACATGGTAGTTGTGCCTCGTTCACATTTGCGTTCGATTGTGGCAACCATAAGTTTTCTTTCAGGGTCGTATTTCAAAATTTTCCAGAAAAAGGGGGGGGAGCAAAGTAATCTTCCAAAATTTTGGGGGTGAGAAGGGCGGACTTCCTTAAAATTAAAAGAAAAATCCAATTTAAGAAAATGTATCCGAATCCCCCCAAAAAGGGTCAATTATCCACATAAAAGCGGCTCGTCCAATCTGGCAACAGAGCTTTTTTCCCATTTAAACCTGTACAAAAAGATCGATTCTAGCTAGGGCACAGCGCCTCACCAAAGAATCGATTATTTAACAAAGGTTTAAATGGAGGGAATCCACTGTTGCCGTACAGCACGAACCGCCACTGCATAAATATCCCAAAATCACGCAACTGCTACCTTTGATTAAAACCCTGTGAATAGTCTTGCCGTTTCGCGTGAATTTAATAAGACTTTAAATAAAAATCCCAAAACTATCCGGAATTAATCAGTTAGCTCCCCCTCCTCCCCCCTTTGTCATGGTTAGAAATGTTAAAAATGTGTGGGGCTTTAATACCAAATTTTGACTAAATTTATTTATTTATTTATTTATTTTTCCTGAAAGAACTTGTTTTTTATAGTTTTTTGGACTCCTCGTTTTTTAAATTCTTAATTCTCAAAGCGGAGAGAGATGACTGTTTTAAAAAATCCAAATCAAACTTTCACCTTCGATACATCGAAAACGCAAAACGATAACGAACTTCAATTTTGATTTTTCTTTCTCGAAAGCTTTAGAATTGTATGCCCTTTCAAATGACGTTTCACAAAACAGGGGTTGCTACATAAAAAAATGGAAGCAGAGGATTACTTTTGAATGACCTTGTAGGTACTCTAGCCTAGCCGCACTTTGTTATTTCATCAGTGATGCGGGTGTCTTTTGCTATTTTGCTTGTAAATCAAAATATCGATTGAAAGGATGACTTCATTTGATAGAAATTACACTTTCTCGATGAGTCAGAGGTGATAACAAAATGATAACAAAAGTAGTTTGGTGCTGCTTTTGGGCACCACACTTTGATGTCAAAAAACGACACTAGACGACTGCGGAAAAATATGGAAATCTGCAATATAACAGCTGCGAAAGTCATAGAATCGTCTCAGAATCATCATGAAAGCGCAATTTCTAACGTAAAATCCACATTTCAATCGATTTTTTAATTTTCAAGCAAAAAAGCAAAAAATATCGGCATTACTGATACCATAGCAAAGCACAGCTTTACACAAACTGATAGAACTCACGGATGTTAAATAGATAGCTTAAAAGTGAAGATAATATTTTCTCCTCATCTGCGCTTCATTCCTGATGTGAAAAGGGCAGACATTTCAAACTTCAATTTATCTTTGTATACATATAAATCTTTCCAATTTCATTCTAACGCAACGTCAGAAAAACGTAAAATTAAAAAAAAGCAAAACGCCTTCAATAATTGGTGTACGCAACCCAACCTACAAAGTAACTGCCCTGCGTGTTGCGTACGCCAGAAATGAAGGCGCTTCAACGAATTACGGAGTAGCGAGAAAAAAGTGAGTGAATGCGAAAATACTCTTTCTTGCATGAAGGACGTTTCTTTTCCGAGAAATTCATTCGCCAATGGATTCCTTTCACAAAGAATGTTCCAATTCCGTTCTTTCCATTCCAAAAAGAACGGAAATGCTTTTTGATCCTTGGCTATCAGTGACGTAGCGTGCACTTTGGCAACGCCGCAGTTCCTTCATTTAAACCCATAACAAAGACCGAACTCCAAGGTGTTCGGTGAACACCTTCACATGTGTTTAAATTGACAAAATACCATGTTGCCAAATTGCACGCTACGCCACTGTTGACGGCTATAATATGCATTGAGGAACGCTTTTAAATCAAAAGTTAAAGTCACAGGCAGGTATTGTTTCCATTTGAAGGAATGAAAATTGAAAATTCACCAAACATTATCGGTACAGGTGCACTTACACTTCTGAAAATTCACCAAAGATTATCGGTATTAGGTACACTTACTCTTCTGAAACAAACTCTACTAGAGTTTGAGATAGAGAAAAAAGTGGCAAAAAATTGGTGAAAAAAAGCAGTGGCGAGGCGTGAGATTTGGCAACGTTCTTTTTTCCCACTTAAACTCATTAGAAAGGTCGAAATGCGTGGTCATCGCCAATGACTGAAGCGTTCGACCTTTTCGGTGAATTTAAATGGAGAAAATACATGGTTGCCAAATTTCACGCCTCGCCAATGAAAAAAATTCATCAAAAATCATCGCTTTCGACCATATAAAATCATATTAAAACTTTCCAGGGATATTACTAGGTTCGAATTACTTGTTAAAAGGGTATTTTGTAATTAAAATTGGTCTTGAAAGTTTAAAAATGAGAAATTTATGAGAAATTTACTTCCTGTTTTTTGTCCACTTTTTGACGGTCTCAGACCATGGTGCGCCGTGCCGGTAATTTTCGGTTTAGTGGCAAAATAATATAGTGGGCAGAGCTAGAGTGTAAAGATATATTGTTGCAAAATTAATGAGCCTAAATCTATAGCAACTGAAAATCTAACTGAAAGGTATCGAAACTATTTATTGGGTGGGCGAGTAAAGTTTCTGACTAAGTTTTGCGCGGAATGAGCGAGCTTATAAAGTACAGAATGGTGTTACCGTGGTTCAAAAGCTCTGAATATTTTATAGGGGTCCCTCGTTAAAATCATCAGTGAGTTGCACGTCCCCGATCGAACCAATTCACCCTTTCAAAGCGAGCAAATCGAACTTAGCAGTTAGCTCCACACAAAACGTACCTTCCTGTAATGGACATTCACCTAGCTCCATAAACTCTGTACAGAGAGGATAACAAGCTATCTATACTTAAATACTTATAACCCATTTGTGTGTCTAAACGAGAGGGAGAATTTCACCCCAGATTAGTTTTTTAAAGAGAAAAAATCTGAAAATTCATTGAATCTTTTGAAGCTTCCATTTGATCCTAAATGAGGATATTTAGAAACTTTCCACAAAAATCGTAAATTTTTATCGAAATTTCCCGTTTTCGTATTCAAGAAACTGACGAAAATCTTATTATGAAATAAAGCTTTTGATTAGTTTACAGTTTTCGATCAATTATTCGGCCTTGCAGCTTCACATATAACCTTTGGGTTAAGTTTTTTTTACTTCCAAGAAATGGCCGTGTTGATATTTTGTTTGAACCATACGGGCATACGCTCGTCGCACAGTCAACGAATTAAATAATGTTGGTTGACGCATAGAATTTTGGTTCAGCTAGGCAACAAGCAAAACTTACCACGATGAATAAGCATTGTGGGTGGCCTACCTGAGCCCAATTTAAATAGTCAACTGACATGCTTTAATGGGGCGGTTGCACACTATTGCTATATTGCTATAAGCAATTTAATAGTCGATTCTGGTGTGAAAACCTCCAAAAATACCGATGGTAGCACTAAAAACTTCCTACATCCACTCCTAAACTCAATAAAAGCTTTTGTTTGCGCGAGCGTAATGGTGGCTCAGGGCAATAATAATGGGAGATTCCCATCTAACAATACTGTAACTCCATCAAGAAGTGACACATAAGAGACGACTTTCATGTGGCACTGGTGTCACTAGATGTCACGGTACCATTTATCGGATGTGGATCATCACTCTGATGACTGATTACTCCGCGTGAATCATCCTTGTCAGCATAGAGAGAGTGACGAAATCAAGATAGGAATCTCCCATTATTACTGCCCTATGCCACCATTACACTCGCGCAAATAAAAGCATTTATAAGTCGATTAGGAGTGGATTTTGGAAGTTTTTAGTGCAGCCATCTTTATTTTTGGAGGTATTTACCTATACACCAGAATCAACTATTTAATCGCTTATAGCAAACGTGTGCAACTGCCCCATTTAATTAAGGAGTCAACTGACGATATTTAATTCGTTGACTGTAAATTTGAGTTCAATCAAGCTGCAAGTATTTACGATTTCAATTACTTTTTTTCAGGCCTCTGATATCTGGTCCCTTGGAGTCACTTTGTACGCTTTCGTTTATGGACAAGTTCCTTTCTTTGCTGAAGCCATTCCTCGTCTATATGAGAAAATCAAGTCTGAGTCGGTAGTTTTTCCTCAAGCGCCTGTGATTTCATCGCAACTTAAAGATCTCATCTCACAAATGTTACACAAAGATCCTGCAAAGCGAATTTCTCTTTCTGAAATCAAGGTAAGAATCAAAGTTGACCATTCCTCTACACACATTCAACCTCAAGACAGTAAAATCGATTAAAAAATTATCAGCCGAAACAGATCACGAATAGGTCATTCGGATTATTGGATATTCGTCCCGTCTGTATGCACTGAAAGAAAAATTTTTTGGATTTAAAAAGAAATATTTTTGAATTATATGACAAAAAGACATATTTTAACATTGAAACTAAGTTTTGGTAATTAAAAAAAAAAAAAAACTTTTCATTAGATCAAGATACCAAATTTTCAATTTAAATACAGTTACTTTTCAGTGGCGAAACGTGAAATTTGGCAACAATGTATTTTCTTCATTTAAATTCGCCAAAAAAGTCGAACGCTTCAGTCATTGGCGATGACCAGGAATTTCGACCTTTCTAATGTGTTTCAATTGGAAAAAGGAACGTTGCCAAATGGCACGCCTCGCTCCTGTTGATTTTAATTTAAAAACAAGTAATTTTACTTTGAAAACAATTAATTTTAGTTTAAAAGTACGTCTTACTGTCATATAATTTAAAAAAAAAAAAAAAAAAAAAAAAAAAAAATGTCTGTGTGTACATTGACAAAAAATATTACCAGAGGCACAATGATATTTGAACCGAGGTAAAGAATGGTGGATTTCTAATCGATTGTTTCTCATACATTCAAATGGGAAGAATCCACAGTTGCCTAGTGGGGCTCTTGAAAAGTTGATTCTTGCAAGAAAACCTGTAAAAATGACGATGAGTACACTCAAAAGTCACGAAATTCACTCTTAAAATCGGCATCATCCAATGCCGCCAAAACGATCGCTTGTTCAAGAGCGTATTATGAGTTTGGAAGTGAATCTCGTAAGTTTTAAGTGTGACCGTCATTTTTTTTTTGAGGTTTTTACATCTGAATCGCCCTTATATCGCGTGTAGCAAAAACGTGCAACAGCAGGGCTGCCGTTTTGCGTATAATCAATGCTATTTTTCTATTCACCGATGATTCCACCGGTTGAGTAAAGATTACATAGTTCAGTTCAGTGTATGACTGTAATGAACTAAAATACTCGTATCTGTAATATTTTCTCCACCGGTGGAGTCGTCGATGACTTTGAAAAACTTGCGGATATTTTAATTAATTGACGGCGTTTCCACCGATTGAAGAAACATTACAGATGCGAGTATTTTCGTGCATTGCAGTCATACACTGAACTGAACTGTGTAATCTTTTCTCAACCGGTGGAATCATCGGTGAATAGAAAAATAGCATTGATTATACGCAAAACGGCAGCCCTGTGCAACAGCCCCATTCGTGAAAAAGATTATTAATAAAAGTGCAATTTTTTTTTCCAGGAACATCCGTGGGTTACTGAAAACGGTACAAATCCTTTGATATCTGAAGAGGAGAACTGTCAATTAGTGACCGTTACAGATGAGGAGGTCATGAGAGTTATCACCACAGTGCCCAAATTAGATACCTTAATTTTAATTAAAGCCATGCTCAAAAATCATTCATTCCAAGTAAGTACAAGCGCAGAATATGATTGCAAAGCTAACGGCTTTGTCACAGAATAATACGGTCAGAATGGAAATTCCCATATAAAATAGCCAATGGAATCATTTTTTCGGTTGCCCTCTCGGTTCTTATCCGCAAAATGGTAGACATCTCTGCGTCTTTTGCACTACACTTTGCATGGTAATCAAACAGTGGCCAAGCGTGCAATTTGGCAACGTCGCTGTTCATCTGTTTAAACTCATTACAAACATCGAACTATTGGGTGTTCGGTGAACACCTTCGCATTCGACCTTTTACATGGGTTTTAATGGACAAAATACAACGTTGCCAAATTGCACGCTACGCCACTGAGATCAACGAACTATAGTTGCAGAGGGGTTTTCTGAAAACCCCATTAGAAAATGGTTTGAGTTTGAAATGAAATACTGGTTTGAATAACTCCTTAAAGAGTGGTTATCTGGACACAGATATCGATATACCTTTTGCTTTTGGAAGGTTTATGCAATAAAGAAACTATCACGTGACAGAAAGCAGCAAAACTTTCTTAGGTACCTGAATGGGGCTATTGCACACTTTTGCTACAAGCTATTTAATAGTCGATTATGGCGTAAAAACCTCAAAAAATAACGATGGCGGCACTAAAAACTTCCAAAATCCACTCCGAAACTCAATAAACGCAGTTATTTGCGCGAGCGTAATGGTGGCCGAAGGCACTAACAATGGGAGATTCATATCTTAATTTCGTCACTCTTTCTATGCTGACAAGGATGATTCACAGAATAATTAGTCATCAGAGGGATGATCCACATCCGATGAATGGTGCCGCAACACCTAGTGACACCGGTGTCAAATGAAAGTAGTCTCTTACTGGTCACTTCTTGATGGAGTTTCAGAATTGTTAGATGGGAATCTCCCATTGTTAGTGCCTTCGGCCACCATTACGCTCC
This sequence comes from Trialeurodes vaporariorum, assembly GCA_011764245.1. NCBI lineage: Eukaryota > Metazoa > Arthropoda > Insecta > Hemiptera > Aleyrodidae > Trialeurodes > Trialeurodes vaporariorum. The sequence goes on from VMOF01000013.1 coordinate 23,320,288, forward strand.
CGCAAATAACTGCGTTTATTGAGTTTCGGAGTGGATTTTGGAAGTTTTTAGTGCCGCCATCGTTATTTTTTGTGGTTTTTACGCCATAATCGACTGTTAAATCGCTTATAGCAAAAGTGTGCAATAGCCCCATTGTTGTCAGTGGCGGCTCGTGCAATTTGGCAACCATGTTTTACCTTCATATGATTCTATGTAAAACAATCGATTCGAAAGTGAAGGAGCGCCTCACCAGCAATCGATTGTTGAGCATGGATTCAAATGGAGCGTTGACATTGTTGCCTAATAGCACGAGCCGCCACTGATTGTTGTATGTATTAGAATTCTGAGCCCAGACGCCCAGATATAGCCACTCTAAAACACTTGCACTTCCATTTTGTAGAATGAATTTCCATACTGTGTTGCAAACTTTTGCTACAACGATACAGATTGTTTCATCGTATGTAAAATCGCCCGAAAAGTCCATTGGTGGCATCAGAAAGTCATAAAATGCAATAATAAACTCACAAGAGACGTTTAATGAAATCCAAGATGGCGGTAAAATATCGAGCAATCTGTATGCATGCACCTTTAACATCCAAGGATTGCCAACGTTGACAACTTCACAGCTTCAGAGGTTATGTGTTTATTTACGTTGTGATTGGGTGTGATCGATATTGCAAGGTTGGCTATCCTTGGATGTTCGTGGTGAATGCAAACAGGTTGCTCGATATTTTACCGCCATCTTGGATTTCATTAAACGTCTCTTGTGAGTTTATTATCGCATTTCATGACTTTCTGATGCCACCAATATACTTTTCACGCGATTGTACGTGAGATTGAACACTCTATAGCGCTGTAGCAAAAGTTTGCAACAGACCCATTGCACTGTTTAATTTAAGGTTAAAAATAAGAGGTAAATAAACTAGAATCGTCCATGCTGTCACTTTTTGGGATAGGACTTATAATACAGCATAACCCCTCCACAGCAAAGATTACTTACTTTATAATCTTTGCTCCATTATTATCACTCTAGAGGTAGCTGTCGTAGGTGGGGATAATTTGAATCTTCTCAAAATGGCAAACCAGAAAACAACACTTCAAAATGAATCCAAGTTTCCATTCTGACTACTTATGTAGCATTCTATGGCGTCATTCTTTGTTTAATACGCCAAGTTTTTATCTTCCTCAAAATAATGAAACAAAATTTGTTTCATTATTTTGAGGAAGAACATTTAATGTAACATTTTGCTGGAACATTTTATGTTCCAGCATTTTTTTATTTTATTTTTTTAAATTCAAGGCTGTTCTCAAATTATCCACACTGGCCTTTCATGAGGTGTTTCATCATTATCTAACTTTCGGCACAATTTTATACCCCCTTCTCTATTTATACGAAGAGAAAAACTACATGCGGTGGCACGCAACACTGAGAAAAATGCCCGGTTGTATTGGTAACCAGAATTCTGGTAACTGTAACCGGAAGTAACCGGCGAATTCTATGGGAAGACAAATACTGAAAAGAATTCTAGAGACGACGACAGGAACTTTCTCTCACAATCAAAGTGCAATAACACTAAGTATACAGGTGCTTTCTATCGCCCCAATTCATGTTGGACTAGTATAGCACTACTTACAATAATTACTCGTGTGAGTAGGTACATTATGTTGAACCTCGACTCCAATTGCGAGGATTGTAGTAGGAGTTTGAGATCCAATATACGGGTTAAACAAAAAAAAGGTATCGATGCAATTTTTCAGCAACGGCTGCAAGTATCGAAAAATGACCACACTATACTGTCTATTGTCTAATAATTTTGACGGAGATGCCTAGTGACTACCAGAAAATGTGTCTCCGGGAATGGTATCACAGAATTCTACAATCAGAAAGAAAATTCCCATAAAGGCAAATGGAAACATCATTTTGAATTAAATGCACCAACTGGCATCCTATACATATATATCCGCGCCGGACCACTTCTAGGGTGGCGGATTTTCCTTTCGGTATTATATTTACAATCAGGGTTGACGCTCAGCCAATCACAACTCGGCTGGTTCCCGAAGATTGCCGTTAATGCTCATTTTATTTCAATGGCGGACAAGATCGGAAATACCCGAGGTAAAAAATGTTTCAGAATTAATTAGAGTTTCCGTTCTGATAAAAGTATTCTGTGCCAATATTAGACAAGTGTTCGGCCATTTTTTTTAAACCTGCCATTGCTGAAAAAATTACGGTGGTAAGTTTTTTACACACTCTGTTTTTTGCTGTACTTACCTACACGTCTAACTATGGTAGAACCACAGAATAATACAATCAGAACGGACTCCCATAAGAGCCAATGGAGGCAAATTTGGAATTTGACGGCACCAATAGGCAAAACTCTGTGGTCCTCTATCCCAACATGGCGGACGTGTGTAATTTGTGTTGAAACTCATTTATTTCTGTAAATTCTGGAAAGAAATCTTAAGTTTCCGGCCTCACTTTTATTCAATTTGCATTTCAGAATGAAAATTTCGCGGATCATGTCCTATATTTTTTTTTTTTTTTGCGCGCGAATCCAGATGTAAACATCCTATATCCCAACATGGCGGACGCGAAATGAATTTGCTTCAAAATCCGACAGAGTTTCCGTTTCTGGTTGTATTATTCTGTGGTAGTACCACGCATATTTCATCCAATGTATTATGTAGTGCTCCTACCATTTTTTGTCTCAGAATTCGTGTAAACTGGACCAAATTTAAACGAATCCAATTTTGTTTCAGAATCCATTCCTCAGCGATTCTCTTACTCGTAAATTTCATCGTGCTGGAAGGTCTCACTCAGCACCAGGATCATATGACTGTCTAAACCAAAGGTATGTTCCCCTTATTTCCTCTATACCAATGGCATAGCGTGCGATTTGGCAACGTTGCAGTTCGTCCATTTAAACCCATGAAAAAGATCGAAATATTGGGTGTTCGGTGAACACCTTCACATTCGACCTTTTACATGAGTTTAAATGGACACACCACAACGTTTGCACGCTATACTGTCCTCTACCGTCGCACAATGGTCTAAGATAAAAAAAAAAAAAAAAAAAAAAAAAAAAAAATCAGTGAAAGTAGTCATCAAAAATCATTGTTTTGACCTAGCTTAAAACAAAATTTAAGCATAATTTAAAACTTGCCAGCGACATTCTAGTCCAGGCAATAGAGACCGAAAAATAGCTTATGAAGGAAAGTTCTATAGAAGTTCTGTTTTACGTCGATTCCTATGTATTTTGGGTCGCTGAATCCGAATTTGATGTTGTCCACCAAAATTTCCTGGAGCTTTTTACGGAAATTACGGAAAACTGCAAAAATTTCAGGATTTTGGCGGTTTTTTCATTGTAACTTGGTTATCATCGATAAAAATGAAAAAATACCTCTTTACAAAGTTAAAGAAGATAAAATTTCCTACACAAATGATGTTTTTTTTATTTCTGTGACATCAAAATTAACGGAGCTGGAGCGCACGGAAAAAAGTCGCGGCGCGCGGATCAGCATTACGTGTCTTACGGAACGGCCATATAGCGATTAGGCGCGCCGCGCGACGGTGCATGCACTGGCGGTCGCTTCGCTTGCAATACTCCTTAAAACCCCCCCCCCCCACCCCGCAGGAGGGGGGATGAACCCCAATTATCACCCACTTTAATCCCCCCCCCCCAATGCAAACTTACAAAATCAATGAATATCGATCTTTATAATCGTAGGAAAATATAGTCAAATTAACTAGATATTTTGTTTCATAGATTTACAACGACTCTACTTCATAATTATTATGATTTGCTAAAAAGAGTGTGTAGATTTGATACGGCACATTTTGTCTACACAGTGAATCATACACAAACCTGAGATCCTAACTCCGGCCACGCACACTATCGGGTCCCTTGGTTGAAACTAGGGGTCGTCGCCTCAGCGTCTATTTCAAGTGGTTAAACTGTCGTAAAAGTCAAATGGTTCAAAAATCATAACTTGAGACAAACGCTGCAGGGTTTGCTTGAAGTCTCTTCTTGTACTTGCAGTTTACTTTCAGATTGCCAATTTGGCTTTCGTTTCTTTCGATGTTCCTCTGATAATCGATCAAAATAAATCAGAATGTGATGCTTTCTTTTAGTATATTATTTTGAATTTGAAATGGTCAATTCCTCTCACCTTTCTGGTAATTAGAATTGACTCTGGGGGCGGTCCACCAGTCCAATAAATTGGACGAGAGCTCTGATGTAGGTAGAGCACTAAAATTAAATAAGTAAGGAAGGGTCACCTGACATCCAACGTTGAAAAGGGTATCCAAAATAAGGAACGCGAATTGAGGGGTTCCACTCCCGATTTATTGGCATAAAACAGACTATAGTTAATTAACACTTAATTTAACACTTAGGAGATTTTACGACGACACTTCTCCGTAATAACAGTTCAATACTTCGTCTCAAAAATTAATGGTAAATATTAAATAGAATTACTAATAAACATGAATTAAAAACACTAGAAAAATAAAGTATCTCTAAATTAACTCAACTCAAATAAAATCAAAACTCAAAAATAAGCAACTCTCTCAAAAGAAAACTATGAACCTCTCAGAACTAAACTCAAACTCAAAATTGAGTCTCAGAAATAAAACTCGGAAAACTAAAACTAAATTGAAACTCAATAAAAACTCGAATTTACTTCTCACAAATAAACTCAATATAAGAACTCTCTCAAAAATAAACTTGCAATTAGAACTCAAAAATAATCAAATCCAACTAATAACTTTCTCAAAAATCTCTAAAATAACTCAACTCAAATAACATCAAAACTCAAAATTAATAAATTTCTCAAAACTAAAATCAACTTCAATCAAAAAATATTTCTCAAACAAATAAAACTCGAACCAAAAACTCTCTCAAAAATAAACTTCAGAAAACAGAAAGAAAAACGAGCCGCGCACGGAACTTGGCTTGGAATCCCTCCAAAGCCACACGAAATCGACGACTGCTTTTCCGATCCTTCGATTTTCTTTTCGTCGATTTTCCAACCTGCCAATTTTCGCGAACGGGGCCCAAAAGTGCTCACTACTCATTTTCCTTGGGTGGTCCGTTCAACGAAAATCGGAGTTCGAAACTCCACGATCAGCATCGAACGATAGGGCAACGACATCGCTTCCGTTCCACTTTTGGAGCGATTTTCCACCAAAGTTCGTTTGCGCGCGATCCGGTGTAAACTCAGCGAATTTCTACGATTCTCCGCAGCTCGGTGCTTCAAATCGCGAATTCGGCTGAATTTCCACCGATCAACGTGCAAGCTACTGATGTCTATGTAAATTCGAGCGTCCAAGCTTCGCTTCAATGGAATATGGATGTAACTAAATAATCTTTGGCCAAAGGCTGTCCCCGAGAATAATCTCCTAATCAAAGATTTGGAGAATTTCCCTTAGACAACCCCTGGCCTGTGTGATTATCGCATAGTGATATCACAATATCACTTCTGCTCATTACATCCCTCCTAGCGCGACCAAAGGGCGTCCCTGCCCTTTAAAAATAAAAGTATTAACAAGGAAACGAAAGAAGAAAAATGATTGAGAAGAAAAATTTTATCTACGCTTAGCGTAGCTTGAGAGCTCGATCACGTACTGCTTGTTTTTTCTTTCCATTCTAGTTTGGAGACAGCGAGCAACGCTCCGCTGAGAATTCCGCTAATTGCTGATTTAAGCAAATCTCGCGTTTCTCCTCGACGACCCATTGCCCGCTCCCCCTCCTACTCTTTTTACACACCGACCCGGTGTGAGAATTTGCTTACAATAATAATGGGTCGGTGAGTAACCTAACTATACACAACAATATTTACACAGGCTGAGATTGAATCGGTGGATTCTTGTCATCACTCGCGCGCGTTGGGTTTCGGTAGACGATCCCGGTACGTTGTGAGCTTGCGCTGGTGACTGCTGACCGGTGAACGGTGACAATTGCTGTGGAGCCACTTGAATGGTAACAATTTTCGGTGGTGATATCATCCATGTCAATTTGTATAAGCCTTGGATTGGTGATCTGGTCGATAGTTGAATCGTGGTGAATACGAGCAGGATGCATGCGTGGGTATATGCATCAAAATCTGTTCATCCATAAAGATTTCCCATAACATATCCTATTGAATTCCTCCTGGCTGAATATCTTTGGTGATATTAGGATTGCGCGATGGTCGGACTGCAATGAGTTCGGATGTCTGCAATAACCTTCAGAATAATTTCCGAACTCGTAATTTACAGTGAATTTGATCGTTGATGGAACTTTTGGTCTGTCATCAGAATCGGCGTAACTATGGGCGTGAAAACTTCATAGCAGTGAAGGTAGTGATTTCACAATATAGTTACTCTGAATCGAAACAAGTCGATCAATCGATAAAAATACCATTTGCCTTGTGGGACTGGGGAGCTCGACTACCTGAAAGTGAGGTTAGGTGAAGTCGAGGTTCCCTTGCGTGGTCCGTAAGGGCGTAGCGTACTGTGGTCAGTATGACGCAATCGTATCACTTCAGACATAGATGCGGCGGTGGTGGGACAGTTTTGTTATAATTTGGGGCACAATCAGACCAGGATCCAAGAGTGTAGTTGGTGAATTAGCGTTGGTATAGCGGTTGTCATCGTACTGCAAGCTGGACCGGAGGGATGGGGAAAAAAAAAAAAATCTTTTTCAAAATTCCTCGCGGGTTATGCGGCTCGGTGCCGATTTTAATATTGTGAGACCTTCGGAGAATCCATCGTTCCAAATCCAAGCCTGTTCCCTAATCTAAACTGTATATACATATGTACGAGAGTTTTAATAGCTGTAGAGTTCAAGGGCTAATTATACGGAAATTTAAAAAAAGTTTAAGATCTACTTTGGATACGCTAAACTATGGTCTAGCAGAATATGTACATTTTAGGTTAAATTTTGTACACAGTTATTATTATCTATTTGTTTTTGATTATTCATAGTCTTAACATTAAGGATAGAGGTTCAATCAAGGTTTCGTCGGGCGTGGAAAAAAAACGAATCTTGATTGAAACTCCATTTGCAAGTGCCTAGAAGAGGGCGCCTCGTCTTTTAATCAGTAGGCCTTTATTTATTCTAAGTTGACCATTTGGAGCCGATCTTCGGATCTATGACGTGTCGCTAAGTCTCGCTGGTAATTCATCGATCATAGGTTGTGGGAAAGTCGCCTCCTTTTAGTCGACTCAGAATAACATTGCGCTACTGCGTTAACACCTCGGCTCTTAATACAATTGTGCATTTGTCACTACTGTGAGGTGGTGATCCATTACGTTGGATTGCATAATTTTGCTGATGAGTGAAGAATAGCGAAGAGTAGAGCGAGAGAGAAGGAGAAAAAGAGTGTTCGAACCCGGCAAACCGCTTCCACCTATGCTTCAGGTAGACGCACTTTGCACGATATTTCCTCTTTTTCTTCTCTTTCTCTTCTTGGATGTCAGGTGATGATAAGAGGGGAGAACAAATGTATATCTATAGAAAAAAGAAATTTTCCTTTTTTTTTTTTTCAGGTTTTTGGTTTAATCTACGCTTAGCTTACGTGATTCCACCTATGGTTCAAGTAGAAACAATCGGCAGTATGCAAAGAAGAAAACAAAAGCATGAAACGAAACCCCCCCCCCCTTTTTTTTTTTTTACACCTTTATCCCATACCTAGCACGGCCATTACCCGTTTTCGGGTCTTCGATGATAATAATGTCCTGTAACGGGATTTCTCTCGCTGTATATTCCTTTACAATGCGTGTGGTTTTGCGTTGTTTCCAGAATATCACCGTGGCAATAGTTATAATAACAAGAATAATTATTATAGAAATGGAGAAATGTGTACCATGCAGTAAAGTGGTATTTTCCGATTGATACATCAATTGATCTTGGAGCAAAGCTAACGTATCGTTAGCCAGATCGAGTTGGACCTGAAATGTATCCACACTAAAATCTACTGTACTTTGTTTAACATGGAAGGCCGAAGACTGGGTATAGATTAGCTTATTATCTATGATAACTAGGTTTGTATCTTGGCGCGTGCACACAGCGGGCCCTGTTACGGTACGCATAGTGTGATTCTTTTGAACGTCCTTTATAGAGGCCTTAGTTCCCCTATTTAATAGTACAATCCCATCGTCATAATAATAACTAGCTGTCAATTCGGTCATTCGCACCTCTTTGAGGTCAATGTCCGCGCAGAAATACGTGTCCACTTCTCGTCTACAATCTTCTACTGATAAGCCACTCACTGAGCCTACGTAAACGGGCCGGAATATCCTGAGACTATTCTCTATTGTTCTTACGCCCACATTCATTAGTACAGGCTCCTGCGTTTTAATAATGGGCATGGTTAGTACTCCCCTTAATATATCTCCTGATGCTTCGTTAAAATTAAAGGATATTTTGGAGGTATGATAAAGTAGATACGGAGAGGTCACGTAGATGGTATCATGTAATATAGGTAATTGGTGAATAAGTTGATAGATTTGCGACGGAGGAATAATTTTGCTAGTTAATCGCTCGTCATGAAGGGTACCTAATAAATCATCAAACTGTTGCAAAAAATAATGTTCGAAAATTAGCATGGTGGTATTTTTTTCTACTTTGCAAGCAGTCTGGGTGGCTTTCACTGACATAGACTGAATTTCTCGTCTTATCGCCAAAAAATGACCTATATTAGTGGTTTGGGACTGTAGTAAAATTTTCTGTAGATATTGGAAAGACCTATTTTGCTCTTCCCGAAGTTCATCGATACGACCATTGGTAGTGATGTAATCGTACCCCAACCATGCCGCCCCCGCTAACCCTGCTCCTATTCCAAGTAGTAATAAGGGGGCTACCCGTTTGGTGCGATAGGAAGTAGTATCTGATAGAGTGTAGCGTTCGCTGGTTCTCCTATCATTTAGATTCCTCAATAACCCTGCTAATACATCGTTTCTATATCGAGATCCACAAATAGTGTAGTATTCCACAAGGTCAATAACGATGGGTACTACCGCTTCACCTTCCTCTATGAGGATATGTCTATCGGTAGAATAGGAGACCAATTTAGATTCCCGAAACTCGGTACATAGTAACACTGAGTTACTTAGGGTACTCAAAATAAAATAGGAGTAAAGTACTCGATGAGGAGTTGATTCGCTTGCCATACTGTCCTTTCGCGTGGTAAATTGCTGGTTGATCGCTGATTGCTGAATTTCCGTTTATTCATGCACACATGGATGGATTAGCTCTAGTATTCCTGAACATATAAAACAAATTAAATTTTCCCATCAGACATGAGAGAGAAAGGAAACAGAACAGACAGAAAATTGATATTGTAATTGAACAATATCAAACGCGGTAACTCCTGTTCTGTGGCGCTGTAATTTTGTTCCGCTTTGTTGAATAGCCCCTGTGGGGCTATTAGTAGTAATTCAATTGTCGTGGGTTCGGGGATAGCACGTGACAAGGCATCACAATTTGAATGCACTCGTCCACTGCGGTGCACTATGTCAAGGTCAAAGTTTGACAACTTCAAGCAAAGGCGTGCTAAGCGATTGCTATGATTCTGTAGTGTCACATACTGGCGCAGAGCGGCATGGTCAGTGATTACTTTGATCTTTTTCCCATATATGAACGGCCGGAACCGTTGACATGACATAACCAACCCCAGTAACTCCTGTTCTGTGGCGCTGTAATTTTGTTCCGCTTTGTTGAATAATTGCGAATAATAACAGACCGGTTTGGTGGTTTTGTCATCGAATACTAGTGAGAGTACCGCACCGGTGCCATATTTGCAGGAATCGACCTCTAACTGTACGTCCAGATTCGGATCGTAATGAGCTAGTACGGGGGGGCTGGCGAGGATAGATTTTAGTTGTTGGAACGCGGTTTCGGCTTCAGGGGTCCATTCGAAGGGCACATCTTTTTTGGTGAGTTCATAGAGGGGCTTGCTCCATAGGCTAGCGTCCTTTATGAACCTCCTGTAGTATCCTACGAATCCCAAGAATCGCCTGACTGCGCGTACCGAGGTTGGCCTTTCGTAGTTTATGACCCCTTCTCATTTCCCTCGAGCATCTTCGATTCATTCCCCTCCGTCCCCTCTCTACCAGAGTCGGCGCCCCCGCCGATCAGCCGCGATGGCAACTGCGTCTAACACATGGAAGATGCTCCGGAAACCCTTGTAATGTGATTACGTTACGTGGGCATTTTTACCTATGTGGTGAACTACCGTTGTGGTTGTTTTTTTTTTTTTTTAATCAATCACGATGTTTAATGGAAGATGCTGAGGTTAGCATTTGTGAAGATGAGCCAAGCCAACTGCGGGCTGGATCACATCCTTCAGTCTCGATTGTGCGTGTATTACTGTGGCATCATGAACAACGCGACCGTGAATTTCTACTTAAGTGGTATTTTATTAAAAGCCCATGTGCGTTCGGGGGTGTTTTCCCCCGCCGAGGCCGTGGGCCGTGTTGAAGAGTGGCTGGGCACAAGCCGCCGCAGTTTGTGCCCCCAGGCGCGCGCTCAGACGCAGCACGCGCGGCAACTGTACTTTGTTTTCGTGACCCAAGCCCGCGCTCGGAGAGAGTCGCGATTCGACGCGGTCTTGAGGCTGCTGGAGTGGCTGACATTCCCAAGGTGAGAATGTTTTTCCCCCTTTTTTTTTTTTTTTTTGAAATAGTACTTTCTCCGGGTTTTTTTTTTTTTTTTTTTTTTTTTTTTTTTTTTTTTTTTTTTTTTTTTTAGTATTTTATATCTGGGATTCTTATATGTGTGTTGCTAGGCTAGAAGGAGAGGACGAAGGGGAGCGGCCGCCCACCCCTGACCCTCGCGGGCCCCCGGCTCCCGCTGGTTGAGGCGTTTCAAGGGGAGCGCTTTGCAAGGGGAGGGGTTGGGGGGTGGGTGGGTTGATAGCAGCGTTCGAGAGGTGAGTGTTCACTCACATGATTAGTTGCTAATTTTTTTTTTTTTTTGAAGAGTAATATTTATGGCTCTCAGTTGACGACCGTGGACCCTTGTGTGGTGGTCGTTCAGTATTGAGCGGGTTACATGTTTCTTCTAATCTGTCATCTACCCATATTGTAGAGGCGCTGCAGTGAGCGCACTTCTACTTTTCGTTTGGCGTTGCCGCCGCTTCCTATTACACGGCGGGGGCGGTGACACGGCAGTGTGTTTCCACGCCCCCGCGTTCTGGCATTGGTCAATGAGTTGGGACCAGCAGCGATTAATTTTCAACACTTGTGCGTTTCCAATTACTATGAGCAAAGCGCGTGCTCGAGTTATAGCGACGTTGAATCGCCGTGGATCTTTCATGAAACCTAATTGCCCGATGCGTTTATCCGATATATTTGATCGGACAGTGCTTATTATTGTTATTAGTCGCTCTATACCTTGAAACTCCTCCACGGTTCCAATTGTAACGTGAGTCCAACCTTTATCTCGTGAGCGTTGTTGTATTTTTAGAACTTGGCTTTTATATGGAGCGATTACTCCTATGTCCTGTTGAATGATTTTATGGCCATTGAGGGGCGGGGAAATGAGAAGAGTTTCGAGGTATTCAACGACAATGTCTATTTCTATCTGGTTGCTGCAACTATTTGTGATAGCATCGAATTGTTCTTTACCTTTTGCGTCGTGAAATATTATTGGAATTTTTGAGTTTGGGAGATGGGGCCAGTTAATAGCCACGTTAATTAATGGGGGTCCAGCCGCGATTAACTCGTTATTGTAAAACAATTGATTGGGTTGCTCGATAATAGCGTGGTGTGAACGGTAGTTTCGGAGGAGCTTTACTGTGAGTAAAGGGTTAAATTTTCCATTGATTGGGTCAGGTTGATATAATAGATGTTTCATGAGCCGCTGTAGAAGTGATACTTCGAGCCCCAACGTTTTTGATTTTCTGGATGTGACAATGGGTCCTAATTGAAATGGATTACCTGCTAATATTATTTTGGTGGGTACGGGCCCGTTCGTACCTAGACCTGTTATGGGGATTAAAGCCTCGGGCTCGGTGGCTTGACCGCACTCATCAATGATTATATGAGTGAAATGCGGTCCGTAACTTAGTCCAGCCGTAACTAATTTGCTCGATCCCACTAAAGTTGTGGTGATGATCATGGGGTGTTTCAAACGGGTAGGTTTGAGGCTGATGCACTCACCGAGAGCATTGCAATTGTATGCTTTTGCATGCTTAATTGGATCAGGGATGGAGGAAAGTTCACGGTTCACTGGGTATAACCTCAAAACCTGATCGTTTGGTAGGTAGTCAATTAGTGAGACAGTGATTGCATCGATAGCCGCGTTGGATGGTGCACACACTAATATTTTTGTAGTTGTAGCGTGTGACTGCATCCATAGTTGTTTGATGGTTTCGATTAGCGTTGCCGTCTTTCCGGTACCGGGCGGTCCGAAAAGTATGAATGGAGTCGGTGCGCAGACTCTGAGCATACTTTTCACCGCTAGTGCCTGTTCCGGGTTATTCTCTATATTCGGGTTGATCCAATTTATTGGGGCTGACCAGTGATCCAATGGTGGGGGGGGTTCACTCGGGAAGAGTGTGGTTAATAACAGCTTTTCTGATTGGTGGAGTGCGCGGTGAGACGCACGGAATGGATAGCGATTTAGCAGGAAGTTGACGTTAATTTTATCGGACTCGGCATACTCAAGGAAAAAGGCCGGTGGCAACTCTATTTCCGCTAAATCGCCCTCGACTCCCTGTATTTGACCGTAATGCGTGGAATTATCTCTATGAACTACGTTAATTTTTAATTTGTCCCCTTTTTTTATTGGAGTGTTTTCTGCGTGAAGCCATGGTATTTTGATGGCTAAGTGGTTGGACGTGTCTGAAAATATGGTATCAGTGAGTTTGTAACTTTTAAGGGCTTTTGCGGCCTGAAATTCCTCGAGAAATAGAGCGAGAGAAAATCTGGCGATATAGTTTGAAGCGTTAAGCACTTCTGCATTGGATTTATTTTCTTGAAAGATTTGCTGATACTGTATATCTATTGGGTCAGTGGGGAGAACCTCAGCGTTGGTGGAGGGTAGATGACCTTTGGTGATGAGAGCCGGCACCGCTGTTGGCATGCTGTACTCATCTAATGCTATACGATTTGCGCGGACTGCGATGGAGAAAATAGTTGATTGTGTGCTTTCACTGTGCGACGGGTCAAGGACACTCGGCGAGAGGGCTCGGGTTGCCGTGAGTGTATGATTTCTCACATGCTTGAATCGGACGCAGTGAGTGCTATCCACTGCGCATTCCGCGGGGGGGAGAAGAAATAATAACCGGCCATGGTTCGGATTTACGTATTTGCGGAGACGTTCCACTTGAATGTTTTGTAATTTGGGTTTCTTTTCGGAACCGAAATTAACTTCATAAATGGAATCATTTATTCGTCTATGGATTTTATATGGACCCCTATATTGAATGCATAATTTTTTGCTGAGCCCCAGTTTTATTGCGGGCATGAAAACTAAGACTTCACTATCGATAGGTAGATCGATTTGTTTACGTTTTGAATTATGATTGCGTTTTTGGATGGCTTGGGCTTTCAAGATGGCTCCTAGCGCTTGTTGCCGCTTTTCCCCCAATTGTTTTAGTCTTTCCCCGATTTCTACTCCTTTTGGTTGTGTGTTTAGGCAGAAATCAATTGGGTATGTGGGTTGCACCCCGAACAGTAGTTCGTACGCACTTTTCTTTGTGGAAGTGTGTACATGCCTATTCAATGCTGCGGTTGCAATCGGCACATACAGATCCCAGTCACGCTGATTCGTGTTGACGTATTGTTTGAGGATAGTTTTGATAAATTTGAACTGAACCTCAATCATTCCCGTGGTTTTAGGGGAGTACGTGCAGCTATTACGCATGTTACAGCCCATTTGGCGTAACAGCTCCTGCACTGAATCCGCGATCAGGGATTTCCCACAGTCCGATTTTAACGTTTCAATTGGTCCGAACAGGCAGTTTACTTTAAATAGAAACTTTCCAATGGTTTGCGCGTTGTTTTTGCGCACTGCTTCTGCATAAATATATTTAGTGAAATAGTCGACGATGGCAACAATGTACTCATTACCATTGTTGGTTCGTCTCAAAGGTCCTGCCACGTCTATAGCACATTTGCGGAAAGGGTATGGCTCTATCTGTGTTGAGGTCATTAACCCTTGGGGTAAATGATTACTGGGCTTTGTCATTTGGCAAGTGGGACAACTATCCACCCAGAATTTAACGTCTTTATTGAGAGTGGCCCAATAATATCGTGCTTTTATTTTCTCTAGAGTTTTTACATATCCAGGGTGTGCGGCAGCGTAGTCATAATGGAAGGCTTTCTTTACGGTGTCCCTGAATGGTGTAGGGGCACATAGAAGCTTATTTCTGCCATTTGGACCAAATGTCTTTTTATGTAATAGGTTATTTTCGTCTAAAAAGAATTGACGACTTTTCCTACGGTCTGCCGTCGTGGCCTTATCTGAGTCTAGAAGTGCCCTAATTAGAGGTCCGAATTCTGGGTCAACTCGCTGTTGCTCGGCAAGTTCAACCTGTGGGGCTATTAGTAGTAATTCAATTGTCGTGGGTTCGGGGATAGCACGTGACAAGGCATCACAATTTGAATGCACTCGTCCACTGCGGTGCACTATGTCAAGGTCAAAGTTTGACAACTTCAAGCAAAGGCGTGCTAAGCGATTGCTATGATTCTGTAGTGTCACATACTGGCGCAGAGCGGCATGGTCAGTGATTACTTTGATCTTTTTCCCATATATGAACGGCCGGAACCGTTGACATGACATAACCAACCCCAGTAACTCCTGTTCTGTGGCGCTGTAATTTTGTTCCGCTTTGTTGAATAATTGCGAATAATAACAGACCGGTTTGGTGGTTTTGTCATCGAATACTAGTGAGAGTACCGCACCGGTGCCATATTTGCAGGAATCGACCTCTAACTGTACGTCCAGATTCGGATCGTAATGAGCTAGTACGGGGGGGCTGGCGAGGATAGATTTTAGTTGTTGGAACGCGGTTTCGGCTTCAGGGGTCCATTCGAAGGGCACATCTTTTTGGTGAGTTCATAGAGGGGCTTGCTCCATAGGCTAGCGTCCTTTATGAACCTCCTGTAGTATCCTACGAATCCCAAGAATCGCCTGACTGCGCGTACCGAGGTTGGCCTTTCGTAGTTTATGACCCCTTCGCATTTGCCGGGGTCAACTTCGAGTCCTCTGGTGGTTAGCCTGTATCCGAAAATCGCCAGGTCCTCACACGCGAATTTACATTTTGCATAATTTAATTTAAGATTGAATTTACGAACTCTATCTAGTACAGCTTTCAGATTGCTTAGCATTATTTCAAGAGTTGGTCCGAACACAATGATATCATCAATGTATACCAGACATTTCGTGTATTTTAACCCACCGATCATCTGATCCATCATACTTTGGAATTCTGATGGCGAGTTGCAATACCCTTGAGGTAAAACTCGGTATTGAAGATGGCTAGAGGGGGTAGAGAAAGCAGTTAGTTTTTTGCTGTTCTCGTCAATTTTTAATTGCCAGAAGCCATGACTTGCATCCAGATGGGCTACATATTTCATGCCTGTGATGGCCATTAAACAAGCCTCCAAATTGGGAATTGGGTAGCGTTTTTTCTTTACCATAGTATTTAGTGCCCGATAATCTTGAACTAGCCGGAATGCCTCGGCTTTAGGTATTAGAAGAGCGGGAGAGCCATAAGGCGAGTCCGAATCTTCTAAAATTCCCATTGATTTCAACTTAGTTATCTCTGTGTCAAGCCAGTTTACCTCAGTTTGACTTAACCTATAAGGTGGTTTGTATACCAGGTCTTCTTTTTCTAGTTCAATTTTAATGGGTGGATAATTGGCTTCCCCCCCTTTCAGAGTCTCATTAGGCCACAGGAATATGTCATGATATTCAGCTAGTACGTGAAATACCTTTTTTCGGTCACTAACCGACAAATTTGGATTTACGTGCAATAAATTTAAATCATTGTTATGGTCACTAGTGGGGTTGGGGTTAACGTCTATGCTGGTTATCTGCCCTATTGTGGAGTCTTGGTATAGGGTGGTCTGGTGCAGGCTGTTGTTTCTAATTAGAACTTCAGTGGGTGCAGCTGGACTTGTTATTTTGGTGAGTAAATCTAAATTGCGCTTTTGCAAATTTAATTCGGGGCAAATGGTTTTATTTTGGTTATTAAAAGGGCCCAAGCAATAAACGGGAACTGTTTTAATTTCCAACGGTGCGAAAGTGATTGGTACTTTAGCCTTTAATTTAATTTCATCGCTGTGGTGGGTGGCCTCCAAGAGCCCGCACATAGATTTAATTTCATCGTTTAGGTCATTAGTTAATGACGTCACCACTGAGTTGAATTGAGAATTGCAGCCCGAAGTGCTTAACACCGGCAGCGTCAATGGTTTACTGACGTGTTTACTCAAATGCACCGATTGTGTGCAAAAGTTGACTGAAACCCCGCAAAAATAGAGAAAAGGTACTCCCAAAATAATTCTTTCAGGTAGGTTTGGGGCTACCAATACATCTAAGTCGATGATTTCCCCTTGAAAGTCAATTTTTAGACTTGCTTCCCCAATAGGTGTGAATATGTCACTAGAGGCGGTTACTAATTGCAGGTTCTCAAGTGGCCGGATTTCTTCGTGAGAAATCAGGTCATTTCGCACAATGTTCACTCCGCTGCCAGTGTCTAGTAATATAGGGATAGCGTCATCATGCACCCGACCCATAACTCGAAGGGGTTGCTCAATTTTGGTGGGCTTTGCCTCGCTTCTATCTAGTGAATTTATGCTAGTAGAAATGGGTGGTTTTAATGTCTCTATTACGGTTGATTTTATTGAGTCAGCGACAAGCTGTTGTCCAATCTCATTTAAATAGTAACCTTGACTATCGAACGCGTTTGGTTCTAAGTTATCCACCCCTTGTAACTGGGTCAATTCAGGGCTGAACATTAATTGTCCTCGAATCGAGCCATTAATAAGATCTATTTTGGAGTTGATTTCGGACTTTTGGTTTATGTCAAAACGGTGGAAAATGGGGGAAAATATGATACGCATAGCACGAGCCTTTTCTTTAAGTCTACCTAGCGGTAGCGCATTTACGAAGGCGAAGTGGGGGGTTGATTTGTAGGTGTTTGTGAAATCTTCCGCTCCCGCTATGATTATGGCGATAGGATTCTCATTTTTGCCGACTGACACCTGATCGAGAGAATCCAAAACAGCTGTCATTGTGCCTTGTGGAGGGCAATGTATTTCTACGTTGAACTGCTGACCGAGGAGATTCTCGAGGCTGGGCTTCAGTTTCCTGAGATGAGAATCCCCCACCATAATAACTCTATGTCCCACTGGTCTCGGGGCATTCGTCGTTGCTTCCGATTCCGCGACTAGTTGCACACATGCTTGACCTAGGTCGGGAGGTGGCGCTACTACGATTTCCACGCGACCCATGCATGTATCAGTGGCTATTTCTATGTCCGTGAGTGATTTATTGGTTGCGATAATTTGGAATTTATTTACACTATATATGCATGGTTTTACGTTCTTTATGGGGGTTATGGTGATGTTGCTATTGACGAACGTGGTGGGAATGAATTCATGTTCTTCGCTATTTTTATCAAAGTTGGGTATATATACTTCACACATACGGTTCATACCCGCTGGAATAAATACTCTATGCTGTAGATGTACTGGGTACTGGGAACACGTTAGTGCTTGGTATGACTCAGTTTTTGCCTCTGTTTGCGGTACTGATGAGTCGATGTTAGACCGAGGCTGACATAGTTTTTTTCGCTGTTGGCAGTTGGTAGTTTTGGGCATCCTAGGGCGGTGTGCCCCACTTCGCAGCAAATTTGGCAGATGGGTTGTCCGCTTCTAGTTCTTTCCCTAGAAGAGTTCCTACTGCGGTTCCCATCGTTGCCAGATTGGTACGCTGAGTTTGTTCTGCCTTTATCATTAAAATTTCCTGAGTACCCTCGGTCTCTATCATTGAAGCTTCCCGAATACCTGTGTTCTCCGTTACTGTAATTACTTGAATATCTAGACTCCCTTTCCTTAAAATTATCTGACTGACCCCCTCCCCGAGTGTCCTTGCCTTGCTCTTTGCTATTACACTGGTTTGCAAAATGGCCAATTTGTTGACATTTGTAGCATGTCACATCTCTATTTCCCCCTTTGGGGGTGAGTTGTGCTAGTGCTGCCACTAACAATTGTTCTAACGGAGGATTTTCGGTCGTTGGGACTGGAGTTGGGGATGATTTCGGTGAAATTAGAGCATCCAGTTTTTCTTGGATGTTTAAGACCAGGGATTCCAGTCTTTTGGAATCATCTTGGACAGGGTTTGAGAGTCGTTGAGACTTGGCCTTTCCCACCTTTGCTATGTTAGCTTTCAATTCTTCTAACGTATTGTTGGTGAGGAGTAGCATGGCCTCTCTGGCCTCATCCTGGAGACCATCGATGATCATTTCGATGATGGTCTCTGCGTCTAGACCCCCGCATCCCAAGTCCATTAGTCGGCATTTATCCTCGAAGTAGGACTCTATATGCTCTCTAGGCTTTTGTACTCTACGCATGAAAGCACTAACAGCCGTCCCACCAGATTTCGATTGGAATCTTTTTCTCAACGCATCTTTAATTTGCGCCCAGGTCATCGCCTCTAACCTAGCTTCCTCCCGCTCGTACCAAGTGGAGGCAGCCCCTAACAGACTTGCATACAGGTTTTTTCTGACTTGTTCGTCTGTCCAGCCCTGTATCTTCTGCTGTTTACTCAGTTCTGAAATGACTGCCTCTACTTCGTTAGCGTTGTCACCATAGCACCGAGGGATTCCTAGTTTGTAGGGGTTTATGGTGGCTGCCATGTTGCGTCTCTGAGGTCTAACTGGAGGGACCGCAATAGCAGGCACAGGAGGGTTGTCTAGATGCCTATTTGGTGGATTGGCGATTATCTCAACCTGGGGACCAAAATTTCCCTGGGGTCGTAATGACACAGAAGAGTCGCTATTAGTGGGGAGGATAGGGTTGCGATCAGACTCAGATTTGTCTGAATCCCTGTCTTCAGTCGACGTCTGAGATGATTCTGAACTGGAATCCTGGGCGGGGGATGTTCGGTAGTTCCACACTGAGTCGTTTATACCACTATCCCTAACCGAAGTCCCAGGTGATGCCGCGAACTCGCTAAGAGAGGTATGGCTTAAATTTCGGCGGGCTACAGGGCGTATGTCACTCTTTATATCAGAGAAATGCTCGTGCTGATCTGACTGGTGTTTTTGTGATTGGCTACGCGTCAAAATATTACTGATTACGGGAGAGGGGGTGTCTCCATCCCCGGCTATAATGCGTCGGAGAGACTGCCTGGCATTATCTAAAGTAGAGAAATTATATGCGTAACCTCTCTTTGCGAGTTCAATTTCACAACGTAGTTTGGTAAAATCAGATATATTCTCTAGGGATCCGTCTTTAGAATATCTTACCCTAATTCGACCTAATTCGGGGTAGGAGTCTACGACTTGGGATTCGTATTGTTCTATAGACGAGTAATTGCTATTTATATAATGCACAGTATAATTTTCGGCTTCGATCACGGGTTCCACCGGATTTTCAAGGGTGTCTCGGAGAAATACCACTACTTTGCTTGCTGGCAAACTTTTCAGTAAGTCCAAAACTTCCCCGAGTTTTGTGGGTTTGTCCTTAATAATAAGCTTCTCAGCACACAAGAGTTTTATCAATTCTCGGAAAGAGACCTTGAAAGATTGAGTATTTATCAATACGCGGACGGTATGCATTTAATCATTATATATATAGACACCACTTTACAATTTATGATCAGGGAGAAAGATGAGCAAATCAAATATCATAAAACGAATAATCCCAGAAAGAAGACAAAGATATTAACGGAAAAGGGAGAGAGAAAAGAAAAAAAAAAAAAAAAATAATACAAAGGACAAAGAATATGATTGGCAGATAATCACCAGGGCATCAATATTGCCTCCAAAAATTGACGAACAGCTGCCGAGGCACCCTGAGGGATTACTGATTCCTGATGAACTACGAGGACTCGGATGGGTGCTTGCGGTACACTTTTAGGAGGGATTCGATTTCGTGATATGTAACACATTCTGTTTGTCAAAAAAAAAAAAAAAAAAATAATGTGTCCAACGGAAAAAAAAATTAAATTTTTTTTTTTTTTTCTCAGTGATAAAAAAAAAAAATAAAGAATAAGATTTTAGAAATTTAGTTTACGGCCATTCAGATACTAAACTGAGCTCAAAACCATTTAGCACGGCACCAACATAGCCACCAATGTGCTATCCAAAATTCCGATTTTAGTACCACGATGATTCCTAATATTTAGTAAAATTTCTTCACTAGCAAACTTAGTCGAATCTGTTAGTATAATACTGGCACTACCAGGTGCGAAGTCTAAGGGTAGAAATTTGTAACGTCTGGTGGGAATTATTCTCTCGAAATTTTTGACGATAGCTCGACACTCGAAGATTGCGCCTTCGTCTATTAGAATTTCTCCCTTAATTAAGATTTCGCACTCGTTTGCCACTGGTACACGATGTATCGTGCATTCGAAGGTTAGTTTGCAGTTACTAAATAAATTCCGGTACACTATGTATTTAGAAATCACAGAAAATCCTAGTGGTGGACAGTTGGCACTTTGACTAATTTTGTCAGCTTCAGAGCGCACTGATGTTAATTTTGGCTGTCGAAACTCTTTCTCTGGCAAAGTAACCAAAGTTGACCGTTTCCTGAGCCTTTGCCTCTCTTTTTTAGATTTTCGATTTCCGCCTGACGTGCGAGCCTCGTAAGGTCTTGGAAGAGCGCGTGTGCAAGTGAATTTTTCACGCAATGGAGACTCGGCAGATTCGAACAAATTAGTGAACAACTGAGTCAATTGTTTCTCTGGTAACATTTCATTACTAAAATTTGAGTTCAGAAAATCCCGCAGTTTTTCGGCTATCCACTTATTATTCAGGTAGAGGAACCTACTTGACTACCAGTCTAAACCAAGTCTAGTTCGACCAATCCCCCTATTATACAGGTGGATGTGATTTTCGTAGCTTAGATCTAGACTTAACAGAACTGAACTAAATTTTTCACGGAATGTCCGAAACTCGCTCAAAGTTTTCCTTGAATGATCGGAAGATATCCACCTATTATTCAGGTGGAAGATCCTATGCGCTCAATCAAAGATTTAAATTTCAGTTCCGTAACCAGCGGAG
Organism: Trialeurodes vaporariorum; assembly: GCA_011764245.1. Lineage (NCBI taxonomy): Eukaryota > Metazoa > Arthropoda > Insecta > Hemiptera > Aleyrodidae > Trialeurodes > Trialeurodes vaporariorum. The sequence goes on from VMOF01000013.1 coordinate 23,341,489, forward strand.
ACTGAGATTCAAAACAACCAAAGAAGTTTCGAAAAAAAACTGAAAATCAACTGACACGATCTATCTCCAATCGATCCGAATATTGCAAAGAATGTTTATTTGCTCTTCAAGATCTGTGAAAACCGCTTCGAAAAATGCGAAAAAAAAACCGGAAAAAGAAACTATAATACCTGGAAAAAATTTAATATTAGAAGAAAGAAAAAAAATATATATATGAGAGCACACACAAAAAGAATTAATAGTACCAAACAAAAAAAATATGTTGAACATAAAAAAAATGTTCAAAGAAAAGGAAAAAATTAAAAAGGTTTTTTAAAAAAAAAATATTCAATTTTTCAAAAATTTTCTCGCTTGGCAACGAGAGGCACCGTGGTCTTAACGCGTAATTATTTAATTAAATAAATTATCTAATTAATAACACTACACGGCCAGGCCTGCAACATTTGAAATGGTCAATTCCTCTCACCTTTCTGGTAATTAGAATTGACTCTGGGGGCGGTCCACCAGTCCAATAAATTGGACGAGAGCTCTGATGTAGGTAGAGCACTAAAATTAAATAAGTAAGGAAGGGTCACCTGACATCCAACGTTGAAAAGGGTATCCAAAATAAGGAACGCGAATTGAGGGGTTCCACTCCCGATTTATTGGCATAAAACAGACTATAGTTAATTAACACTTAATTTAACACTTAGGAGATTTTACGACGACACTTCTCCGTAATAACAGTTCAATACTTCGTCTCAAAAATTAATGGTAAATATTAAATAGAATTACTAATAAACATGAATTAAAAACACTAGAAAAATAAAGTATCTCTAAATTAACTCAACTCAAATAAAATCAAAACTCAAAAATAAGCAACTCTCTCAAAAGAAAACTATGAACCTCTCAGAACTAAACTCAAACTCAAAATTGAGTCTCAGAAATAAAACTCGGAAAACTAAAACTAAATTGAAACTCAATAAAAACTCGAATTTACTTCTCACAAATAAACTCAATATAAGAACTCTCTCAAAAATAAACTTGCAATTAGAACTCAAAAATAATCAAATCCAACTAATAACTTTCTCAAAAATCTCTAAAATAACTCAACTCAAATAACATCAAAACTCAAAATTAATAAATTTCTCAAAACTAAAATCAACTTCAATCAAAAAATATTTCTCAAACAAATAAAACTCGAACCAAAAACTCTCTCAAAAATAAACTTCAGAAAACAGAAAGAAAAACGAGCCGCGCACGGAACTTGGCTTGGAATCCCTCCAAAGCCACACGAAATCGACGACTGCTTTTCCGATCCTTCGATTTTCTTTTCGTCGATTTTCCAACCTGCCAATTTTCGCGAACGGGGCCCAAAAGTGCTCACTACTCATTTTCCTTGGGTGGTCCGTTCAACGAAAATCGGAGTTCGAAACTCCACGATCAGCATCGAACGATAGGGCAACGACATCGCTTCCGTTCCACTTTTGGAGCGATTTTCCACCAAAGTTCGTTTGCGCGCGATCCGGTGTAAACTCAGCGAATTTCTACGATTCTCCGCAGCTCGGTGCTTCAAATCGCGAATTCGGCTGAATTTCCACCGATCAACGTGCAAGCTACTGATGTCTATGTAAATTCGAGCGTCCAAGCTTCGCTTCAATGGAATATGGATGTAACTAAATAATCTTTGGCCAAAGGCTGTCCCCGAGAATAATCTCCTAATCAAAGATTTGGAGAATTTCCCTTAGACAACCCCTGGCCTGTGTGATTATCGCATAGTGATATCACAATATCACTTCTGCTCATTACAAATTATTATTTTTGATATAGATATTTTATTGTTAGCCTGGTGGGGGATGTAAAATACTACCGTTTTTACTAGCGTAAACACGCTAGATAAGAACGCAACGCCAAAAGTGATGGAAAGGGAGTGAAGTGTTGTTCTGGGCTGCAAATGAACATTAAGAGAAAATACAAAAACCAACTTATTTCGTTAACTGTGAATCCATATATAACCGTACACCATCGCATCAATGTAAAAAAACCACGTTAATGAGAAATCATTTTGAAAGAAACAAAAACAAATACCAAGTTATCCTGTCTCTAAAACGTCAGATTTTGCGTTTAAAAAGTTCTGCTTTTCGTGCGGGGATGAAGTGTCCAAGGCAATTTTGAGCGGCCATAAGCCTCAAAATCGGCGAATTTAAGCCTGCTAAAACTTTACTTGCCTCCTGTAGAAGGAGCAAGTGTAGGCGATACGAAAAAAATGCCCGGCCCTCATGCCGCGGAAATTGCCAAATCTTCGCAAAAAATTTACTGTTTTCTCGACGAAAAATAAAGTTAGAGCCAATTTTCTCTTTCAGAACTAATCGATCAAATCACAGGTAATTACACAACGTAAAAACTTTCAAAGCGCAATTATACTTACTAAATATGGCGATGATATATTTATTTATTTCTCCAGCTTGGAAGAAGTCTACCGCCGTTGTTTCTTATTTAAATAATGGGCATAAAGTTCTCTCAGATTCTTTTTATTCCAAAAAATTGTCAGATTAGTGGGGAAAACGAGAGCGTGCTTATTGTTGAAGAGACGGCGGCTATTATTCTAGAGGATATCCATTCTACAGTATATTTATGACAAGCTGAAATATCCTATATGCAAGCGATCATTTTTTTTTTTTCAGAGCGCCGAATCTAATGTGACCAAGTGGCGAAATTCTAACGATTTTTTCGGAGAAAATTGCAACTACGCACAAACAGGGTAATTTAGATAAATGAGGGGGTATGCTCGACGTTTGCTCACTATTTAATTGCATCTGCTCAGCCTAGGTCTTTTATTTCGTGGGTTAGGCTTCGTATTTCTATACTTTTATTTTTAAGAATTTGCTCTCGTTGACTGATACAGACCAGTGGCGTGGCGTGCGATTTTGCAACGTTGCAGTTTGTCCATTTAATCCCTCGAAAAAGATCGAACTATTGGATGTTCGTTGAAAACCCTCGCATTCGAATTTTTACATGAGTTTAAATGGACACAAAACAACGTTGCCAAATTGCACGCTACTTCACTGATAGAGACTCTAGAATCTTCCGGCCTTTGCGCAACGGACCGATACGGTTTACTTTGAACTTTCTGCAATTATGAACTCTCCACTAGGTGTTCAGGGTGATTAATTTTTTCAGTTCATATTCGATAATGCCAATCATAACTCTCAAAAAATCTATGGATAGCACACATTTCATGCAATATGGGAGGTATTCAATGTTTGAAACCTATAACTGTAATGGTTCCTGACCAGTTTATTGACGAAATATATAATAATAATGATAATATACTAATCGTAAGATACAATCAGTTCCTTTTAAAATAAAATAAAAAAATATAATAAAATGAGCAAGTAATAACTGAAGGAACATGTAAATCAGTGGAAAGAAACAAAACTGACGAGAAAACATGAACAAATATTAATTAATGCACGGTAATTGTTTAAAGATCGATATTCAATGATTTTGTAAGTTTGCATTGGGGGGGGGGGGATTAAAGTGGGTGATAATTGGGGTTCATCCCCCCTCCTGCGGGGTGGGGGGGGGGGGTTAAGGAGTATTGCAAGCGAAGCGACCGCCAGTGCATGCACCGTCGCGCGGCGCGCCTAATCGCTATATGGCCGTTCCGTAAGACACGTGGGCATTACCACGAAAAATGCCAAAACCAGGTCCCTGCATGTTTTTTCCATAAATTAACCAAATAAACTATGGTTTTTTGATTTTTATTTCAAGGAAACTAGTTGATCTACCTTGTGCCAGGGAGGTTTTCCTAAATTTCGTTTCATTTAAAAAAAAAATTGGGTTGAAAGGTGTGAAACTCCACGTCCGTCACGTGTCCCTGGTGCAGGTTATCAATTTGAATTAGCGTATTTTAAGAATGAAACCTGTAATTATACATGTTGCTTTGCGTGTATATACTGCAAATTGCTTCAAATTTTTGGAAATGATAGTGAAATTTTATTTTATTACAAAGAAAATGACGAAAAAAAGCTAAATATGCTTGTCCCCGAGATCGCACTCAAGTCCATCACAGCGTACTTCCTACTTTAAATACGCCGCTAGAGGGCATCAGCGAGGAACTTTGGCGGTTTGGCAGCAGCGCTTCAATAGCGGAGAGCTTGGAGTAGTGAGTAGTGCCGTTTTTTTTGGGGGAAATATCTTCGCAATTTGGATGTATAGCGCTTTAAATTGGTGAGTTGCCTTTTTGTCATACTAAAATTTCAAGTCCGTCACGTGCCTTTTTTAATATTCAGGTTCAGTTTAGTGAAAATTTGTTTAAAGACCAAATAGGAAAGTAAGTCCACGTGCTGATTTCAACTGCTCGTGGTTTGGAGGTTATGTTTTCTTCATCAGTGTTGACAAATAGTGCTTGTTCCTCAAATCCATCACGCTCACGTCCATCACGCGGCATTGAAAATGGAGTGTGATGGACTTGAGTCTATGTGATGGACTTGAGTATGTTACATCTAAAGCTTTTGTGTTAGTCTGTTTTTTGCAGGAAAAAGGGACCAACATATCCAAAACTAACTATTGTCGTTACCTTCTTGTAACTCTAAAGTTACAGCAGAAGAGTTGGCAAAAAAGTTAAAATACCTAAAAGAAACGAAGTTTGAAAAACCCACCTAATCATCGGTCTCGAGTAGTACTCATTTTAAGGAACAATGAGCTACTGTGACGAAAAAAAAGGAGGAGCGGAAAGAGCTCCATAGACTTTAAAAAAAAACATCGAGATCGAACGAAAGACCGTATCAACCAAAATACAAGTAACGTACCTAAGAAAACTCAGATTGAAGATGCCTTTACGATGGCGGACATATTCAAAGAGTATCGGTTTTTGATCATGAGAAAAGAGAAAAATTTCAGACAGATCTGAATTAAAAGAAACTCTTAGCTCCAGCAAAGAATAAAAATGTTGAAATCAACGGAAAAAACGTTACTTGAATAGTACTTTGCAAGATTTGCATAAAAAATTCAAAGCTAGAAAAAAACATTACCATTTTGTACTAATTCTTTCGAAACTGTAAGCCTATTTGGGTAGTTCCCCAAAAACTAAGTGCAAGAGATACGTGTGTGTATGTGCATCACGTATTCAAACTTCTACCCCATGTTTCAAAGATGTAAACAATTTAAGTTGTTGACTTATTCATCTTTGTCACAAATGATTAAAGAACTCTGTTGCGACTCTACAATAATGATAGATGCATCTCTGAAAAAAAGGTTAGGTACAACCAAAGTTGGGAAAATAGGAGTGTAATCGATTACACGATTACTGGGTAATCGGTAATCGTCAAACCTTTGGATGGTGATTACATGTATTTTTCACTGATATGAATAGTAAACTTTAGGGTCATTTCTATTATATTTAATTATTCCGCAATTTATATGATAGGTGAATTGTAAAAAATCAGCCATGATTACCATAAAACCACCCTCCGAAAAAACGACGATTACGATTACTCTTAATCGATTACCATCCTCTTTTTCCCAACCATGCGTACAACCGTGGCAGCCTTTTGAAATAGCTTCACAGAGCAAAAGTTTAGGCTCTACTGAAGCAAGGTGTGGCTGTACCTACCTAAGCTCTACTTCGGTAGAATAATAGCCTTTTTTTCTTGCTTATGATGCTCTACACCGAAGTAGTGCTTCGGTACAGCCGCACCTTGCGCCGGCAGAGCTTGAACTTTTACTCTGTGAAGCTATTTTAAGATGCTGCCACGGCACTACCCGAAATTTAAAAAGCTGCAACGGTAGAAAGAACACCTTGTAGCGAAACAAATTCGCACATACAAAGTGATAGGCCAACAAAGCATTATATGTAGATATAAATTCAATATTAACCTTATGATTTACTTTTTGAAACAGTTTGGTTTTTTAAAATTTTTTCTTAATACTTCTTATAACTTCGCGGAATCACGTCACGGAAAGATCGATGCAGATGGGCTAACCCCAAAACCACGAGCAGTTGAAATCAGCACGTGGAATTACTTTCCTATTCGGTCTTAAAACACATTTTCATTAAACTGAACCTGAATATTAAAAAAGGCACGTGGCGGATTTGAAATTTAGAAACGACAAAAAGATAACTCACCAATTTAAAGCGCCTTACATCCAAATTGCCAAGATATTTCCACCAAAAAACGGCACTGTTATATCCTAGTTTATTAGTTAAGTTGGTACTGTACCGCTTGGGACTATAGCCCTCGCTAGGCGAACAACCTGGTTCTTCATTCAATGTAACCCAATGTAACCCTACTTTAATACAGATCGTCTTTTCCTCAATTCCAACAGTTTTCTCTTTCCAGCTTCTATTTTAATCAAAGTTCCTTATTTTATTAATTGATCCACCTCGATCATGTCAAATGGCGACGAGGATAAAAGTTTTTAATATTTGTACTAATCGCGTGTCCAGAAATGTCTCGTATCAGTCGTTTAATTCGTTCGTCGTAAAGTCTCCACGTGTTTCGTGTTCGCGACTACCATGACTTCAACTACAGATGGATCTACTCTTGAAGCAAAATTGGCAATTCTTACGGAGCTGGTTTCCAAACTTGCCGAATCTCAAACTCATTCTCACAATCCTTCACGCTTCACGTTTGAACCATTCTCACCTTCATCTTCGGAAACCATCGAAGAATACTTCTCGAGATTGGAACTTCAACTAGGCTTATGTAACATTCCTGCTCCAAAATGGTCTTCGCATGCCAGAGTTCACATGGGTGGTGAGTTAAATAGCACCTTAACAAACCTCGCCTACCCTTCTCCAGTCGAATCCTTAACTTTTGATGAAATTAAAACTCACCTTCTTAATCACTTTCGCAAGTCTCGCAATAAGTATACGGAAGCAATTAATTTTCGAAAAATTATTCAAAACCCTAACGAATCTGTCCAAAATTATGTCTCAAGATTGAAGTCTGGTTCTCGATTCTGCGAATTTGGGGACTTTCTCGATTACTCCTTAATCATTCAATTTCTTCATGGCCTTCAAAGAAATGACATCCGAGATGAAATTGTTGGAAAAAAGCCTGCCACATTCCTGGAAGCTGTTGGAATTGCTACGGAGATGGAAGCTACAAGGGAAGCCTCCACACTTCTCAGACCTGAATGTACTGCCAAAACTTCTGAACAGGTTCATCAATTTGCACATGAAAGCCGTCCTAAGTTTAAAAAATCTAATTCTCATTCGCAACGTTCTTTCAGTCATCGAAACTCTTTCCGCAGAAGAAGCTCTTCGCATAATCATTCGCATAATCATAATCGCAACAGAAGTTCTAGTCGACAAAGTTGTAAGTCTTCATCTAGTCATAATCAAGGTAACAGTGCTCATAATTCTACTAATAATCATTTCATTCAAAACCCTTGTGATTCCTGTGGTGGCGCTCATCGACGTTCTAGTTGCAAATTCCGCAACTCTAAATGTCATTTGTGTAATTATTCTGGTCACATTTCAAGTGTTTGCAGAAAAAAAAGTTCTTCTAGGAAAAACAACTCCTCCAATAATTCTAATGTGAATGAAATTAGTCATTTAGAGTCCAATTCTAGTCAAGGAGAGTCCGATGTCACTGAATATCTTCAATTTAACTCTGTTACTGGTCGCACTCCTCCGGTCTTTCTTGATGTTCTTCTGAATAATGTATCTGTAGCGATGGAACTTGATACGGGTGGTGCTTGCTCTATCATGAGTCTCACAAATTTTAATAATTATCTTCCTGATGCTAAATTTAACCCTGTTTCTGGAGTCTTCTTTACTAGCTATACAAAGAATAAATTTGAGTGTCTCGGTTATGCTACTGTTGATGTCATGTTTGCTAAGCGTACAAAGCAATTGAAACTGTACATTGTAGATTCTCCCGGAGACAATATTTTTGGAAGAGATTGGATCCTACATTTCAGTGATCTTCTTTCCTTTGATGATCTCTTCAATAAAAAAGCCTTGAGTTGTGGTAATTCTTCAAACTTTGCTAGTATCAATCAAGTCCGCCAACCTCTTGAAAACCTACTCAACAAATATGAGAATTTGTTCAGCGATACAGCTGGCACCCTCACGGGACCTCCAGTTCAACTTCATCTCAAAGAGGGAGCCACACCAGTTTTTGCTCGAGCCCGTCCCATTCCTTTAGCTCTTCGTGATCATTACGCTAATGAAATAGAAAAAAAGCTCAAGTCTAGTCATTTTATTAAAGTGAGTCACTCCGAGTGGGCCTCTCCAACTCATGTCGTCATCAAAGGAAACAAACTTCGTATCACTGGTGATTATAAAGCTACATTAAATCCAAAATTGATTGTAGATGAATACCCGATTCCCAGAGTGGAAGATCTCTTCTCTAAACTTAGAGGCGCTAATTTTTTTTGTAAGTTAGATGTTACAGACGCCTTCATGAATTTGCTATGTTCCGATTCAACCTGTGAAGTCATGACTTTAAACACTCCAACACATGGACTCGTTCGACCTACCAGAGCTCAATATGGTATCGCCAGTATTCCAGCGATTTGGCAACGTCGTCTGGAAGAGATCCTTCGTCCAGTTAAGAACGCTTTCAATTTTTTTGACGATATCTTAGTTTTTGCTGAAACCATTGAAGAATTGTTTGTAGTTCTAGAAACTCTTTTTGAAAAGTTACTTGCTTCTGGAATCAAACTGAACAGGTCTAAATGTAAATTTCTTCTTAATAGTGTTGAATTCCTCGGTTATCTTATAGATAGCTCAGGCCTCCATAAACTTCCTGATCATGTAAATGCCATTGTTAATGCTCCAAAACCTGAAAACGCTGATGAACTTCGTACTTTTCTTGGTAAAGTTACTTACTACCACTCCTTCATCAAAGATCTCTCTACCCTCACTTACCCGTTAAGAGAAATGTTGAAATCTTCAAACTTCAAATGGACTCCTGAAGCTTCAAACGCCTTTCAAATCCTTAAATCTGAACTTGTGTCTGATAATGTTCTTACGCCTTATGATGATCCTACCTTACCTGTTGTTCTCGCATGTGATGCCAGTCCAGTAGCGTTGGGAGCTGTTCTCTCGCACATTATGCGTGATGGTCAGGAGCGTCCTATAGCCTACGCCAGTAAAAGCTTAAACACTACTGAGAAAGCGTACTCTCAAATCGACAAAGAAGCCTTAGCAATCGTTTGGGGCGTAAAAAGATTCTTTCAATTTGTGTATGGTAGGAAGTTTACTATTCAGACCGACAATAAACCTGTCTCTCATATATTTGCTCCAAATGCCATGTTACCAAAATTTACCCTGTCACGTTGTGCCAACTATGCTAGTTATCTGTCGAATTTCAACTATGATCTTAAATTTCGCCCTTCTAAAGCCAACGCAAACGCAGATTACCTTTCCAGAATTCTTGTCCCTGAACGGCCTTCCGACAAAATTCCTGACACCTTCCACTCCTTTGTTCTCGGACAAATTGAGTTGTTACCTATTACTCCTGAAGCGATTGCGTCTGAAACTCAAGCAGATCCACATCTTGCACGTCTCTACAAGGCTCTTCTTAATGGTGAATGTTTAAATCCTTAGGCTTCAAAGGAAACGAATTGGAATATTCTACTGCTTCTGATTGTCTCATGTTGGGACATCGTGTCGTGATTCCTTCAAAATTTCGTCAAACCTTGTTAAAGGAACTGCACTTGGCTCACTTGGGTATTACAAAAATGAAAGGTTTAGCTCGATCGATCATTTATTGGCCGAATATCGATAAAGACATTGAAAATATCTCCAAAACCTGTGAAGCCTGTCTCCAAAACTCCAGGAATCCTCCGAAAACTACCTCCCATCATTGGAATACCCAAGTGAACCATGGGACAGAATCCATGTTGACTATGCAGGACCTATATTCAACCAATATCTCCTAATAATTGTTGATGCGTACTCCAAATGGACAACCGTTCATTTAACCAGTTCAATAACCAGTGAAAAAACCTGCAAGTTACTTCACAATACCTTCTCCGCCTTCGGAATACCAGACACAGTGGTATCAGACAACGGAAAACAGTTCGACTCTGCGGAATTCAGAGCTTTCCTAGCAGAGCAAGGTGTTCGTTTTCACAAACGCACGGCTCCATATCACCCCTCGACCAACGGCCAAGCCGAACGTTATGTTCAATCTTTAAAAAGGGCCATTTCTACTATGGGAGCAACTCCAAACACTCTTCGCTCTTGTATCAACAAGTTTCTTCTTCACTACCATCGCGCTCCACATCAATCGACCGGTGAACCGCCATCCTTACTTTTCCTGGGAAGAATCGTGAAAATGAAAATTGACAAAATGCTACCACCTGCAAATAAGAAAGTTACCAATGCTGTTCCACTGAAAAATTCTTCAGCCGATTCCAGTGAACGCAATCCTTCTACCTCCAATCTTCATCTTCACGACACCCCTGCTGATCACAAGATCCACCGTTCCTTCTCAACTGGTCAGTCTGTTTTATTTCGTGTGTATAATTCCAAAATAAAGTGGCGAAGAGGAATCATTGTTGAAAAGCTCGGAAATCTTCATTATTTAGTTGAATTTCAAGGTATCCAACACAAGAGACATATTGATCAACTGCTATCCTGCTCGAATAATCCGTCTATCTTCAAGAACACTCTCGACAATTCAACAGATGATGAAACTATCGTTTCAAGTCAACGTCGACGTGTTAGATTTCATGTACCTGTAACTGCTCCAAATTCTGCTTCTGTACCTTCTACCATTGCACCTGCTTCTGTACCCTCTACCATCGTACCTGCTTCTGTACCTTCTGCTAGTGCACCTGTTTCTGTGCCTTCTACCATCGTACCTGCTTCATCTGCAATTATTACTCCTACTACTTGTAAAGCTGCATCTTCAAATTCCGTGCCTTCATCCTTAAAAATTGCCTCTTCTACTACTTGTAAGTCTAGATCTTCAATTGCTCCTTATTCTTCGTGTACTACTTCTTGTACTTCAGCTGCAACTACATCGTCGGTTCCTTCGCTAACTTCACTTTCTCCATCAATTGTTTCATCTGCGTCTTCCTGTTCTTCGACATCTCGTAATATGTCTACATCGAAGCCGACTGCATCCATTCTGAAGCAACGCTCTAGTTGGGACTCAAGTTCTTCTTCTAAAGCTAGTGCTTATCTACCTACTTCTGCTAATGTACCTCTACATCCATTAACATCCGCAGTTGCAATGACTCCTCTCATGACTCCCCTCAGAAGATCTATCAGAGAAAGGAAGGAAAAGCAGCGATACTCTCCGTCTTAATTTGGTCTGAAATTTTAGTATTATTTCAAATGATTTTATCTGTTTAGTTTTAAGTAATTTTAGAAAAATTCAAATGATTTCATTCTTTTAATTTTAATTCATTTGATCATTCCTACTTAAATGCATCTGCTTGAAATCAATTAGAATTTAACTGCGCTTTAACTCAATTGTTGGGTAAACCATAAATGCGATAAATCTCCCCTCTTCAATTATGCGATAATCTCCCCTCTTCAATTAGCTGCATTCTTACTTCTTCATTTTATTAAAGTCTATTTTTCTAATTGTAATTAAGTGTAACTTCAATCAATAATCGATTGTCTCTTCAATCATATTGTGTTTCTTTAATGAATATTAACAATGTTCTTGATCGATTTAATTCGATGAAAACTTGTTATTTTTAATTCTGCTAACTTTCATTGTTATTTTGAAATAGCGATTCTCTTTTTGTCTTTGTATTAATAAGGGCAATTCTCTCCACCGTAAATCTCATTTATTGATCTCGCTAATCAAAACTGCTCTTTGAGCTGAATTGTTAATTGTTTTTAATTTTTTAATATTTTACTAGTCATTGATTGTTTTAATTTTCCCGATATTTGTTTAAATGTTTCTTAATGCGTCGGGAGAGTTGTTATATCCTAGTTTATTAGTTAAGTTGGTACTGTACCGCTTGGGACTATAGCCCTCGCTAGGCGAACAACCTGGTTCTTCATTCAATGTAACCCAATGTAACCCTACTTTAATACAGATCGTCTTTTCCTCAATTCCAACAGTTTTCTCTTTCCAGCTTCTATTTTAATCAAAGTTCCTTATTTTATTAATTGATCCACCTCGATCATGTCAGGCACTACTCACTACTTCAAGCTCTCCCCTCCTTAAGAATTAATGCACATGGTACAAGTTCTTTTCTTGTTTTTCTCATACGATTCATTTAATTTGTTTCGTTGAATTTTGTTCATATTAAATCAGTGGCGTAGCCAGGGGGGCAGGGGGTCTGGACCCCCCCCCCCTTGACATCAAAATTTGTCCTATAAAAAGGTAATTTTTTGCGTTTTCAGACACATTTTACAACCTTAGTATCTGTGGACCCCCCCCCCCCCCCTTGACAATTTTCGGACCCCGGACCCCCCTAGAAAAATTCCTGGCTACGCCACTGTATTAAATTAAAAGTTTTACCTTCAACTTTCAATGTTTGTTTTTAGTAGATATTCCATTCAACAAAATCATATCAATAAAAAAACTCAAATCCGTCACGTGCAATTCAAGTCCATCACATTTTTTTTTAAAAAACTCAAGTCCGTCACGGTGACATTTGAAGAATTTTTTTCGACTTAAGTGTTAAAAATTTTATGTAATTTCCATTCTTGTGATATTTTTTAGGAAGAATACATACAAATCTTCCATAATAAACGAAAATGGTCCGAAATTTTTTACCCCAAAAAAAATGTGAGGAAAGAATGATTTCGTAAGTGTTGACTTACCGATGAAACACCACTTTAACAGAATTTTTGTCAAAGAACACAATATTTAAAAGCGAATTTTTTGCCTTCCAATCTTAGTTCGACCTCAAGCTTCAGGAAAATGTTAACTTTTTTCAATTTAACTGAATAATTTGGCTGTACGCTTCGAAAAATCAAGCGTGACGGACTTGAGTTTTTCACCTTCCCGGCTCATCAAATGTTTAAATTTTGTGCAGAAAAATTCCGAAAAAATTGGGACCACTTACAAATAATCAAACTAGAGGGTCTAAGAATAACTAAAAACCACAGTTTTAGTACCGACGCCTAAGTTCGATTTTTAGTTTTTCCAGAACGAAAGTGTCCCTGTTTCGTGGTAATGCCCACGTAATGTTGCTGATCTGCGCGCCGCGACTTTTTTCCGTGCGCTCCAGCTCCGTTAATTTTGATGTCACAGAAATAAGAAAACATCATTTGTGTAGGAAATTTTATCTTCTTTAACTTTGTAAAGAGGTATTTTTTCATTTTTATCGATGATAACCAAGTTACAATGAAAAAACCGCCAAAATCCTGAAATTTTTGCAGTTTTCCGTAATTTCCGTAAAAAGCTCCAGGAAATTTTGGTGGACAACATCAAATTCGGATTCAGCGACCCAAAATACATAGGAATCGACGTAAAACAGAACTTCTATAGAACTTTCCTTCATAAATTCTCTATTGCCTGGACATTCCGAGATTTAAAAAAACTGTTCGGAAGTATCTTCTGTGATTAAAATTGATTTTGAAAGGTAATGAATGATGAAATGATGAGAAATTCACTTTCGGATTTTTTGCCACTTTTTGACGATCTCAGACTATTGTGCGTTATACGCAGTGTTGCCAGATCGAGGGTAAAAAGCCGTATCCTCCCCATTTAAATCAATGTAAAACGTACGGATTTTTCACCCGAATCTGGCAACACTGGTTATACGCATGAAAACTTAGCAGCATGGTTTCATCCTCAGATATAGGGCAACCTAGAGTCCCTATATACTACGAGAGTTGCGCCATTGCTGAATCCATTTCTGATTGGCTCTCAAATTTAGGCTGTCAAGAAAGCTCCAAGAGGCAAAATGCAAATGGCGGAGGGTTTGTTTACTATTCGCGAACTCGCTTTCATTACACATTTGAAGTAACAGTGACCGCAGTAATTATTATTAATTTTTCCTCTGCTTGAATTTTATTCTGGAGAACATTATCTCTTTCAATAACAACCGTTATTGTCGAGAATCTGAATCTAACCTATAAAGAGATAGCGAAATAGTGGCAACAGCGCAGAGGCAAATGGCCATCCGCCATTTGCAATTTGCCTCTTGGGGGCTCCATCAGTGCTGCCAGATCGGGGGTAAAAAGCCGTATTGTTCCCATTTAAATCAATGTAAAGCGTACGGCTTTTTCACCCCAATCTGGCAACACTGGGCTCCATTGATCCGCTTCTTCTTCTTCATTTTGAGAGTCTTGTCGCAACTCTCATAGTATATAGGAACTCTAGGGCAACCTGCGATTGGTTACACTGACAATGAGAGAAATCGCTGTTTTAAAAACAAGGAAAGAAAGTTTATTACTTGTGACAGCTTGCGCGAAGTAAAGTTCTGTTGCATGAAGGAGAATCACTGTCACAACAAAGAATCTTTTACCTACTTGTATAGCAGCAGACATATTCCTTGGGTTAAAGGAATTTCCCCTCAGTCAATACTTCACCGTGCAGTTTCTTTGACACAAACGATGTACACCTTGCATTGAAAAAATAATTCTCTCAGTGTAGGCGGAGTAGCAAGAAACTGATGCTTTCATTCAAACCTACAGTTGTAAGTCCAATCATTCTTGGGACAGTCTGTAACAGGATCGTTTTGACCATAATTATTCAGGACGTTTTGACAGGAGGAGCCCATACAGGGTGTTGAAAAACTGTTCCCGAATATTTCAGGGGCGGATTCTCCAGGTCAAAATAAGACTTTTTTTTCCATAAACATGGGTCCGAAATTGCAGTCTTTTCAAGTTACAGTGTTGCAATATTTCCGAAAAACAAATTGAAAAATTGTCATAACTCCCTCGTGAACTCTTCTTAATGCTCGTAAATGGGCACTCTGCTGTAGTTTTAGGCGTTCTTGCCGATTTTGGCCTTGAAAATGCTGTATGCAAAAATTTGAGGGGGGTTATGGGGGTTTTTCTTGATTTTTTTTTTCACTTTTTTTGGCTCAATTATGTGAAAACATGCTTTCAAATTCATTGAGCCCAAAAACGATTAGCACTACTCAAAACTTCGTAAAAAATATGCATTTTAAGTCCTTACAAGTTTTTCCAATTCGTAAACCATTTCCGAGAAAATCGTCCCTAAAGTTGCAGAGGTCGGTCAAGAATTGACAGAATCAAAGAAAAGGCGATTATTGGCCGACCTCTGCAACTTCAGGGACGATTTTCTCGGAAATGGTTTACGAATTGGAAAAACTTGTAGGTAAGGACTAAAAATACATACTTTTTTACGACCTTTTAAGTAATGTTAATCGTTTTTGGGTTCAAGGAATTTGAAAGCATGTTTTCACATAATTTGGCCAAAAAAAGTGAGAAAAATCAAGAAAAACCCCCATAACCCCCCTCAAATTTTTGCATGCAGCGTTTTCACGGCCAAAATTGGCAAGAACGCCTAAAACTACACCAGAGTACTTATTTACGAGCATTAAGAAGAGTTCACGAGGGAGTTATGACAATTTTTCAATTTGTTTTTCGGAAACTTTGCAACACTGTAACTCGAAAAGACTGCAATTTCGGACCCATGTTTATAGAAAAAAAAGTCTTATTTTGACCTGGAGAATCCGCCCCTGATATATTCGGGAACAGTTTTTCAACACCCTGTATAACAGATGGTGTGCTCTTCAGCTGAAACCCTTCATTTGCTTACAAGGCACAGTTTTCAGGAAGATCAACAGATTGTTTTCTGGGTCCTTCTTCCAGAAAAGTCCTCAATGTCGCTCTAGCAGACTTTTGCTGAGTATAAGAAAATGGATAGTTGAATCTGATGTGTAAACCTGCGAAAATCACAAAAATCACACTAAAAAAGTCTAAAAGTCAGCGATAAACTCAGTAAACAGCTGAAATGGCAAGATCGCAATGGCGCAGCTACGTAGCTATCATTGGATATTCCTGTCTAATTAGTCACTTTCTCTACTGAAACACAGAGATACGTCTCAAATTAGATAGGAATCTCCCATGATACCTTCGTAGCTCCGCCATTATGCCCAATTCTGAGAGCGAATTTCGTGATTCTTTGCGTACTCATCGTCATTTTTACAGGTTTTTATGCAAGAGTCAACACTTCAAAAACTATCTGTAGCAAAATTTTCCGAGAGCCCCATGGGTGTACCTGGACCTGGACTAACCTGAACTTAATAAAATAACTTCGTTTTGAAAAATATGAAAATAGCTCACAGTTTTGCTTTTTTGTTTCAGAAATCTATCCGTCGAAACAATTTTGCCTGCGGTTAAAGAGGTTTCAACAATGGAGTCAAATTTTCACAACTAGCAATCAATTCGATATTGACATATCCCTATTTATTTTTTACAATTAGACGAATATACCAAATTTTCAGGGGTACCTAAAGTCAAAGACTTTTCAGTCTTTCCAGAAAAATAAAAACAAAAACTTGAATATTGACTGACTGACTGGGGTCGGATGGTAGCCAAAGCTACTAATCTTACGCGAGTAAATCGCTAAAGCTGGTGGAGCTAAGTCCTATATGTTTGTCCTATTTCTCGTTAAATAGAAAATTAAGTTTTTTTATGAGATAGTTCTATTTATTAAATAATTTATTTATTACAAGTTGAAATAATTTATTTATTACTAGTTGATCCAACTTTTGCCGCAAATTTCTTCCACTAAAATTACGAAGAAAATAATAATGATAAGGCAAAACTTTAAAGTGAAAAGATCACAAGTTCAAAAGTACTCAAAGATGTTAATTTTTTTTCTTTCTTTTTTGGCACAGCTTAAATTTCTATCACTTTCCAGTAATATATATTTATTCCGTTTTATCATGAATTCCTATTTTTTTTAACCGGTTTTTAAACTATAATCAACCAGTCATTGCGATTCGGTAACCGTGGAATTTTTCCATTTAAACTTAGGTAAAATAGTCGATTCTTGAGTAGGCTGGCAGCTTTCTAGAAGATCGATTGTTTTACATGTATATAAATGGGAGAAAAAACACTGTTGCCAAATTGCACGAGCCACCAATGCTAATCAATTACTCATGTTAAAGTAAAATAAAACACGGGAAGACATATTTGTTTGTGTTTGAGTTAAGGTTTTTAAGTGTCAATAATTTGCAACAGATAACTAATTCAAAGAAGTTTGAAGTGACAGGACGCATAATAAAAACGAATATGAACAAAAAAGACATCATCCCATGATACGGATATGATGGTGGTGGTATGCATGTCTCATTCATTTCATTCTGGTTTGAGATCGTTTCAGAAAGATCTCGCAAATGTCAGTCCGCAATGGTTATACGTATAGTTACCAGGTTAATTACTTCTGCAAAGAGGAACTAAAGTCTCAACCAATCGGACTTTTTACAGCGCTGGTTCACATTACAATGAGTCTGTTTCATACTTCTGCTACAGCGTTTAAGAGGGTTGATTCAAGTGGTGAAATTGCGTGAAAATGACATTGAGAGCATCAAATAGTCTCAAAATTCACTCATAAACCCACGAAAAGCGTTTTAAGGGAAGCCTACACTGAAAAAAAAATCAGCTAAATTTAACTAATTTCAACTTAAAAGTATGGACACCACTTAAAACGGTTAGTTTGACTATTTGAATTAGTAAAATTAACTCCGTGCCGTGTTAATTAAAATGGCACGGAGTTAATTTTACTAATTCAAATAGTCAAACTAACAGTTTTAAGTGGTGTCCATACTTTTAAGTTGAAATTAGTTAAATTTAGCTGATTTTTTTTTCAGTGTAATAGGGCGGTTGAAAGAGCGAATCAACTCTGCATGCATGCACCACGAGCAGCAAATATGGCCGGCGACGGCATCCGACAAAGTAGATACTTGCCCGGCGATTCCTTGCCAGAATTCCGGCAAATCTACACAGAACGTAATGTATTCTCCAAAGTAATCACAAACTATACTTAGTGAGAAAGTAAAATTCACCCAAAAAAAAATCAAAAAACAAAAAAAAACAAAAAACACACAGAATGACAAAAAAAGTACGTACTATGAGACTTTTTGAGACTTCAGACGTTGGTTCACATTCTAACCAACATTGTAAATTTCTGTCATCGGCCATATTTTTGTGCTCGTGGTGCATGCACGCAGGGTTGTTTCGCCCTTTCAACCGACATCTTAGGCTATACTTGAAACGTATTTTGTGAGTTTAGGATTGAATTTTTAGACTATTTGATGCTCTCAATGTAGTTTTCACGCAATTTTACACCAGAATGAACCCTCGATCCATATTGCTGTCGCAAAAGTATGCAATAGACCCATTGTCATTGGCCACCTCATCTGAAATGACATTTACGGTAAACTATTTTCTCATGTTTCTGAAAATATCACATTCAAATGGCTTCTGATTGAGACAGTTAAATATTTTTTGTTTACTTTTGTCATTTACTTCAAAAACAAACAGAATTTAATCGCTTCTTTTAAAAGTCATTTACTATGACTAGTTTTGTGCTGCAGAATTAATTGCTAAGCTCATTAATTACAGTTATCTTGCCATTTTTTAATCATAATCTTGATTGTTGTTCATAAAATTAAGTCTAGAAAATGCCATGTTTCAATCCACCGAGCGCTTTTATGGTACGAATGCCCCCACCTCTAAAAATCCTCCTCAAAAATAAAAATCTCAACATGCGATTTGGAACCTGATTTTATGTTGATATTATGATGATTTCATGATGATCTCATGCTGAGCTCAAGATGATTTCTACTCATCATGAGATCAACATGAAATCAGGTTCCAAATCTCATGCTGAGTTTTTTTGAACGATTTTTGATGAGAATTTTTACCAGGGATAGTGGTGATTATTTAAAAATAAAACTTTCCATCTAATTCATAAAATTAAAAGTAGTTTTTTATATTTTAAATTAACAGCTTTACTTCTAATTTTAATTATGTTAACTTGGGTTTTCTACACAGAACTTCAATTTTGTACGACCTCTTTTATTCATTGAATTATAAACCTTTTGTAAAATAGTAATTCTTAATCAAGTACTATGACTTTCAAAAGAAAGTCCTCACATCAAAGTTTTTCATGAAGAATTTTTCTTATATTTTCCATCGTCTTATCTGAGGCTTAATGTCACAAAAAGTAATATTGTGAGACTCTGAAAAACCTGAAAACCGTACAATTTTTTAAAATGGCCGAGAAATGAGATAACGAAAATTTCTATCAGGCTACATTCTTTTGAAAGTTATAGTACATCTCACTGCCTCCGATCAAATTAAGGCACTATACTAGGGAAGATAAATCTCATGCATTGATTGATGATGGAGCAGTTTATTTTCCTTGGGAGGGGAGACCTCCTCGGCAGTAGAGTACCTATACATATAAGGAGAGTATGGCGGTCTTAGATCATGGAGCTCTTAGGGCCCAATTTCAAGATGGCGGCGGTCGTGTTGTTTGAGGTTATGTTACATTGTTGATAAGAACGGTGTCGGTGAACGTTGAGTTTGATGACCATTTTCCGCTAGAAAATCAACGAGATATCCTCAACGGTTGCACCGGTTACACTATCTACCCGGTCGGCCATCTTGAAATTGTGCCCTAAGAGCTCCTTGAACGCCTAAAATGTCGCAGCCAATCAGCGTAGGATTCACAGACCGCTATACTCTATGTTATATAGTACTCTACTCGGCAGGATGTATTGCATGAGACCAATACGTTCAAAATTTTCTAGGAAATCTTTCAGGAAGTTACGATTGATGGAATACTGGAGAAGTTTTGTCAAAACACTGGGTCATGCATTTCAAAAATATCCCAGAAAGAATCCTGAACTTTCAAGAGAAATCCATGTGATAAAGTTCTTTGTAGTTTTACATGCCCTATGAGGTAACAAATCAAATTCCACCACTTAAACTTTTAAGTTTGACATGATCCCTAAGAAATGAGTTTCGTGAGAAACCTATTCAAGTTCGGTCTGAAATTTTTTTCAATTTTTCGTAATTTTACTTATGCGGTTTTCCGAAAACACGATCGATTCTACTGCACTCAAAATAAAATAAAATTATTTAAAATTGTTGACTAATAAAATACTGGCTTTGCTATTTTGATAAAACGGAATGCTACATCAAAAAATGGTATTGTTAAATGTTAAACGGGCTATTG
The DNA here is from genome assembly GCA_011764245.1 of Trialeurodes vaporariorum. Classification (NCBI taxonomy): domain Eukaryota; kingdom Metazoa; phylum Arthropoda; class Insecta; order Hemiptera; family Aleyrodidae; genus Trialeurodes; species Trialeurodes vaporariorum. The sequence continues at coordinate 23,361,570 of VMOF01000013.1, forward strand.
AGTAGATTGCTGAATCATTTAATTAATTTGCGAGATTTACAAACATTCCTTTTGCTTTAACAAACTTTTTACTGCTTTAAAAATATGGTTTGTAAGTTGAACAATACGGTCTTCTTGACTTAGCATTCCGTTTTTAATTAACACAGCAGTTTATTAGTTAAAATGTTCACAGTAAGAGTTGTTAAGTCTTCTAATTTATTTTCTCAGAGTACAGCTGCAGAATACTCAAGTGACTACAACAGTGGCATTTTCAAGTATTCTAATAAAAATGTTGAATAAAAATTCTAAACAGTCTCCTCGAACTATGGAGTATGGGCAGAAAGTAGAAAGGAAAACAAATCGTGAAAAATATAAAATAGTCATTGAATATTTAAAAATCATGATGTAAGATTATGAAGAAAAGATTAAAAGAAAACAATTTTATTATGATAATGGCGTGCATGATCACAAAAACCATGAAAAAAAAAAAATCAATTCAATACAATTTCGTACACTTTTTTCTTCGGAGAGAGCTATAGTTATAGAAAGATACGGTAATAAGCTCTGCACCTTTGAACATAATCGATCCGTGATTGAAGGCTCGAGCAATTTGGCAACCCTGATCTTCCTCCATTTGATTCTGGGTAAAACAATAATCGATTCGATAGTGAATCTGTGCTTCACCAACAATCGATTGTTTAGTATAGATTCAAATGGTGGATAAAAATTGTTGCCCATCTAAACGAGCCGCCATTACGCTCCGTAAACGTGATGATTCGATGGATAAAGAAGACGATTTCTTATTTAGTTTTATCTTTGCAAAATAAAGGCACAAATATCGTTCATTACATCATCAACAAAGTGTTTCTGTTTTCTTCCTGAAACAAACAGAAAAAAAATTAATACATAACATTAACTACATCATTAAAAATGAGAATTAATAAGAAAAAAATATAAAAGTATTTTTAATTGAAATTTACGCACAATCTTCTCGTATTTTCTTGCCTTTTCAATAATATGAAACAAATGTTTGAATAGCAGATACTTGCGCTGCATGCATGCAGTTTTGACTCATAGGTGTAATACATTCAGTTTCAAAGAAAAGTATCTTATAAATAAAGTAATTTATTTTTTTAGCTCATAAGAATGGTGAATAAAAAAAGATTTTATTTGAAGTTTACATTTCTTTTTCCGTTCCTTTTTCATCCTTTGACAAAAGCACAACATCGCCATAGGATCTTCTACCGTATACACGGTGTTTCAAGGAACCTGCTCAATACGGTTTTCTCGATTTATCAGATGATCGTAAAAAGATCGGCAAAAATCATTTTAAGAGTACTTCTGACCTGGACTGTCATTTAAAAATAATGCCAAAACCCTAAAGTCGGTTTATAGCAGGGGGAGGGAGACAGTACACACCCCGTTTCTCAAAACTTTATATTGGCAACCCCTATATTGTGATACCTCATTCGAAAGGCTATTGATGAATTCAAAGCATTTTGGCTTAGCTTGAAGACAAAATCTTTTCTCGTGATCGAGCTATCGAAGGTCTTACCCTTTCCGTCACAGTGTCCATTATAAGGGACGACATTTTACATGGAGCCTTATGGAAATTCGGAAAAATTGACTCACACATGAAACCATATGAGAAAAGTTCGTTCAATTTAATGGTATAGGATTCAGACTATAGTGACACTTCTTTCATAATTCATGACAGATAGGGCTAAGTTCACTTTCGGAATTTTCAAAAATTCTTAACACCGACAAAAAGAGTCATTGAACCAAAAGTTACACATGCAAAATGCTGAACTAGGAGAGTACTTCTAAGAAACATAAGACACTGCGAATAAACCTGAAGTCGGATTTTTGGCCTCCCAAACATTTCAAACGGGAAAATCCCCCTTTCTCAAAAATTTCAAATGGCAGCCCCTATCTTGTGATACATCATTTGAAAGAGCATGGAAATTCTAAACATAATGGCTCCCCTAGTAGCAAAGGAGGCGTAAAAGGGGACTTTCACGGCACTTCGTAAGACGTAAATCCTATGAGCAAAAATACAGGGCGTCAATGAGTTCACAATTTTGCTGTAAGCGCCTGGTTGATTGTAAAAATCTGAAAAATTCAGGAATAATTGATTACCTCTAAGCGACTTCAGAGAAAACGTCGGGGGAAGGGCGTATGCCCCAAAATGTACCCCGCACTGAAAAAAATAATATTGCTGTCTTAGCAAAAACACACTTGCAATACTCGCAAAACGCAAATATTGCTGTAGTAACAGTCTGCATTGCGGAAATGGGAAACATAATTCCGACTGTACCAAATCCACTTCGCTCGTCTTGCAAGTCAAAGTGTTTGCTAAAATAGCATCAGTTACGCTTGTAACTCTAGCCATAAACATTGGGAAATTCGCAAAATGTCTGCTGAATTAGAAAAAAATATTTGCTAAACCAGCAAAGAATATTGCTAACGAAGCAAATTCCTAAAGCTGTTTCCGCAACCAGAGATTTTGCGATCTTCGCAAATAAAATTGCCGGTCTAGCAATACAATTTGCGATACGCCCAAATCAAAAATTTCTATTTCAGCAATAAAAGCAATAATTATCGCTTAAGTAGCAATACAAAATGCGATTATCGCAATTTCTTATTGAAACATCAATGTTTGATATTGCTGAAATCGTAATTAAAAGTTTGCTCTCTTCGCAAAAAAATTGCTAGTTTAGCAATACAAAATTTCTCTTGGCTTTTTTATAGCGCTCTCTGGTTAACAAAGTGTGAAGTACTCACAAATAGTCGTCTTGTACTCACTAGGCAGTTTACACTCCTGTGTAGGAATCGTGACTTAATAAGATGCGTACTTTACACTCTGATTTATTATCTGTTGTGATAGCCTAGCAATAAGGTGCTGGACAGTCATCACGGCTACCTAGGTTTAAATCCCGGTGCATCAGGTAAATTTATCATCTCCTTAATTCATAATTTCTCTGTACCATGTCTTCTTTACTATGAATATACGTAATTCTCTCGGTGAAACCTAACCAATTAAATGTAACTTGAAAAGTAAATACGCCGCCAATACGAGTGAGTACTTCAAACTAGCATTGCTTATTGCAAAAATAGCTGTATAAAAATTGCTACTTTAGCAATACTTGTTGCTAAAATAGCAATTAGTATTGCCATTGTCTCAATATAAAATTTGCCGTCTTATCACTCTTTATTGCGATTTTCGCGTTATTAATGCTAAACCAACAATAAGTATTACTAAAATGGCAATAAGTGTTGCGAAAATGGCAATAAGGACTGCGAAAATAGCAAATTTGGATCTGCTGTTCCAGCAAGCTCAAATTCGCTGCTTCAGCAAATATTTTGCAATTTTCGCAAATTTCATTGCTAGATCAGCAAATTACACCTATAGCTTTTTTAGCGTTTATGAATACTGCCATTATAGAAACGAAATTGCAGGCCGGGTTTTCCGCAATATTACATTGCTAAAGAAGCAATGCCGGTGGGTACTACAGCAATATTTTTTTTTTCAGTGCGTGTTGCCGATATATCGCATATTTCAAATGGCAGGGGGAATTTTTTATTTCATCATTTAAAAGGGCTTAAAAACTAAGCAATTTCGTTTTTTTCAGATTTTCGGTAACCCTCCAGTAGTAATCCTGGCGGTCCACAACCATTTTACTACTTGGCCAGCAGAAATTTGATCCGGACCACCCGCACCGCCCCTGACCGTCGTCCAGTACCCGAATATGACTTCCCCCTCCCCTAACACAGCATCAACGACTTCATCGAGGAGTGCACACACGAGTCACCCTCCCCCTCCCAACCCATCGTCATGTGCGAACATGCCCCCCTCCTCCCGTGAAGTGCAGTGCATAGGTGTCATTTACAGATTGTAACGGTGGAATAAAATTAGGAAACGCGGAAAATGTAGAAAAGAAGAAGAAAGTCAAAGGTAAGTCAAATTCGTAATTTCTAACGGCTTTCTTAACAGCAAGGGATAGAGAGGGGGAGAGGGGGGATACTGGACCGTAACTAAGATTCTGTGTACTTACACATGTGAACATAGACTACATATGTATAAAGGGTGTTGAAAAACTGTTCCCGAATATTTCAGGGGCGGATTTTACTGGTCAAACTAAGACATTTTTTTCCTATAAATATGTGTCCGAAAATGCCCCCCTTTTGAGCTACATACATAGTTTTAAAACATTTACGGTTTTTTTGGAATAACGGCCACTATTATGAACCAAATGTCCTAAAAATTGGTGTCTCGTATTAATTTATGTGTAGAATCCATTAATGACCTCGAAACATTCAGAAGTTGAGTCTGACTGTACTTTTCACGCAATCTTGTACCTTTAACGGCACGAATTTTATGTTACGGATTAAAAATTTGAAGAATATTTACCGAAATCAGGTGCAAAAAAACCCTTAGAAAGATTTTTGGTCCATTTTGTTTCTTTCGATACGACGCGTTTTAAGCGAGATAATCGCTGCACAGTGTGGAAAAGTCAGCGCTTTTACCATGAAAAACGGCAGTGAGTATGCAACCCGCCTCTACGTTGCTTCTTCGAGCCGGCCGCTATGGTAAAAGTGCTGACTTTTCCACACGGTGCAGCGATTATCTCGCTTAAAACGCGTCGTATCGACAGAAACAAGGAGGACCAAAAATCTTTCAAAGGGTTTTTTGCACCTGATTTCGGCAATTACTCTTCAAATTTTTAATCCGTAACATAAAATTCGTGCCGTTGTAATGAGCAGAAGTGATATTGTGATATCACTATGCGATAATCACCCAGGCCAGGGGTTGTCCCAGGGAAATTCTCCAAATCTTTGATTGGGAGATTATTCTCGGGGACAGCCTTTGGCCAAAGATTATTAAGTTACATTCATATTCCGTTGAAGTGAAGCTTGGGCGCTCGAAATTACATTGGAACCAGTAGCTTGCAGGTTGGGCGGTGTGAGTTCAGTCAATTTCGCGATTTGCTGCACCGAACTGCGGAAAACCGTAGAAAGTGCTGAGTTTTCACTGCCCAACATGCAAGCAAACTTTGGTGGAACGGATGCCCTGTCGTTCGATCCATTCACTCCAAAGTAACACATGACTGATGTCATTGCATGTCAATGTCCTGTCGTTCGATACTGATCGTAGGCTTTCGACCCCTGCTTTCCGTTGGACGGGCCACCCAAGGAAAGTGAGCATTTAGCACTTTTTGGGCCCGTTTGCGAAAAGTGGCAAGCTGAAAGTCGACGAGAAGAAAACCGAACGATCGGAAAATCAGTCGTCGATATCGTGTGGCTTTGGAGGGATTCCAAGCCAAGTTCCGTGCGCGGCTCGTTTTTTCTGTTTTTTTTCTGAGATTTATTTTTGAGAAGTATTTTTGTTTCGAGATTTTTTTTTTATTTTTATTTTTGAGAAGTATTTTTGACTTTGATTTTAGTTTTTGAGAAGTTTATAGAGTTTGAGAGTTTCTTATTTGAATTTGATTTTATTTGAGTTTTGATTTTTATTTGCGAGTTGATTTATTTCTGAGAGAGTTTCTTTTTCTAGATTGTTGATTTTATTAATTTTTGAGTCGAGTGGTTATTGAGCTTTTCATACGGAGAAGTGTCTCTAATTCTCTTTATATCCGTCGAATTAAGTGTTATTAAGTGTTAATTAATTATAGATTGTTTTTCGTCAATAAATCGGGAGTGGAACCCCTAAATTCGCGTTCCTTATTTTGGATATACACCTCAACGTTGGATGTCAGGTGACCCTCCCTTGTTTATTTTAATGTAATATTGAGCGCTCGTCCAAATTATTTGGACTGGTGGACCGTCCCCAGAGTCAATTCCAATTACCATAAAAGGTGAACGGATTTGGTCATTACGAATGGTGGAGGCGCCGGGTATCGATCCCGGTTCCTCTCGCAGGATCACGCATATAATTTTTCCACTCCAGACACTGCCAGGCAGTCTCTCAGACGAATTCTAGCCGGGGATGATAAAGAGTGACATACGTCCTTTAGCTCGTAGAAATTTAAGTCATTCCTCTTTTAGTGAGTTCACGCCATTACCTGGGAATTCTGTTAGGGATAGTGGTATAAACGAATCAGTGTGGAATTACCGAACATCTCCTACTCAGGATTCCAGTTCAGAATCATCTCAGACGTCGACTGAAGATAGGGAATCAGACAAATCCGAGTCTGCTCTAAACCCTACCCTCCCCACTAATAGCGATCCCTCTGTGTCATTACGACCCCAGGGTAACTTTGGTCCCCAGGTCGAAATAATCGTGAATCCACCTAATAGGCATCTAGATAACCCTCCTGTGCCTGTCATTGCGGCTCCACCAGTTAGACCTTAGAGACGCAACATGGCAGCCACCATAAATCCTTACAAACTAGGAATCCCTAGGTGCTATGGTGACAACGCTAATGAAGTAGAGGCAGTCATTTCAGAACTGAGTAAACAACAGAAGAAACAGGATTGGACTGAGGAACAAGTCAGAAAAAACCTGTCTGTTAGGGGCTGCCTCTACTTGGTATGAGCGAGAGGAAGCTAGATTAGAGGCAATGACATGGGCTCAAATTAAAGATGCATTGAGAAAAAGATTCCAATCGAAATCCAGTGGTACGGCCGTTAGTGCTTTCATGCGTAGAGTACAAAAGCCTAAAGAACATATATGTGGAGTCCTACTTTGAGGATAAATGTCGATTGATGGATTCGGGGTGCGGGGGTCTAGACGCGGAGACCATCATCGAGATGATCATCGATGGTCTCCAAGACGAGGCCAGAGAGGCCATGCTGCTCCTCACAAACACTACGTTAGAATAATTGAAAGCTAATATTGCAAAGGTGGGAAAAGCCAAGTCTCAAAGACTCTTCAACCCTGTCCAAGATGACTCTAAAAGACTGGAATCCCTGGTCCTAAACATTCAGGCAAAACTACACGCTCTGATTTCACCGAAATCCACTCCAACTCCGGTCCCAAAGCCCGAAAACCCCCCGTTAGAGCAATTGTTAGTGGCAGCACTGGCGCAAATCACAACCAAAGGGGGAAATAGGGATGTGTGACAATTAGCAACGCTGGATCATCATTGCTGACCCAGCGTATCTATGCCCCGTTCAAACCCCTATTTATTCACAACATATTCACACATGTGAATATGAATTATTCATGTCCCAAGAGCCAACCGCCTGCGAAAAAGTAATCCTTAAACTACATCCAGATTTTCTTATTAAAATAAAAAACAATTGGCTTTTCACCGTTATAGATAAACGAATAATTTCCATTAATTGCCGAAATAATTCAAAAACCTTCAGATACGAAATTTCAGGAAGTGGTCTCCTGAAAGACACCGAAAAGTGCGAAATTAATTCACCCACTTTTAAGCTGTTGCCACATTTTCAACTTTCCTCCACGGCTAATTTAAATATTTCTTCAATATCATATCCCCTCATTAAAGACATAATACAACCATCGGAGCAGCCAAAACTGCTAGAGTTATCAGAAAATCCTACTCTTATGAACGAAATAGAAAGAAATCTTGCAACAGAGCGCGGTGAAATAAAATTTTCTACTATCCTTCACAAACTAGAAACCTATAAAAATTCCGGGTCGCAACTACTAGACCCAACACGGGACTCAGGAAATATGTCCCTGACCATTATTTTAATTACAATTTTAATAGTTATAGGGTATAAAATAATTAGATATGTAGGCATATTAAATAAAATTGTAAAAAAGGAAGAAACTCGCGAGAGCCGCATGATTTGAAAAAAAAAAAAAAAAAAAAAAAAAAAAAAAAAAAAGTAGTCAATTAAGCTATTGCATGTAGGAAGTAAAAAAAAAAAAAAAAAAATCGTAGGTTAATCTATTGCATAAGCTATTGCATGTAGGAAGTAAGTAAGTAAAAATTAGTAGGTTAATCTATCATGTAGGTAAGGAACAGGGAATGTTAATAATCGGAAAGGCTCTGAAAATGTAGCCTTAGACTTTCACACACTTCCACGCACATACACACACACATCGCGTTATAGTGGCAGCAACCTTCCCATCCGTCAGCTCGCCAAAGCCACGCTTCACGCTGCCCTTCACTGATTCTCCAGCCTCCTAGAACCATCTGAACATCACATTAATTTCGGGACGAAATTAATTAGACCCAGGAGATGTGACAATTAGCAACGCTGGATCATCATTGCTGACCCAGCGTATCCGGCCGCGGTAGGGACCCGGCCAATTTCGAAGACATCGCACTGATCGATTACCATTCAAAGAGTATGTTACTTATCATCCATCTCTTTAATATTTTCCTTGTTTTGTGAAAGTGTTATGCTTTATATATTTATAAAGTGTGTGTTAAGGTTAAGTATTTGGAGAAGTCCTATTATTGATATCCCCAACTCTCACTCACGTTACAGATGTGACATGCTACAAATGCGTCATCAAACTGGCCATTTTGCGAATCAGTGCAATGGCAAGGAGCAGGGCAAGGAAACTCGGGAAGGGGGACAATCGGAAAATTTTAAGGAAAGGGAGTCCAAGTATTGGTTACTTAAAGTTTAATTTAATTTTTTTTTCTCCCTCTGATGTTCTTCGACTGTTTCTTTAATATATGACTTTTTTCCGACTTCGGAACGAAGTCTGATATAACTAGGAGAGTTGTTGTGATACATGATTTTAGAGATTTGGGGAATACATGTAAATGCATACGTAAAGTAGAGACGGAGGTACGTCGGGTCAATTGGTGCGCTTTTATCGCACGCTAACAGCGAGAACGCGGCGCACTATGGTCCAGAAGTCCGATTTAGGAAGACATTAGTTTGCATTAAAATCGCCCAATATCTTGAAAACGGCTCTTCTGACATCAAAAATGGTTATCACAAAAAAGTCGAAACGGTTTACGTTCTATCTTTTTTGTAATTACCAGTTTTGGTGTCAGATGAGCCGTTTTCAAGATTTTGGGCGATTTTAATGCAGACTAATGTCTTCCTAAACCGGACTTCTGGACCATAGTGCGGCGCGGAGTCAGCTTCTCTACTCAGGGAGGCCGCGTTGCCGGAACGAAAGGCTGAGCTTACAAGAGCGAATGTTGGATCGTGAGTAAGCTCCACGCAATGCAAAGATCCCGCAACGCTGCAAAGAGCTTATTTCGCGTCGAATTCAACCCTCAGCATAGCGACTGTGCCGGTTGCCCCGGCGAACACCCGACTCCAGAAAATGCAGTTTTCAGCATTTTTGGGCCAGGGCTGGTGACTTGGAAAAGAGTGGAACTGGCGTCGTTGAAAATGAAAAGAGTTCGCTTTGCAACCCGCGACCAGGAAGGTTGACTTTCCCATCTAGCGTCAGGCCATCGGCCGTGGCGGGTCCCCAGCCCCCCGATTTAATTACTAAGAAATCGGATTGTGTGTGTTCCTGATTTCTCATCGTGTTTTTTGTGTGTGTGTGTTGTGTCATGTGTTTTCGGTTTTCGGTTTTCACTTTGTTTATTATTTTTTATACTATTTTTGTTTCCAATCTGTGACAGAGACTCAAACAGACGCGTCGACAACACATGTCACGAGTGAGAGAAGAGAGAGAGAGCAAAGAGAAAAAGGGGAGAGCAAAGAGGAAGAGAATGTGTTGTCGGTGCGCATGCGCGAGTCTCGCGGAAAATCATGATCGGGGGTCTGCCGGCCGATGAAAATAGAAGAGAGAGCATTCCGGATTTCGACCCGATCGACGCGACAGCGTATCGGGTTCGGACGCAGCCGTAATCAATTAACGCATTAGTTAGTTTATCAATCTTCAATCAAAATAAAATATTTAATTGTTAAAATTGAGATTGTGTTAAAGATCTTTAGTCGTCAACTTTTAGAGCATCCGATCAACAAGGGAACCCGTAGGTCGTCCATACTAATTCATAGGTGAAGCTCCACGAAAGATCCCTCACGGGAACCCGCTGGCCTTTCACCTGTGAGTTTAGTACGTCAAAATATCTTGGCACAAGCACCACCACAATAAGATCTCTTTAAGAAGAGAACCTGGGGTGTGCTCCGGGGCAAGATATTTTGCGGGCGACAAACGAAAGATCCTGAGTTGATCGAAGGGTGTAGGAATAGGGAAAAGTCACCTCACCACAGATCATTTAAATTGATTCATTATAACTAATTCTCTTTCGGCCATCATTCATTTAATTTAATTTGATTCAATATAATTTATTCTTTTTCGGCCAATTCTCGTCTCGTTCTTACGCTTGTCTAAACCCTTCTTAGGTCCTCCTCCCCCCCATGTCCGGCGGTTGCGCGTGCGTAAGGTTTCAGGGTTAGGGGAATCTTCGTACCAGGACCGATAAGTACACTTCTGAATTATTACCCACTAATTCATATCTTTCTTCCAGGTCTAATCCGAGCCTCAAGTCCCCCCTACTCGTTAGCCAAGCGAGGACTTAAACCCCATTTCACCTCCCGTGTAACGATAATTATACGAGTGACTCGCCCACCGAGCGAGACACCACCATAATTAAACGTTACGCAAATTTACGTATAGATACGTAAATTTGCGTCACAACAGTATTCAGGGAATTACAACGATAGAGAACGAAGGTATTCAGGGAATTACAACGATAGAGAACGAAAGCACTCAGGGAATTTCAATGACCGAAGCAGAACAAACTCCTCTCATAACTCATCGTACCAAGCTGGCAACGATGGAAACCGAAGTAGGAACTCTTCTAGGGAAAGAACTAGAAGTGGACAACCCATCTGCCAAATCTGTTGTGAAGTGGGTCATACCGCCCTAGGGTGCCCAAAATTACCAATTGCAAATAGTGAAAAAAACTAGGTCAGCCTCGGTCTAACATCGACTCATCAGTACCGAAAACAGAGGCAAAAACGGAGTCATACCAGGCACTAGCTTGCTCCCAGTACCCAGTACACCTAGAGCATAGAGTATATATTCCAGCGGGTATGGACCGTATGTGTACCCAAATTTGGTAATAACAGTGAAAATCGTGAATTCATTCCCACCACTTTCGTTAATAGCAACATAAAGATAACCCCCATAAAGAACGTAAAACCATGTATATATAGTGTAGATAAATTTCAAATTATCGCCACCAATAAGTCACTCGCTGACATAGAAATAGCTACTGATACATGCATGGGTCGCGTGGAAATCGTGGCAGCGCTGCCTCCTGACCTAGGTCAAGCATGTGTGCATTTAGTCACGGAATCGGAAGCAACGATGAATGCTCCGAGACCAGTAAAACATAGAGTGAGTGTGGTGGGTGACTCTCATCTCAGAAAACTGAAGCCCAGACTCGAGAATCTCCTGGATCAGCAGTTTAATGTAGAGATACATTGCCCTACACAAGGCACAACGACAGCTGTTTTGGATACTCTTGATCAAGTGTCAGTGGGCAAGAATGAGAATCCAATCGCCATAATCTTAGCGGGAGCGGAAGATTTTACAAACACTTACAAATCAACCCCCCACTTCGCCTTTGTAAATGCGTTACCTCTAGGATACCGTTACCTAAAAGTATACGCTGCAACTCATAATACAATGAGTGCCGCTATAGAAACTTTAGATCAAATAGGTCCCGAAAAAAATGAAAATCCTATTACCATCATTATGGCCGTAGCCAACGATCTTGACCAACATTCAGATAAATTACCTCAATATGCGCTTGTTAATAACCTGCCCCTTGGAAAAATCAAGGTAAAGGCACAAAATATGCGTATAATATACCTCCCATCTTTCACAGATATGATTTAAGTGCCAACACCCCAGCAACGAACAAAAAAAAGATCTGTTGAATAGGGCAATTTCAGGTCAGTTTATGTTCAGCCCAGAAATAAAACGTTTAAAAAATGTTGATAATCTAAACAGGGACTCGTTTGATGACGAAGGTTATCACCTAAGTGAACGTGGGCAGATGTCGGTCATGAATGCGATAAGGGATGCTATTGAAAACATCTCGGATGAGAATGAAAATTCAAATCCAATCAGAATAAACTCTGTTAGAAATAATAATCTCTATGGTCAACCGGTAAAGGTACTAAGCACAGTAGGTCCAAGAAAAATACTGATGCTTGTAGACACGGGGAGTATAGTGAACATTGTGCGATCAAATCTAGTCCCTCCAGAAAAAATTCAGCCTTTGTATAATATTCAACTGATCACAGCTTCCAGTGAAATTTTTACTCCAATCGGAGAGGCCACGTTAAGGGTGAAATTTGAAGGAGAAAATATTGACCTAGACGTACTGGTTGCGAATGAGCTGCCTGACCCTATCATATTAGGTGCGCCTTTCCTATACTATTGTGGTGTAAGCATAGATTTTAAAAGCCTGGCAGCCACTCTCAACAAAAATGTCGCACGACCCTTCTCTTTACCTTTCATCAATTTCCAGATTGATACAGAGGTCACCGAAGGTCAACTACCAGAAATTCACCCAGTAGCAAATCAATGTTTGCTACTAGATGAACATCCTTTTTCCCCTCCCACAGTAAAAATTAAAAGCACGGTGATTCTAAAACCGTTAGAAGTGAAATCTGTACCCATCTATAAGGTAGGGACCAAACAATTTCGAACCCAACATATTGACCCCACCGATAACATGCGTAAGAAAAATATGGACTTATTAATTCGCGATTCCAATTCTGCGAATCAAGAGGAAATTTGGGTGCGAAATAACAACTTAATTCCGTCCGTTTTGCACCAGGATACCATTGTAGGACAGGTCAATAACCTAAATAATGTAAATAGTAATGAAAATAATGTAAAAAGTCCACTTAGCAACAATAAGGCTATTAATGATGCCACAATTTTAGAAGACTTAAATAGATTACAAGTCAACCCAGAATTAACAGAATTAGAGCGTCAGCAATTATTTGAAGTTTTAGCTGAATTTCATGACGTATTTTTATGGCCCAACGAGACGCTCAAAGGAGGACAGGCAAATTACCCACCCGTAAAAATTGAGTTGGAAAAACATGAAGCTATTTATAAACCACCCTATCGACTTAGCCAGAAAGAATTAGATTGGCTAGACAAAGAAATAATTAAATTAAAGGAAATGGGTGTAGTAGAGGATAGTGAATCTGTTTTTGGGAGCCCCATATTGCTTATCCCAAAGGGTCCCCCAGTCATAATTGACAATTGACATCGGCCATTGCCGATGTCAATTGCTGTGCGTTCCAGCAAAAATGCGGGCCACTATCCTCCAAACTTTCCACGACGATTTCCCATCCGCCCACCCAGGTTATATAAAAATTCAGGAAAAAATCAAAGGCCGATACTATTGGGAATCACTGAGTAAAACCGTAAAAGTTTGGGTGGATAGCTGTCCAACATGTCAAATGACAAAACATAGGAATGCTCTACCAAATGCGTTAATGACCTCTACAAAAATAGAGCCATATCCTTTTAGAAAATGTGCGATCGATGTTGCTGGACCGCTGCGCAGAACTAGCTCGGGCAAACAATATACAGGGTGGTCCAGTTCTTTCCGGCATAAATTTCAGAGGTCATTCGGGAGGTCCATACGAACAAAAAAGTTCCTGTTATGGTCTGCAATGCTTACCTTGCATGTTTGTGAAAATTCGAATTGACCTCAATCGAATTTTCATGAGCATGCAAGAAAGCATTGTTTCTCTTGGGCTCATGTCTTGAGTATTTAAGACATGAGCCAAGACTGATTCGGGGTCACTTCCCAGCTGACGGCTTTCTAGCTAGTCGGCTATCGGACGAGGCGTTAATCGCTATCATCCTCTCTCTCTGGTTTTGGCGCATAGTCGCTAGAAACTTTAGATGGGCTTATTAGCTACAACCTCCTCCCCCCCCCTCATCCCCTGTTCACTCATCTTGTTATATACCGCTGTATGTGTCAAAGTGATTAATATAATTAATATAACCTATTCAGTTAGAAATCTAAACGGAGTTCATTCATTCACCCAATCTAGTTTCAGACTAGTTAACATATATTTATATATATATATATATTAAGGGGCACCGCAAAGATCATTACATGGTGGAGGCCGTGGGATTATTTCTAGACGAAATAAGTATTTCTTTTTAAATTCTCGGTAGTTTTTTTTCCCCCTAATGTATTTTTCAGTTTGTTTTTTTTTTTTTGTTTTTTTTTTTTTTTTTTTTTTTGTTTTTTGTTTTTTTTTGTGTTCCTTCTTCTTTTCGTTCTGATTGGTTAACGTTGAGTTGCATGTTTTGTTTTTTTTTGGTGAAGTTCATTTTTTTCGTGTTATTTTTCTTTTTTTTCATTATGGAGGATTTAGTGCAAAATTTGCAAACCAGAAAAGAGGATGATGAGGTTTTATTGTATGATCCTGGAAGTTCGGAAAAAGTTACATGGAAAACTGAAAATAAAATATAAAGGGCTTATAGTTAGGTTGTTATAGTTTCGTATAGTTTTTTTTGTGTTATTCAAGTATTTGGCTCATTTTGTTTCTTTCACACATATTCGGATTATTTTATTTTGTTGTCGCATTTCGTGTTAGTTTTTAGCGCATTGCCACTGGTAATCAGCTTATATTTGCTGCTTGTTTTTTTTTACCCCACAATTCATGCTTTCGATCAGATACAGGTCTCCAAAGTCCATAATGGGATTTATCTTTCAATTACTACTTTGGCAACGTGGTCTCTTCGCAGCATTCGTCTCGCTTTTTGCGGAAATTATGAGTCGAAAGAGCTTCATACATTCAGTATAGCCAGTCTCAATACTGGTCTACCTTTTTTTCCGTAGCCTTTGACTCGGTCTTTCTTCATTCTCTTTCTCTGCTGTTGTTTCGGTTTGCACTTTATCATCCTATTCAAATTTCAGTAGTGAAATATTCTACCTTATTTGTAACATTAGAGTGCATTCTAAACCACGTTCAAGCATGATTTTTAGTTACCAAGGAGAGTAGGGTTTTCCAATGGAAATGGACTGCAGAGGTGTCATTTACAAATTGTAACGGTGAAATAAAATTCGGAAACGCGGTAAATGGAGAAAAAGAAGAAGAAAGTCAAAGGTAAGTCAAATTCGTGATTTCTAACGGTTTTCTTACCAGCTAGGGATAGTGAGGGGGGAAAGGGGGGATAATGGACCGTGAGATTCTGTGTACACATGTGAACATAGAGTACATATGTATCTGTATGTACCAATTGTGCTGATTTTGCAGAGATAAACACTGCGAAACTGGAAAAATCTGGAAGCGGGGGTTACACAGGGGAGTGAAGCAAATTTTCAAAAGCAGTCTCTTTTCAGTCTCCGTTAGAGTCTAATCAGCTCCAGATCGCTACTAATTAACGTGCGTTAAGTGTGTCTACAGTGTGAAAAGTGTGTTCACGGTAAGAATAAAACAACTTGCAATACTTTAACATCCCCTCCCCCTTGTGTCTTCGAAAATACCAGCAGTGATTTTTTTTTAATAATATTCGATTTATTGAATTACATTTTACCACCTTTTTTTTATTCTTTTATTTATTTTTTTTTTAAATAGCTCCCGTGAACCAGAGTGTCGAAGAGTAAGCGAATCATTTACGTTCTAGATATAGAATTATTAAAACTTTTTTTTTTTTTTTTTTTTTTCTACCTTTGCTAAACTTTCCATCGAACAGTGCAACAAACCCCCAAATTATTGAGTGATTTTTATAAAATATCTTTGTTTTTTTTTGTTTTTTTTATTTTCTTTAACGTAAGTTTTTTTAATTTATTTATTTATTCAACCGTCGATGATTAAAAAACCAAAAATCAATCGAATTGAAAAAGCCAAAACTTAGACCTTTATTTTTAATTTACCATCATAGCAAATTTCTCATCATAGCGTACTCAATGAGGGAAATTCTTTCCAATTTCTCTGAAGTAACCTTTTTACTTTTTTTTTTTTTTCCTCAAGTAGAAGTGTTAATAATTTATTAATTTTTTCCCCTATAATAGAAACAAACAATGGCTACATACTCCAATATACCGGCCACTCTCATGCTTATCTGTGGTAAAACTCTCACTATCGATGATATTGTAGAGCTTTTAACAGTTATATCACCCCCTTCCACGTTATTCATTGTGTTGGTCGTGTGTATTACGTGTGTATATTAATACTATTAGTGAACGGCGAATAGTGAATTGATATTATTATTATTAATATTATTAAACGGAGTGTGGATACTTTACTCTGTGGATTATTTCTATCCCCGTGGGAGACAGGTACTCAAAGATTTAAAATCTGTTAAATAATTACGTTAAATAATTAACGTTGGTGGACGCCCCCATTATTTAAATATATAAATATAAATAACAACGTGAGCGATAAATTGGGAGAAATAAAATGTTACAAAAAACTTAGGGCCGCGAAAATTTACTCAGGGCATTGTTATCGTAGTTGGTATTACGCCGAGGCCGTTTCGTCCATCCAATTTATTCGGGAAGGGGTTCTACAGTTAAAAACTCACCTCTAAGGTGAAGGCAATGCTCTTTTCCTCTTTAAGATAGTAAAGGATCTGACAGAGGACATGGGTGCAAATTGCGAGTCCGAAATCATGAAATTTCTGGTCAGAGTACTTGTTTCGTGCCCACGAAAATTCATCGATTCTGGGGGGCGGTATTTTACGGTAGAGTCTTTTCCCAATGAATTGGAGTGGCACTTTCAGCTGTATGAATCTAGTACGGACTATACCTTCTACGATAACAAATTGAGAGCAGTTAAACTGCTACTAAGCCCTGAGGCACCCGAAATGGAAGATATAATAATTGAAACTTTAATGGAGGATATTTAGTACGCTTTTTTTCCCGTTTTTTTTTATTATTTTTTTATTAATTTTTTTTTTTTTTTTTTTTTTTTATATAATCTTATCTATTATTTCAATTTTTATCTGTGCAGAATCTTAACATGGCCAACAAAACTTCTCCTTGTACCTCCCCCATATTTTTTGAAATGACAGAAGCCTCTGTAGAGATTTCAGCGGTTAATATCCTCCCCGTGTCATCTCCTGCATACCCATCTTGGTGTAGTATTTACAGGTAGACCCCTGAAATCTCGGGGATTCTCCCTCAAACCTCTCTACCGCCGGTTCTACCAACCAGTTTACCGGCGTTTTTTAAGCCGAGTTTATCATCCGCGCCCGAGTGCGGAATGCCATCATTTTTTAATGATAAAACACCGGAAACCGACCCGTCAGAGGAGACGCTGTTCGAACAGAGTATCATAGACCCTGTTTTATCTCCATGTTCGCAACCGAGCCCCGTAAGAAACGGACCGTCCACCAGTTTGATTGAAATTTTCCCGATTCAACGAGTCGATTGTTACGGGGAAGTGCACAAAATATTCTATAATAGCCCGACTCCTTACGGCGTGAAAATGCAAGATTACGGGGCTTGCCCTGGTCCACGCTTGTGTTATCACGCACGTAAAAGACGGGATGTTGTAAAAGACGGGTCGCTCAGAACCGTCCTCAATCGGCTCGAAGAAACGGAGAAAAAAAGGACGCGGGCTGAGGACATGGCGTTATTACAGGGAGATGATGAACTGTTCGAGCAATTCGATTTTGACTATTTATATTATTAAAATTTTTACTTTTTTTCATTTTATTTTTTATTTTTTATTTTTTATTTTTTATTTAATTTTTAATTTTTTGTTGTTGTTTTTTAAAAGTTGCTGCTGCTCTCTTTCTATTAATTTTCGTAAAATATTTACCAAAGTTCTTGTTGTTGTTATTGTTATTGATGATTATGATGTTGTAATTCCAAATTAATTGTTTCAGTTTATCGTGTAATTTTTGTAATTTTGTAATTTTTTAATATTTTCATGAAAAAAAAGAAAAAATAAATAGAAAAAAGAATTATTTATAAAAACATTCATGGCCGCGAAATTGTTCAGTCCTTAAATTGCAATGGATAAAATTCAAGTTCTCATTTCAGTCAAGCTAATGTAATAATTCTAATAATTAACTGAAATATTATTATTTACCATTTTTTCTTCTTCTATCTTTCGCCTTTTTGTTTACATAAATAATTCTTTTTGAATCATTATATAAAGTAAATACTGTGTTATTTTTAATCTGGTCACAAGCATGGATCCCCAGTGGAAACACCCTTTCTCTGCAATTATTGCTGGTCCGAGTGGGAGTGGGAAATCTTATTTTGTTATAAATTTTATCAAAAACTTGAGCGATATTTGTGATACTCAATTTAAAGAAATTTTTGGGCACTACGCAATTTGGGAACCGAAGTTAGATGTGGGTGGTATACAGTTCATACAGGTTTGCCTGAAACTGATTATTCTTCAGATCATCCAAAATTGATAATTATCGACGATTTAATGCGTGAGTCGGCCAATAGTTCAGTGATTCTTGATTTATTTTCAAAAGGGTGCCACCATCGGAACATCAGTTTATTTTACATCAGTCAGAATTTATTTTTTAAGGGGCGTCATACTTGAGATCTGAGTTTAAACAGTCATTATTTAGTTTTATTCAAAAATCCGAGAGACAAAGCTCACATCAGACATCTGGCCCAACAGATGTGCCCACAAAACTTTAAATTTTTAATTGAAGCTTTTACTGATGCCACTTCAAAACCTCATGGTTATTTGTTGATTGATTTAAAACAAGCAACTCCTGAAAACTGTAGGTTTAGAACTAATATTTTTTCAGAGGATGGGGCTATAACTGTGTATGTGCCTCGCAAATAATCAAAAATAAATTAATAAATACTGTCGTTTATTAAGATTGACATCATTTGAAAATGGTGCGTGCTATAGTGAACAACGCTGAGTTGCTCAGAACTCTTTCTAAATTAAAACCGAAACAAAGATTAGCGCTCTTGAAAACTGCCGATAAAGATCTAGTGAGGTGTTTGTGTGAGTGTGCATTGAACGTCATAAAAGGAAAAGTCCCTGTCAATTCGGGACATAGAAAAAAATTGTCTCCGTATAAAAAGTTGTTGCGTAAACTAGTGCTCAAAAAAGGGGGTTGGAAAATTAAAAAGAATATTTTGGTTCAAAAAGGCGGCAGTTTAATCCCCCTAGTAAAGTTGAGTGTATTTAATATTTCAACCATTAATATACCACTAATCACCATTAAATAATAATTTAAAAAATTAATTTAATTTAATTATAATTTCCTTGAATATTTATCTTTATTCCCAATTTTCTTTTATTGTTGATTCAGATCAAAAATTCAGGTCAAAAGCAAGCATGATGGATCCCCGAACCCTCAAGTGATCGAACCCTCAGGTAATATGTTTCTATCATCTATCTAATTGCAATTAATCCAATTGCAATAAAGGCCTGCACTGAAATTCGAGATTCGCAACTGGTAACATTTAAAACAAATCGATTGGTTCTTTCTACGGAAGGAGAAGCTGTGATTCCTCTTGTGATTGACCTGGTGGAATACTATACTATTTGCGGAACTAAATATCGAAATGACGTGCTGCCGGAATGTTTAAATCTTTAAACGAGCGACACGTTCGTGGACGGAGGAATAAACGAGTGGTTCCACTCATAGCGGCCGCCGCAATAGGACTTGGGGCTGCCGCATGGATGGCTTACGAATATTCCACCATCAACGGACGCATCGATGAACTCCGTGAAGAAGAAGCACGATTATTCAGATATCTTAGAACTTTAACTTTTAACGTTCAACGAGACAGTTTTGAGAATTTTTTAGTTGTGGGGAGAGACATGACAGACAACCCTCTCTGAGCGAGCCAGACAAACGGCATGTAATGCCGAGAGAAATGTTATCTTTTTAATTTATGAACATCGTTTCATGCAGGAATTTGACGACATAATCACATCTCTGCATACAGAGATATTTACCAGCAGAATAATTTCACCAGGTCAATTGTAACGAAAATAAAAATTCATCGATTTTTTATTTCGTTCGCCAGGAAAATCTTAGCGCGAGGATGTAGTCCGGCGAATTCAGCGTCTGTCTGGCTTCACGCGCACGTCAGCGTAAGTAGGCGTCGGGTGGATCCGGCCAGACGAGGTTTTCGCGTGATCGCGGATGTCCTGACTCGCCCGAAAATTTTCCTGAGGTTTCCCGATTTCTGTGGGAAACTGACTCGGTCCTGCACGGGGTCTTCCCCGATTGGTTCGCCCGAGTCACGTGGTCTCGCAGGGATCGGGACGACCAGGGCTTCTCGCCAGTGAAAATTTTCGAGAGAGTCAGTCGTCGTGGGATCGGGACTACAATCCAGTCGTTACTTCTTTTTCTCAAGTTCGATTTAATTCCGATTGGGATATCGGCCCAACTAACTCGGTTCGATCGATTGGGATATCGGATCGCCCCTGTTATCTTTTTCTGCTGTTTTTTTTAATATTTCCGATTGGGATATCGGATCGCTCCTAGCTGTTATCTTTTTCTGTTTTTTTTTTTAATATTTCCGATTGGGATATCGGATCGCCCCTGTTATTCTTTTTAATTCTGTTTTCTAATTTCTTTTGTTGTTTTTAACTTTTCCTAAAAATTCAATTGGAACATCCGCCCTTTTTTTTAACCCCTATTACTTCCTGTTTTTTTTTAAATGTGACCAGATCCTTTTTTTTGTGTGGTGGTGATCTTTAGTACAAGTTGCTGTCTGTTGCTCTCGGGTCGCGATCGCCTATGTGTAAGTTAAATAAATAAAACTACTTTACTATTGGATTATAATCAAAATTCAGCGTTGGACTTCTTTTTTTCATTTTCGCCAATCAGGTAACCCCAATCTTATTTAAACCTATAAATACATTTTTTTTTTTTTTGCCTTTTTCAATCCAAAAATCGCTCTACCATCCCTGAGCGCGGAGACTCCATCTTCTCCGCTGGTGGACGCCCCCCCGTTTTGTCTAACGTGAGTCACGGCGAGTAATCGCCGTGTAACGCGGAGCCGCGTTAGAACACTCAGCGGTATAATCGAATATGAGACCCGAAAAAACCGCGTTACACAATTATACAAGATGATTGCAGCAGTGTTTCGACTGCACGACACAATCTACCAAAAACTACCCTATTTACTTTACTACACCGGTAGAGTATCATTTAGCCTCAATGAAGTTACTGGAGATATAATGAGAGGAGTATTAGTAGTACCGTTAATAAAACGCAGCGAGTCCATATCGATGCACATAGGAGTAAGAAAGATAAACAATAATTTAAAAATGTTCAACCCGGTCTTTGTAGCAGACTCGAGTCAATTGACGGTGAATGGGTGTCATAGAGAGCTCGATCATTACTTTTGTGCTGATACCGATTTGCGTGAGGTGCAAATGACCGAGTTGACTGCAACGTCACTATACGAGGACGGCGTAGTGCTGCTCAATAAAGGCCAACGAGCAACAATTAGAGACCTCAAGCGCAATTCAACTATCCGTACGGTTGAGGGTCCCGCCGTTTGCAGCCATGAGGACACTGCATCCGTCATCGTGAGTGATCACGTAATCTATACTCGGTCATCCGAATTTCACGTAAAAGGAGAAACCATCGACTTCTTCATAGACCCCTACCCCCTCACACTTGAATTAAAAAACGAGGCTCTTGAATTATTGGAAGGTAGAATTGAAGACAACGAGAACCGAGCTAAGTTATTGCACAGCACTCACTATGGCGCGGCGGCGATTATCCTAGTCGCTCTGGCCGTATTTGTGGTACTTATAAGTCTCAAACTGAAAATGCATGCAAAAATGGTCAAGAGAACAAAAGATATTCCCATGCAAGATATAATAATAATCGAGGACCCCGCGACTTGCAGCGGCCGTGCCAGCCACGTAAGAAGGGCATAAAAATAAAAATAAACTTAATTAACTCTTTACAACGTAATGAGCAGTGGGGAGGCGTGCAATTTGGCATCTTTTCCTTTTTATCCCATCAGACGCATTACGAAAATCGAAATACCTGGACATCTCCGATGACCAAAGCATTTGATCTTTATTTTTTTCTTTCTATGAATTTAAAAGCAGAAAGCACGATGTTGCCGAGTTTCACGCCTCGCTACTGGTCTTGTAATTAAGTCTTAAAAAAAATATCTCTTGCTAATTAATTCTTTGCACTATCAATAATCTTTGCATCAAATGAATGTTGTTCGAAACAAAAACAAATGGAAAGTATCATGCCACTCTGACCATCATAGCTCATTGCTCTCTTCGCGTCGTCATGTTCTCCTTTCCTCAAAGAAATGTTTCTTTTTCCCTATTTTATTGTTCCTTCCCTCTCTTTCTTTCTACGCACTCTATTAAAGCTTCATGTTTCAGAATAACAAACAGTTCATAACATTGCAGTTCACCTCATCACCCGACCCACAGCCTTGCAAACCCGAGAAAAAAAAAAACGTGCGACAAAAGTTCGAGTTGAAGAGTACAGTTAAAATTTTTCGAAGGGTGCGGAACGCTAGTGGTGCTCGGGAGCAGCATCAAAACGCAGAAGCAGGAGCTCAGGAAGAAATTGTGACAGGTGCACCTCCCACGCTCACTTTAAGGATCACTAAACTATTCGGAACAAACCAAAACACACATTAAACCCACATTTTTTTTTTTTAAAAAAATAAAAAAAAATAAGAACCACTCTCATTTTTTGGTGGAATAAGGAAGGGGGGAAGGGGGTCTGATAAGTAAGAATAGAAGGGGGCACAAAAGTTATAATAACTGCATATAATCAGAAATTTTATCAGCTAAATGGAAATGAATACGAACATCTGACGCTCCAACGAAATCAAGGGTTCGGAAAAAGAGAACAGTGCATTGACAGAGTTGCTTACTTTCGTCATGCCTCCACGTTGCCATTCGCTAGCCGCCAATGTCAACAAATTAAATTACAAACGATCGGTGTGAAACGATCAATCTCAGAACTGGAGTAATGCATATAGAGAGGCGAGAGCGGAAATGTAGTGAAACACGACCACAGTTCCACTCTCGTCGTGAAAATACGCGAAGTTGCAGTTCTGCGATCGGATCGAAACGCAGCAATCGCTTGTCTATTCTGTCTTCAACATGCTATGCAAGCCATGCGTAATACGTTACAACTCGGTAAAACATAGATGTAAAGCGGGGGATTAGCGAATATAGCCCCGGCTATATCCCGGAGCGAGTTTGCTCGAAAGATATGCTACACGTGTATCTTTCGAGTGAGCTCGCATACTGGGGCTGACCGTGGGGCCCGGCGGGGGCCGAAGGGGGAAAATTCGCTGGCGCTACGTCTGCTCGAGGGCCATCGTGATCTCATGTCGATTCTCGGGCGGGCGAAGTGCTGGCGAATATGTGAGCGATGAGCGAGAGTCCGGAAGCAGACAAAGGTTCAGCAAAATCATGATTCTAAGATGATCCGGTGTTGTCGGATGTGGATGGGGGGCCGTGAATTTTGAGAAAATTCAATGGTACAAATAATGAGGGCCTCTCCCCATCCACATCCGACAACACTGAGATGGGCTGAGTTGGTGTCTGTGCCCAGAAAATCGGTACTGACTCAGGGGTTCTTGGCTTCTTGTCTCCCATGGGAACCAAAGCCCTGTAAAATTGTCCATTGGGCAATTTTAGGGCTGAGGGGCAGTGGGGGGACGGGGCCAGGGGCCCTTGGTGAGAAAATTGAAAATTTTCTCGAGTCAGTCGTCTCTCGCTCATCGGTGCGCCGTTATTGTTTGTTTTGGTTATTTTTCGTTTCGTCGGATTCAACCTTTTTATTTCTATCATTCGTTCTTTCGATTTCGTAATCTTTCTTGTTTCTTGAGTTAAAGTGTTTCTTGTATTTCTACTGTTAAATATTGTTGTTCCGTTGTTGTTATTGTTGTGTTATACTGTGTTTATTAAATTTTTCAAATAGTGAATAAACGGAGTGAATTAAACCATTCATTGTTGTGTTGTTGTTTGTTGTGGATTACCTTTCATTGGATTTATGGACTGAAGGTTGACTGAAAGGTAAATTATTTACTCATTAAATTGTCCGCATAGCGGACTGGTGGAGCTACCTCCCCCCCCGAAAAGTTAAAACAAAGGGAAACAACAGAGAAATATTATTAACGCTACATAGACGCCAGTTTTATTTTTATTATAGCTGCAAGCATCGACAACAAACGTTCGGAAAAAAAGAAGAAATTTGTTTTAATATACATATGTTCCCTCCTCTTATTATCACCTGACATCCAAGAAGAAAGAAGAGAGTCGCACAAGTGTGTACCGTGGTGTAGGTTTGATATTTTTAACAAATATCGAATCATGCGAAAAATTCTCAATTCTCAAGATCTTGTTCTCTTTCATTTTGTAAACCACAGATTCTGCGAATAAGTGTTGGGTCTAGCCGAAAATGATCGGTATCGATTGGATTCATTAAACGCATTATGACCCCCCCCCCCCACTCAATAAATACACACGCAAAGCGGGAGATGAATATGACATAGTGGTTGTTTTTCTCTGGGCCGCACATACGAAGTACACACTGTTCAAAAGCACACCATGGTTTAAAAAATACGATTATATGTACAGACAGGTTGTAGGACCATTCAGGCCTAAAACTGAAGATAATGTTTTGAGTTTTGACGAGCAGATCACCCCCAGAGAATGGAGAATGCGCAAGGAACTAGCAAAAGCAAATGTCGAAATCCTAGCTCAATTATTGCCCTGTTGGTTTCCTCGAGATTACTTTTCCGAACTGCCCGAACTTTCCGATTTCCACCCAAGATCTCGCTTAGGCTTGGCATCATCATCTTCATCATCATCGTAACCCTCCCACCCATGTATTTAAACATACATCAAAATTAAAATTGTTGTAAATAAAAACATAGATATATGTATTTAATTTTTAAGAAAAAAACTGTCAAAAAAGTGCACGGTAAAATATTAAGGAATATAAAAAGGAACGTGGTTTGAAAGAAAAAAATGTATTTTTGATGAGTTTTTCCATGAAGATAAAATTAATTGGTGTTTAAGAGAGAGAATGGCCTACCACGACACCTCAGCGTTTCCTATTTAAGGACCGAGTAGGGCATATTTTTATAGAGACCCATCAGTGAAAGTTTCGTATATCGGGGAAGATGTGCTTAGATTGAAAGGTTTTCACATCGACTTGGGACAGAAAGTTGATCTAATTTTCGATTTAAAAAGAAGTATAAGTTTCTGGGCTCCAGTTCACGGCAAATACATTAGAAAGTGTGATTACGTGCCCGTAGAAAATATAGGATACATTGTTTGTCATTCCACGCCTGCTTACGATGAAAAGTATGCAAAGTGTGACATAAAATTGTTCGATGGATACGATTATTTATACCCCATTATATCATCTTATATTTCAACATTGATTGAAATGGGTGAAACCATTTAGAATAGATTCATTTGGGGGTGAGAAGGGGAAGAAGAGCTGTACAACCGACCACATGTTAAAAAACAGGCTGGTTTTTTATTTCAAATTTATATAATTTTTTTATTTATTTATTTATTTATTTATTTTTTTTTAGGTGAACAAATCATGGACTACAATTTCGTTAAAAGTATACTGTGTCAGACGCTGATTATTAAAAGGATCAGGGATTATCTTAGTGACGAAGATTTTATAAACTTTAATTATTTTATGGACCACGATTTAGAAGTAAAAATTAAAGATAAAAATACATTAATTTACCGGTTTCTTCCCCAAACATTTGTTTTCGATTACCAAGAAATTCTCAATTTTCGTATTTTATCCCTCAGGTATACTTTCACTGTGCAGGAGGTCACAATCTTATTTTCTAGAATTCATTTTCAAAATTTATCGAGAAATCGAAGAATCTCAAAAGACATAATTATAAAATTTGCCAAGTTTTTGAGTTGCCACCATCTCAGTGCCAACGAGGGCGTAGACGTAGAGAACTTAATGGAATACAAGTCAAACCTTTTTCTGTGGCCCACAGCTTTTCAAATTAAAGCGGGGGTTACCTCCAGCCTATGGTCCTCCGGAGTGCCGTGCAGGTAGCACACCTGCTGACTAATTTGTATTTTCCATAATTTTTGTACCTTTCTTTGTAGCCTGCCCTATTTTTGTCGATCCATTTTATGTATGTAATAATAGAGAATTCTCTCTCCCTCTCTCTTTTTACTAATGTATATATTTATATTTATATGATCTGCAATCTTCAAATTCAATGTGTATTGAAATTCAAAGTTGTATTCAATAGAGAAAAAATGTTTATTTCTTAAAAAAAAAAAAAAAAAAAAAAAAAAAAAAAAAAAAAAAAAAAAAAAATGATTAATAGAATTTGTCCATTGCCACAGCCTTTTTGAATGGAAAAGTGGAAGAAAGCGTGTTCATGCATCAACCACCTGGATTTGTAAAGAGGGGGCAAGAAGACAAAGTTTTTCTCTTAAAAAAGGCCTTATACGGCCTAAAACAGTCCTCAAAAGCCTGGAATCAAACCCTTGAAAAGGTCACACTGAAATTAGGGTTTTCCAAATCTAGCCATGAGGCTAGTGTTTTTTTTTCATGTATTCAACAAAATCATTTTAATTATTGCATTATTTGTAGACGACATTCTGATTTTTTGGAATGATAAAAATGAAAGAGACAAAGTGAAATCTGTTCAAATGGAAACATATAAGATGAAAGACCTGGGTGAAATTAAACATTACCTTGGAATGAACATAAAAAGAGACCGCGAAAATGCCACATTATTTGTAACTCAGGAACAATACATACATAATCTATTGAAAACTTTCAAAATGAGTGAATGTAAAATTGTTTCCACTCCTTTGGAAGCGAAGTCAAAAATCGACTCTACTTTCAAAGATAACATTGGAAAACCTGCACGTGATGTTCCCTATCAGAATTTAGGAGCTTTAATGTATCTTGTGGTCTGTACTAGGCCAGACATAGCGTACTCTGTGAGTCACCTAAGCCAATTTAACCAGAATCCTAATGAGGAGCATTGGAAAAATGCAAAGCACATCTTAAGGTACCTCAAAGGTACAGCAGACAAAGGGTTAATGTTCGAAAAATCGAATCAGGGAATATCAGGTTACGTTGATGCCGACTGGGCGGGAGACACCATAGATCGAAAATCATACTCTGGTTATGTTTACACCTATGGGTCAGCTCCGATTACTTGGGAGAGCAAAAAACAACGCAGCGTTGCTCTCTCCAGGACCGAAGCGGAGTACATGAGACTCGCCGAGGCGGCAAAAGAAGCATGCTTTTTAGGTAATCTTTATCAAGAGATCCGCAACTGTAATGTACACATTACGCTCTACAATGATAACCAAGGAGCACAAAAACTAGCTCAAAACCCAATATTTCACAAACGGTCAAAGCATATCGACATTAGATATCACTTCATCAGACAAGTGCTTCCAGAGAAAAAACTCGAGATTCGATACTCGCCAACTGATGTTTTGTGCGCCGATATGTTGACCAAGTCCTTAAGACGTCAAAAGCATGATTTGTTCACAAATATGCTTTTGAAGAGTCCCTTGTCCATCAATGCTTAAGGACATTTATATTTACTCAATTATTCAAAAAAATATTTCATCAATCATATATCTCATTTTTTTTTTTTTTTTTTTTTTTTTTTTTTGGGAACGAACTCCGTAATTTACAATTTTTAAGAGACCTCAAAATTGAGGGGACCCGTTGAAATGCAATTTCTACGTCTCTTCTTCTTCGTCAGCAACTTTTTGCTGACTCTATCATTATTGTTTTTCTTTTTACTCATCTCGCTTCTCGCTCTCGGCTAGAGAAAAATTTCCTACGTAGTTAGTTCTTCGTATGCATTCGCCTCGAGCAATGTTTTCTTATCTGTGCTTTGTTTTATAAATAAAATCCTACCTAGCTCTAGCTTGTAGCAATGTTCAAGCCCAAAAATGCATCTAACTCATTTCAATCCTACAAATATTTATAAAACAGTGAGGGGGAGAGGGGGGATAATGGACCGTGAGATTCTGTGTACACATATGAATATAGACTACATATGTATATGTATGTACCAATTGTGCTGATTTTGCAGAGGTAAATACTGCGAAACTGGAAAAATCTGGAAACGGGGATTACACAGGGAGTGAAGCGAATTTTCAAAAGCAGTCTCTTTTCAGTCTCCATTAGAGTTTAATCAGCTCCAGATCGCTACTAATAAACGTTCGTGTTGTGATTTTACAGTGTGAAAAGTATGTGTTTACGGTAAGAATAAAACAACTTGCAATACTTTAACATCCCCTCCCCCTAGTGTCTTCGAAAATACCGGCAGTGATTTTTTTTAATAATATTAGATTTATTCAAAAACTTTGTAACTTTCTTTCTTTTTTTCATTTCAAATTCGAATCCTTAAAAAAAAACTTAATTGGCTTTGCTGTGAAACCAACGAACCATTTGTGTAATTTTTTATGGTTTTTTGTTTTTCCATTGCTAAACTTTCCATCGTAACCGTGTGAAAAACACCAATTTATTGAGTAATTTTTAAGAAATGTCTTATTGTGTTTTTTTCTTATCGGATCCAGTGGCGGCTCGTGCAATATGGCAACAATGCCATCCCTCCATTTGATTGTATGTAAAACAATCGATTCGGAAGTGAAGCAGCGCTTCACCAGCAATCGATTGTTAAACATTGATTTAAATGGAGCAAAAACATTGTTGCCAGATGGCACGAGCCGCCACTGATCGGATCCTTTTTAAAAACATGTTTACTGGACAAGAATATTCTTTCTTTGTTGATCAAAAAACATAATTATCAATCGAATTAAAACACCCAAAACTTGGTAATTTTTTTTTTTTTTTTTTACATTGCTAAACTTTACATCGTAGCAGTGTTAAACAACACCAGTTTATAGAGTGATTTTTAAGAAATTTTTACTGTGTTTTTTCTTGTCGATTACTGTTTTTATACATGTGTACAGAACAAGAATATTCTTTCGTTGTTGATCAAAAGACACAATTATCAATTGAATTAAAACACCCGAAACTTATTATTTTTTTTTTCCATTGCTAAACTTTCCATCGGAACTTTTTGAAAAAACTCCAATTTATTGATTGATATAGAAGAAATTTTCGATTGTGTTCTTTTTCTTATCGATTACTTTTGTGTATTCACGTTTACTGAAAAAGAATATTCTTTCGTTTTTTAACAAAAAAATAAATTATGAACCGACTTAAAACACCCAAAACTTAGTATTTTATTAATTTTCTACTTTTTTATCGTAGAAATCGAGAAATTTTAAAAAAAAATCAATTGCATTTTTATCCCCCTTTTTTAAAATCTTTGAAATCTTAGCCACTCACAAAAGTCTCATTATGTAATCCTTTCTTTATCAGCCTCCCGCCACCCGCCCCCACCCCCCTCATTCCTCTTTTTTATTCCTACTGTTTTTTTTTTACTTTCAATATGAAAACGTCCCAGTTTAATCATAACTTTAAATACTTATGCAACGCAAAACAGGGAGACGCGTATTTTTGGGAAAAGCGATTGGCCAGCGAGGTTCGTATCCATTCGGGACTTTGTGCAATTCATCTAATGGCCCACGAGAACCTGTATATGACATATAAGGAGAATCGCTCATCATTATACAAAACACATATCTTGTCCACTCCCCCCGCGTTCCAGAGCCTCCTATTCACTTTTTTAGAGGAAAATGAGGTCTGTTAGGCTATAATGAAGTTCTCCGAAGAAGATTACATACAGCACTCTTCTACAGAGTAGCAGCGGATGAAGGCCACATCTTTTACGAAGTATATCTATTACAAAATTATCACGCTGCGACGAAGTCGTTCCTTCGGTGGGATCTGAGGAGTGACAGTGAAATTAATCGTATTTATGTATGCATTTTAGAAAAGGAGCTTAAGAAAGTACCTGCAGTCGTAAAACGACTAAAAATGGAAAGGATAAATCTGGACACGACAACACCGTTGCCCGAAAATCCCCGTATTAAATGAACATGGTTCATAGATCTCGAGCAGTACGAGTGGGGAGTCTCTACTGGTGAATTACACCCCAACTCCACCGTGGGACTACGCCACACGTGGCTAGTCGAGAGTTTGCTTGGAAATAAACGATGGTGATTAACAAGTATTTAGTTTTCCCTTTTTTTATAGCTCCTCCTCCCTTTGCAATTTATTTTCTTATTTTTTTTTTGTAGTGTACCCTTAGTTTTTGCTCACCCTCGCCTTTGATCGACTTTGCCGGCAAATCGTCTTCGAATAACATGTATCTAGTCGTTGTTTTTTCGAGGATTATTATTCATTTCACCATTTTTTGTAAACCGAGTAGTGTGAATTTTAATTATAAGCATGTTGATCGAGGCCAGGCGGATACGATCGAGGGTACAGTCAACCAGCTTAGCTTTTTTCTCTCTGATGTGTCCGAGTAAAATAAGTATTTTTAATCGTAGTCTCATGATGATCGTTATTTAGTTTGTAGGTCCTTATCGGTGATTAGAATGACCACGAGTCATCTACTCACACCATTCTGTCATTAGCTTCCCCCTCTTGTTTTTTGGGGGTGGAAACCCCCCCCCCCCACCCCCTCTGTTTCGAAAATGGGTTGCTGGTCCCTGCATGATAGAAAGCTGTGGTCTAGGAACGTCCCCATCTGAGCACGATTCGTTCAGCATCTTTCCAATTTTAAGATTTTCCTTCTTCACTTCTTCTGCGTTTCTATCGCCGGCTCTTACTTACATGCTCCGCACTTAATGATCTTTTTCCGGATTTTTATTTCTTTTTTAATTTTGCCTGTTTTCCAGTATTCGTCGGACCGTGGTGCTTGTTCTGAGTCAATTGCTCCCTATTTTAGTAGACTTTAGAAAGGAGGTCGAGGAAAACATACTTTTGTTAATGATAGAATTTTTCTCAAAGACGGTCGCCGAGGATATCCAGCGTGCAGTGCTGGGCGCTGTGTGTGTTCAACTTGGCCTCATACATCCAGCGGAAAGAGAGGAAAATGGGCCGTGCCAGCCTCATGCCTGCAGAAGTTACAACCGAAGCCAGTACAGTGCTTCTCACGTGGAGCCGGCAGGGGGGCCGCCGGAGATCGCTCCGCAATAGAAGGGCCCCCTGCCGCTTCAATCCCTACTAATCCCTTAATTTAAATTTTGTGTCATACGTTTATTTCTTATCACACTCACTTCTTTTCTGCCGTGAAAATATGCTGTCTCCGATCAATAGATTTAGAATGCTAGTAGTTTCAATCCGTTCCACCTTTCAGCAAGAATTTTCGGGTTATCTTCAGTCCTCAGCTCACTTGAGACCGTTGCAGGAGATTAAAATTAGATTAAAAAATTAATAAAGAAAAAGAAAAATAAAGAAAAAATAAAATTAAATAGATTAAAATTTTGGTTTATATTGGTGCAGTCTGTTCTAGGAACTATCATCAGTCAAGTATGAAAAGTGATTACCTATAGGGAAGGACAAGGGGGTGCTGCAGGAATATAATGATAGGGTGCGAATTCGGTGTAGTAAAAATCAGTAAAAATCAAATGTGGAAATGTATGTTAACTCTCATAATTGATCAAAGTATAAACAGAAAAGACTATTAAAGCAAATAAATCAAATATTAGGTTTGGGGGCCGATCGGATCTTCGGTTCAGCAAGGATCTAGGGAATGCCACCAGATCACACAAACTATCAAACAGCTTCGGTGGAACCGAGATTTTACGCATTTAATTATTTTAAAGGTGTAGAGCATAGGTCCCATCCAGCTTAGATCAATTTTCGGTCATCGGGAGGAAAACTCCGGAACGGTGCTGAGCATCAGACCTTTCGACCATCCAAATAGAACAGCTGTGAAGCATTTATGCTTAGAAACAACGTTCAGCGCTCGCAAATCGGGCGACGATTGTGTTTTTGAGCCACATCAGTGAGCTTCTTCATTCATCCACCTTGGTGAAAGGCAACGTTGATGAAAATTAATTTTTGACGGTACAATGAGTTTGGCTCCTTTCAAAAACCTTTCTCACCTGTTATTTTGCGTTCAGATAGTCCCACACTTGTTAACACTGTTTTCCTCTGTCGTTTTCATCACCGCACAGGCGCCATAAATTACTGCAATTTGCGTCGGAACCTGTAGAACTTAAGTTCATTGCGATCGTGTGGAGATGCAATTAGCCGAAGAAAAAAAATTCCACATACATCACACCACTTACACGCAGCCACATAAACCTTTTATTCATGTTTCTTTGCAACTTTAATTTATAAGTATTGTACAAGTCTTATCCGAAATTGTTCGCACTACCCGAAGCGGGCGTAAACAATTAATTTAAGACACATTAAAGGGTTCCAAACGAAGGAATGGTTGATGGAGTGATCGCGGGACGGGGTGCTCTATTAACATACTGTCTCCAAGAAATTTCTTACTCTCTAAAAAAAAACAAAAAAAAAAATATAAAATATCGGAACTTGCGAAACATCGTCTTCGTCCATTACGCGAGAATACCGCTCGAGCCACCACAATAATTATCTTTTACGCAAATTTGCGTCACTGCAGTATAATTAATATAACGTATCTATAAGGACAACTAAACGGAGTTCATTCTTTCATTCAGTCTAGTTTTAGACTAATAAATATATACACGTATATTAGAAGAGGGAACCTCAAAGATCATAAATGGTGGAGGCTCGGTGACCATTTCTACAGCAAATGAAGTAGTTTTTCCCCCGAATTTTTCTTGTTTTTCATAGATTTTTTTTTTTTTATCTGATTTATTTGTAACGAGCATTAGGTGGCACCCTAGGTGGCCTCCCATGGTCGAGACTTCTCCTCTTCGGTGCTCGGGGTTCCCTCTCGGGTTTCCACCCGCTCAGCACCGGGACTTAGCGCGTCAGCGTTGGACCCAGGTGCTGTGGGGCGGGAGACTTCGAGGACGGGCGGTGGGAGAAAACCGATCCGGGCGTGAAATGAACGCCTGAGAGAAAGCGCGGCCCACAGCAGCTTCAGCTCAGCCCCGCGTGGTGGAAATCTTGGTCAGCGGGATTTCCAAGTTTTCTGGAATACGGCATACTACGCTGATCCATAGCTCCCTGACGTGGGGATGAGATTTCGCTTGTCTTTGTCTGAAAACTCACCCTATGCTTGGTCAGGGTTTCGTTTTCCATCCTGTTGCTGATGTGGTGCAAGTCCTGGGAACTGTTTTCTGACCTATTCCCGGGACTTGCATTTTCATCTGGGAAAGGAGGCACCGGGGTTCTGGCTTATACAGGGTGTTGATTAAAATATGTACCATCTCGAATTTCTCGCGAATGGCTTCGAATTTCATAAAACGCCGAAACACGTCTAAAATATTTTCGAGGGGGACATCTTTTTTGGGGGTCGCCGATTTTGTGGGCCCCCCTGGGGGGCCCCCAGGGGGGGCCCCACGACCCTAAATCCCATACTTCAAATGAGGACCCCCAATTTTTATTTAATATTTGGAAAGGAAATAAAATTCTAAGACTTTTGGTGCAAACCGGAAGTCGATATCGTTTTTTATTTTCGATATATCGAAGGTCAAAGTTCGATATGGACCCATCTTCAAAAATCCGTAACTCCCCTTTGAATAGTCCAAATTGAAAAAACTTTGGGTCTAAATTGCTCTACAGAGAAAGGTCTTTTCAAATAAAACCACGCATTTTCCAAAAAAATTATTTTAAGGGGGGTTTTGGGCCCCTAAATTTTTTTGAAAATTTGAAAATTTGAAGAGGCTGTAAAAAAGAAAGGACTTCAATTTTCAAAAAACGCTGAAACACGGGTCCCATTATTTCAAAGGATACCCCTTTTCTTGGGGTCGGCGATTTTCAGACCCTACAGGGGGGGCGGGGGTGGGGGTCACATTCCTCAAAATTTGAAAATTTTAAATGATAACGACCCAGACCCCTGCTTTGTGATATATCGTTAAAAAGATCGTTACAAGCCAAACATTTTGGTGCAAACCGCGGTTCGATATCTTTTTTCGTTCTCGATTAATCGAAGGTCAAAGTTTCATATCGTTCATATCATACATTTGGTCGATATGAAACTTTGACCTTCGATTAATCGAGAACGAAAAAAGATATCGAACCGCGGTTTGCACCAAAATGTTTGGCTTGTAACGATCTTTTTAACGATATATCACAAAGCAGGGGTCTGGGTCGTTATCATTTAAAATTTTCAAATTTTGAGGAATGTGACCCCCACCCCCGCCCCCCCTGTAGGGTCTGAAAATCGCCGACCCCAAGAAAAGGGGTATCCTTTGAAATAATGGGACCCGTGTTTCAGCGTTTTTTGAAAATTGAAGTCCTTTCTTTTTTACAGCCTCTTCAAATTTTCAAATTTTCAAAAAAATTTAGGGGCCCAAAACCCCCCTTAAAATAATTTTTTTGGAAAATGCGTGGTTTTATTTGAAAAGACCTTTCTCTGTAGAGCAATTTAGACCCAAAGTTTTTTCAATTTGGACTATTCAAAGGGGAGTTACGGATTTTTGAAGATGGGTCCATATCGAACTTTGACCTTCGATATATCGAAAATAAAAAACGATATCGACTTCCGGTTTGCACCAAAAGTCTTAGAATTTTATTTCCTTTCCAAATATTAAATAAAAATTGGGGGTCCTCATTTGAAGTATGGGATTTAGGGTCGTGGGGCCCCCCCTGGGGGCCCCCCAGGGGGGCCCACAAAATCGGCGACCCCCAAAAAAGATGTCCCCCTCGAAAATATTTTAGACGTGTTTCGGCGTTTTATGAAATTCGAAGCCGTTCGCGAGAAATTCGAGATGGTACATATTTTAATCAACACCCTGTATAGGGTGGCTCACGCCAAAGAAAGGCAGTTGGGAACTCAAGCTGTGTGTGGTTGGTGCCTCCTCAGTGATTTTTCTTTTCAGTAAAGTGTTACTGCCGTTGGTGCGGCCCGGTGTTTTTCTTTTGAGTATTTCCGAAAGTAAAAGTAGTCTGTTCCGCAGTTGGTGCTGCCCCTGGTTTTTCTCTCAATTATAATTGGTTCAAAGTGGTGCGTTTGGTAGTTGGTGCTGCCCATTGGTTTTTCTCTCAATTATAATTGGTTCAAAGTACTGCGTTTTGCAGTTGGTGCTGCCCCTAGTTTTTCTCCCAATTATAACAAGATGTCAACCAAACAAACAATCCGGACTTCTGGACCGCCCCCCCCCCTTCAGCCCAATTTCACTGGAGACGCGTCTGTCCAACAGTTACAACCCCCATAGTTGACATGGAAACGGTCATAATCACATGAATATACCAAAATGGCCGCCGTTTCAGTAAAAGGATGCGGGACCCAAACAATCTTCACATATCGAGGTAAAAAGAGAAGAGAAAGTATGGACAGAAGAAAAAAGAAAGAAAAACCCAACAACTTAACTAACACCAGTACAGTCAACTTCATGTACACGCGACTGTCGGAGGGGGCAAGAGTCCCATGTAACTGGCAACGCTCCGCTACTAGCGGCACACCAATGCTGCCGTGGGACCCGTGATGACACGTGCCTCGCTCGTCGGCGGCGACCAAAGTCGCTGTTCGTATCGAATACTTCGATTACTGTGGCGGCGAGGCCGTGCCCCCTCCCCCCCACTCTCCAGCCACATCGACGGGTGTATGTTAATGATTGAAGGGGAATCGTCAGTGGAAATTTATACTTTCTTCCCTCTTTGCTTCACTTCTTCTCAATTTTGTATACACAATTTTCTTTTAAAAAGAAAATGATCTATGCTCTGGCAAACCTCAGTTTGCAAGCATCTTATAAATTCATTTTCATCCACATCCTCGTCAATAAAGATCTGTGCTCCGGCAAACCTCAATTCGCAAGCATCTCCTAATTACCACGTTGATCCCGCTTTAATTTTTTTTTTTTTTAAAAACCAAAAACTTTATTGCACTTATAATCAGAGTTTAAAAAGTACTTAATTCCAAGAATGAAGACAGATTTTCTATCACGGAAGTGAGCTTTTCACGAAACTTTAAAATACAGGAACCCTCGTCATTCGTGGATTCCTGCATTTTGAATTTCGACAACTTCGATGGTTGGTCCTGGACTGGGCATTCCTAGGTCTTCCACCATACATTTTCATGGAGGACGAGTACTTTTTCTGAAACTGCCAGTTTGTCGTTAAGCTCATGGATGTCCGCCCAAGTGTTATTGTCCTACCATGACAAAGCTGTCTGGCATTCTCTTCGATCGGAAGTTTTTTTTTCTTAGTAAAATATACCCTTCAAGGGAATTCCTTGTGGTTATTTTTTTTTCAGTTGTTTGTCATCTTCTTCCTTGCATTTTTTTGCCTCGGCAATCATTCGCTCAATATCGTCTCTCGATAACCGGCATTTGTTGTTTTTGATGACACTGTTCTTTTTCCTGCCGGTTAAACATTCTGTGGCAGAAACGCTCAAGATTCCAACGAGGTCCAAATCGGAAGTGACTTCAGTTGTTTCATTTTCAAACTACATTTCAAACCCCCTCTTTCGATTGTGCAAAGTATTGAGAAATAATTTTTATATCTGTCCTCATTATATTATGCTGCATCAGCAAATTCCTGTTAGCGACTGTTAATCCTTTTCTAATGATATGTCTCTCTCTTTCTTTCGCACGTATATGATTTCAATGCAGCCAAACTGTTGCAAGTTGCACTTTAGTCTTTCGTCGATCGCGTCAAGCGAATTACCTAACTTTATTGACGTATGATGTGTATGTTTTACAAATAAATTACTCTGCCTCACCTACGAGGTTCTCCGTAGTGTAAAATACTTTTTGTCATGTTTAATTTCAAAGCTCTTATTTCCTAAATATCAATAGGTTATGGGCCCAGAGCTCTTACCTGCGGAAAACGTGATATAAAAGTTCTACGCGATGATAAATTTTGTTCAGTCTTTCCTTTAGTTTTTTTTTGGCGAAGTGAAAAATAAAGAGGTGAATTTAAAAATGGGTTTTTTCGATACAAGCGAAAAAGACAACGTTGTCACGATAACTAATGATTTAGATATCCACTATATCACCTTATACGTATTATTTTTCGGGTTGTGTTTATTGCTCATCGTATTTTAAGTGATACAAAGATGCAAAAGAATTAACAAACGGATCTCTCTCGCGCATCGTGCAAACGGCTAACTAATGGAATAAAAACGTTCGGTTTGGTTTTGTGAGTGTTTTTCTGATACAGAATAAAATAAAGTGATTTCTCACGAGGATAAATGAGAATAAAATTGTGTGTTTTTCTAATGTAGAATAAAATAAAGTGTTTTCTCGCGAGAATAAATGAGAATAAAATTGTGCGTTTTTCTTTATTGAAAGAATGTAATTATTTGTTTATTTTGAATAATAAAGTGTTATGTGTTTTTGTTTTAATTGTTTGTGTGAAAAATTAAATAAAGAATGTTTCTTGCCGGATCAAGAATAAAATCGGTGTTTTAACGAAATTGCGGACAGTTTATTTTGTTTGTTTTAATTGTTTTTTTTAAAATAAAAATTAATAAAGTATGGAAACGATGGAGAAAATAGAATCCAACATAGTGAAATTAAGAGGAAAAGAAAATTTCCTTATGTGGAAATTTCAGGTTACCATCCATTTAAGATCTTACGGAGTTCTCGGTGTGACGACGGGCAAAGAAAAGAAGCCTGATAATACAAGCACGACTTCACAGACTGTTACGGATATTGTGAAAAGCTTAAATGAATGGAATAAAAGGGATGGGATTGCCCAGAGAATCATTTCCACGACGATAGATCAAAATTTGTTGATCCATATAATAAGTTGCGAATCATCGGCAGAAATGTGGGATAAACTGATCGCATTATTTGAGAAGAAAACTGAAGAAAGTAAATGTGAAATTTTACAAGAATTTTTCAGTGCAACCTACCAAAAGAACACGCAACTGACGAGCCATGTTGCAAAACTTGAAAGCATCTACGCGCGCCTGAAAATCGTGGATCCCAATGCAGACGAAAGCTTGCTGGTGAGCAAAATATTAACGACGCTCCCGGACAAAATGAATTTCTTTAAAACGGCGTGGGAAATGACAACGAAGGGTGAAAGAACATTGTCAAATTTGAAAGCAAGACTTCAAACGAAGACAATCGTGATTTCAAACCAAAAGAAGAAGCTGTTGCATTTGAGGCAAGCGTTCAACGATCAAACCAAAATTCTTCAAAGAAGAATAATTCACATCAGATAAAATGCTACAATTGTAACAAGATGGGAAACCACATTTCCAAAAATTGTACTGAGCCAAGACGGGGCAACAAAAATTAGAACATGTGGTGTTCAAGGTGCAAGAAGTCAAATCACACAGACAGTATGTGTTTTTTGAAAGATAAACCCGAAAAAGATGGAGATAGAAACCACAACGCGAATAAAAATAACGACAAGAAGAAAGTTAGTTACTTTGCTTTAAGTGCCATGAATACTGCAACGGACGAAAACGAAAGTGACTCGGTCTTCCACGGGGTCTTCCCCGATTGATTCGCCCGAGTCACGTGGTTTCGCAGAGATCGGGACGACGAGGGCTTCTCGCCAGTGAAAATTTTCGAGAGAGTCGGTCTTCGTGGGATCGGGACGTGGAAGGTCCATTAATTTCGATTGGGATATCGAGCAGTCAGTATTTCTCTTACGTCAATTAATTTCAATTGGGATATCGAGTGGTACGTTTTTTTATTTTTTTTTTATTTTAATCCACAGCAATCCTTTTGGGATATTGGATTGACTGTTCGGTTTCCGTCTTTTTTTTGTTTCTTTTTATCGAATTTTTTCCTGTTGTTGTAAATGTGACCAGATTCTCTTTTTGTGTGGTGGTGATCATTTATTACAATTTGCTGTTAGTTGCGCTCGGGTCGTGATCATCTAGGTGAAAGTTGAATCAATAAAACTACCCTAATATTGGATTGTAATCAAGATTCAGCGTTGGACTTCCTTTATTTCATTTTCGCCAATCAGGTAAACGTGGAGACTCCATCTTCTCCGCTGGAGGACGCCCCCCCCCCCGGTTTGTCGAACGTGACTCACGGCAAGTAATCGCTGTGTAACGCGGAGCCGCGTTAGAACACTCGGTGGTATAATCGAATATCGCTGAGACCCAAAAAAAAACCGCCTTACACAATCTAACCAGTTTTCAATCATGAAGATTGTAAATTCACCGATCAATGTGTCATATTTACAAGAACAATGCTGTGGTTATCGTACATTTCGAGTCTTGAAGATTTCGAACCCACCGTCAAATGCTGTGATTTTTGTAAATGGTATTTCTGTTCTCTCTACTTAATTATGTTCTGCTTTCCAAATTTAACTTAATTATTTTTAAGGGCGTCTTATGGGGTCTCTTTGACACCCATTCCCCCCCCCCATGCTTGTTCAAAAACGCATCCGCAGCTCGGGTGCGAGAGGAAGAGAGGGAGAGAGGGAGAGGAAGGGGGAACTAAACCCGTTTCCGACGTTTTCACTGAAACCAATCTTGGAGCAAGACACTCACAATCAGACCGGCCCTCCTGCCCCCTCCTGGCTTTCAGTTCAAGAAGGGTGAATATCAGTAACACTGCAAGGAGACATCACTGGTTGCATGAGTCCAAATCCAACAGCAAGCATACCCGGTGCCGATGACGTCACGTGCCGCTCAAAATGCATATCTCCTGTACAGTTCACATTGATTTCATCCTGTTTCTGACAACTGAGCAACATAGGAAGGAGATGATCTACAATCGCCCGATCTCCTCTCACATACTTGATATCGCGCGCGTGTCGCCGTCGCGCCGCCACCCTGCCGCGACACTTGCGCTGCGCCTCGCCACGCTGGGCACGTACGTCGTACAATCGCCATCAGTCAACATTTGCTGACCCGCTAATGTCAGCAGAAAACGCACGGCATGGCCTCCCACCCTGTTAGCCATTCCAATGTGTGACACCTGATCTGCTCTTATGGACGTGGCCCAGTGCACCTCTCAGTATCGCGCATTTTAGCAACGTACCCCACCTCATGCAATCCGATCGACGAGCGAGACCCCGCCTTCCAGCCAATCACAGTGAGTCAACGCCATTTTGTCCTATGAAGTTCAATCACCAACTCTAACTGACCCAGTATCAAGGTTATCAATTAAAACACCCAAAACTTAGTATTTTTGTAATTTTTTAATTTTTTACCGTAGAAATTGAGAAATTTTAAAAAAAAAATCCATTGCATTTTTACCCTCCTTTTTTAAAATCTTAGCCACTCACAAAAGTCTCATTATGTAATCCTTTTTTTTTTCAACCTCCACCACCCGCCCCCACCCCCCTCATTCCTCTTTTTTATTCCTACTTTTTTTTTTTATTTTTTACTTTCAATATGAAAACGTCCCAGTTTAAACATAACTTTAAATACTTACGCAACGCAAAACAGGGAGACGCGTATTTTTGGGAAAAGCGATTGGCCAGCGAGGCTCGTATCCATTCGGGACTTTGTGCAATTCATCTAATGGCCCACGAGGACCTGTATATGACATATAAGGAGAATCGCTTATGAGCCTCCTTTTCACCTTTTGAAAGGAAAATGAGGCTCTGTTAGGCTATAATGAAGTTCTCCGAAGAAGATTACATACAGCACTCTTCTACAAAGAAGTAGCGGATGAGGGCCACATCTTTTACGAAGTATATCTATTACAAAATTATCACGCTGCGACGAAATCGTTCCTTTGGTGGGATCTGAGGAGTGACAGTGAAATTAATCGTATTTATATATGCATTTTAGAAAAGGAGCTTAAGAAAGTACCTGCAGTCGTAAAACGACTAAAAATGGAAAGGATGAATCTGGACACGACAACACCATTGCCCAAAAAACCCCGTATTAAATGTACATGGTTCATAGATCTCGAGCAGTACGAGTGGGGAGTCTCTACTGGTGAATTACACCCCATCTCCACCGTGGGACTACGCCACACGTGGCTAGTCGTGAGTTTGCTTGGAAATAACCGATGGTGATTAACAAGTATTTAGTTTTCCCTTTTTTTATAGCTCCTCCTCCCTTTGCAATTTATTTTCTTATTTTTTTTTGTAGTGTACCCTTAGTTTTTGCTCACCCTCGCCTTTGATCGACTTTGCCGGCAAATCGTCTTGGTATGACATGTACCTAGTCGTTGTTTTTTCGAGGATTATTATTCATTTCGCCATTTTTTGTAAACCGAGTAGTGTGAATTTTAATTATAAGCGTGTTGATCGAGGCCACGCGGATACGATCGACGGTACAGTCAACCAGCTTAGCTTTTTTCTCTCTAATGTGTCCAAGTAAAATAAGTATTTTTCATCGTAGTCTTCTGATGATCGTTATATAGTTTGTAGGTCCTTACAGGTGATTCGAATGACCACGAGCCATCTACTCACACCATTCTGTCATTAGCTTCCACCTCTTGTTTTTTGGGGGTGTAAACCCCCCCCCCTACCCCTCTGTTTCGAAAATGGGTTGCTGGTCCCTGCATGATAGAAAGCTGTGGTCTAGGAACGTCCCCATCTGAGCAACCGACTCGTTCAGCATCATCTTCCCCCTGTAACGAGCATTAGGTGGCACCCTAGGTGGCCTCTCATGCGCGAAACTTCTCCTCTTCGATGCTCGTGGGGTCCTTCTCCGGTTTCCACCCGCTCAGCACCGGGACTCAGCGCGACAGCGTTGGACCCAGGTGCTGTGGGGCGGGAGACTTCGAGGACGGGCGGGGGGAGGCAACCGAT
Source organism: Trialeurodes vaporariorum (assembly GCA_011764245.1). Taxonomy (NCBI): domain Eukaryota; kingdom Metazoa; phylum Arthropoda; class Insecta; order Hemiptera; family Aleyrodidae; genus Trialeurodes; species Trialeurodes vaporariorum. Next base: position 23,403,070 of record VMOF01000013.1, read on the forward strand.
CCGGGCGTGAAATGGACACCTGAGAGAGAGCACGGCCCACAGCAGCTTCAGCTCAGCCCCGCGTGGTGGAAATCTTGGTCAGCGGGATTTCCAAGTTTTCTGGAATACGGCATCCTACGCTGATCCAGAGCTCCCCAACGCGGGGATGAGATTTCGCTTGTCTTTGTCTGAAATCTCACCCTATGCTTGGTCAGGGTTTCGTTTTCCATCCTGTTGCTGATGCGGTGCAAGTCCTGGGAACTGTTTTCTGACCGTTTCCCGGGACTTGCATTTCCATCTGGGAAAGGGGGGGGACCGGGGCTCTGACTTATATAGGGTGGCTCAGGTCAAAGAAAGTTAGTTGGGAACTCAAGCTGTGTGTGGTTGGTGCCTCCTCAGTAGTTTCTTTTTCGATAAGTGTTACTGCCGTTGGTGCGGCCCGGTGTGTTTTTTTCTCTTGAGTATTTTCAGAAGTTAAAAAGTAGTGTTTCCGCAGTTGGTGCTGCCCCTGTTTTTTTTTACTACTTTAAAGTTAAAGTTTACTGGTTTTTAGGTGCGTTTTGCAGTTGGTGCTGCTCCTCAAATTATAACAAGGTACAACCGATCTGTCGGTCTTTTTTAAATTGTATTCTCATCTGGTATTATTTACCCATGTGTTACCATTAACTCGACTTTCTCACAAGGTACAGCCGGTCTGTCGGTCCTTTTAAATTGTATCTGCTATTATTTACTTACGTGTTTCAAGTAGTTGTTGTTCGTTGGACTTTCTATCAATTACAATCTGGTTCAACCATACCTATTGGGTTCCGTTATTATTTTCTGCTCTTCCTAACGAGTTGCTGAAGGCTCAAGTCCCCTCTTCAGCTGGTGGTCGCCCCCAAACCCCAGGTTCGAACTATATTTGGACCCCCCCCCCTTTTCGACAAAAATAAGTAAAACGAGTGTCTCCCTACTTGTGAGTGCGAATTCGCAGGTGGAAAAACGCCCGTTTCACCCCACATCTTGCTTACTTTTTCTTCTTTACCTGCCCCCCCCCCCTTGACACTTCGTAGCATTGGCACACGTCCATTTCAAACAACCACCAACCAGGCAACTCGCGTCTGCACGCCTGGAACAACCCAACACTCTAGTTTATAAGCACACTATTGGGTTATGGAGCTGTGACATATGATTAAGAAAAAAACCGAAACATTCTCAACCAATAGTCCTACTCAGCAACAATTGACTGGTAAAAAAAGAAATCCATTTTTACCCCCCCCCCTTTTTTTTCAAAATCTCAATCCCATTTATTCACATAATATTTCATCATTTTTATTTTTATCCTTTGAATAAAAAACAAACCAACAGCAAATTTAACAACATGCTGCACTTAATGCTCCAAGTTAAGGTTCGCGGTGAGATATATGAGAAGGCTAAGTCGTTTAATTGCCTAAGCATCGGATTCGTTAACTCACAGAAATCCGTAAAAAAAAAAAAAAAAAAAAAAAAAAAAAAAAAGATGAGCTGAGAACAAAGATACCTTTGGTTTCTAATTATGTTCCGTTGTTTTTTTGTTGACCATTTGAGTTAATCTCCATCTTTATCCAGTCGAATCCAAGTAAACTGTTAATTTAAATTGCTCAAATACAGCTTAAACTGTTGACAAAGTGTTGTGAATTTTAACCTAACATAAAATCTTTGTGTTCCTGTAAACGGACAATTTGTAAGTTTAAATCAAATTCTTCCAAATTCTTAACCTCAAAATCAATGTGAAGTAATCGCAAGTCACCGTCTCCAGTTGACTTTGAAATCAGCTGTTTAAAAACTAGCCACTGATTGTTGCCCTAATGATAATCGTTCTTCATATGTTTCTCCTGCAAAAAAAAGAATGCAAATAGCGAACCACCAATGTTTTTATAGCTTGTGTTTTTGAAGGAGCATTATACAACAGACGGCTCAATTAATTGTGAATATCTGTACAATTGTAAATCAGAATGGCAAATAAAGCCGGAAAAGAAACTGTGTCAAAGCATTCTATTTCTCCCCCTATTATTCCACGTGCAAACAAAACTTACTATCTTCGCGAGGCAAAGTCGATTCGAGAGTCCAAGTCAGCGCTCTCACATAAAGTACAAAAAGTTCAGAAAACTGAAAAAAACCGAGGTATGAAGATAGCTCCATCAACCAATCAGAAAACAACTACATCTTTTACAAACTTACAAACTGATGGTTACCATAGTGACTGCACAATACCGACTTCTGCTTTTCTGATCAGCTCACCGGATATATTCTCCACCCCTTTGCCAACGACTGCCTTAGATTTGCCGGCGTCCTCTTCATCTTCATCTCAAGCATTGAATCTACTGGAGGAACCTCAGAAGATACCAGAAACTCAGACTATTGTAAAATGACATCGAGACCATCAAATAGTTTCAAAATCCACTCATAATCCCTCAAAATACGTTTTTTGGAAAGCCTAAGATGACGAGCGAATCAACCCTGCATGCACGCACCACGAGCACTAAAAGATCGCCGACAACGTCACTTTATATCGTTGGGTAGAATGCAAGGAGTAAACAAGAGTCGCAATTGAATGGAAGGCCTGCGTGGTCAACGCAGATAAGGGATCGAAACGCCGGCTGGCCTCTGATTGGCTGTAAGCCTGGTGCAAAACTGTATCATGCCATAGGGAAATTAACACGGGGTTTTCGTTCTGGGACGTTTATCTCGAGAGCTGTGCAAAATTACCTGTGAACAATTAGTACGAGTCGATTTAGCAGAATTTTCTCAACAAATTGATGGGTCATAAGTGCCACTTTATTGCAAATTCGAAAAGACTATATCAGTTGAAATGTACGCGCAATAGTGTGTTTACATGCTTGGCGTGTGTTTGAGTAACTCACTATTGTGCATACTTTTCAACTGAAACAGTCTTTTCGAATTTGCAATAAAGTGGCACTTATGACCCATCAATTTGTTGAGAAAATTCTGCTAAATCGACTCGTACTAATTGTTCACAGGTAATTTTGCACAGGTCTCGAGATAAACGTCCCAGAACGAAAACCCCGTGTTAATTTCCCTATGGCATGATACAGTTTTGCACCAGGCTTACAGCCAATCAGAGGCCAGCCGGCGTTTCGATCCCTTATCTGAGTTGACCACGCAGGTCTTCCATCCAATTGCGACTCTTGTTTACTCTTTGGTAGAATGTAAACAAAAGTCTCACTTCCTCGTCGTACCTGCATTGTTTTCTATCGTCGAGTGATTTTTTCCGATAAAGATTTTTTCGTTATTATTTGTGATTACTACGGTGAGTAATTCACGTTTTGTGTCGATTTGTCCGTTCCGAAAAGGAAAAGCCGGGCAAGTACTTGCTTTGCCGAGTGCCACGTCGTCAGTCATGTTTGCTGCTCATGGTCAGAGTTGGGTAAATGGGGGTGGTACTTGATTACACGGTTACCGAGTAATCGGTAGTCGTCGTTTCATTGGAGGCTGACTTTATGATATAATCAGGGCTGATTTTTTACAAGCCACCCATCATATTAGTTGCAGAAGAATTAGATCTAACCAAAAAGACCCGAAAGCTTACTACATATCTGTGAAGAATACATGTAATTAACATCCAAACGATTGACGACTAGCGATTAACCAGTAATCGTGGGATCGCTTACACCCCTATTTGCCCAACTCCGCTCATGGTGCATGCATGCAGGGTTGGATTCGCCCGTTCGACCGCTATCTAAGACCATGGGCGGATACAGGGAATTGTCTTCCTCTGTCTCCTTCCATTTGAACGTAAGCATTAGAAAAGGATAGCAGAGGGGGCCAAGTTTATATTTCTCCAACCATCGTCTAGATAGGTAAATCATATGTTGAATCATGTTCCAATCTTATTAAGGTGTTGCCACTGAGGAGAAATATGTAGTAAAGAAAGCTTTTAAAACTAGCAAATGTGTTAACGACTTTATAATTCCATCCACCAGAGATAGATCTGACATAGTTGAAGATGCGTGGATTTCACTTGGTGCCGAAATGCCAATTATATTTATATATAATACCAAACCTCTAAAAAAAGGAATGATTGAGAATCTCTTTCTCAGGATTGATAACCATATGTAATGAAGAAACTGATTTTTATAAATACAGCTATGTTTGTTTCTCTAAAAGAGTGTACATAAATAATTGTAATGAGATTAGAAATAAGCTACTAGAACTAAGTGATTCACGTAGTGTTATTTGGGTTGGCGCTGGTAAAGAAACGGTTACGAACAGGAAATCAGTCTGTTTACAATTTTTTTTTGATAATACGCCTGGAGGTATCTATTTCGAGAATGACAACTTTATATTTCATGATCTAATCGATGATCCCAATAATCATGATTTCTCAAGTGTCTTACATCAAATGTCTAATAGCAACACATGGAAGTGTCACCCTGATGTATTATTGGATGACTGTCAACGAAAATTAAACGGTATAATAATTGGCTTCGCACTAAATGGATTGATCACAGATGTTCGAGGATCGCCAGGATACGGATGCATCAATGCTCTTCATGACCTGGATTTTAGAGGTACAGTGATATCAATCGATCCGATATCTTTAGAATCGCCTTCAATTGATCTTAGTTATAATATCATACAAATCAATGCCATATTAACTTCACCGGAAATACTTGAAGGGGTACTACGAGAATATAATTTTATGGACTCCTATTTTGACGTAATTTGGGATGCTCGTTTGGACTATATTGATCAAATGCAGTATAACGAATCAATTATTAATGACATACATATATGGAATGAGTTAATAAAATCTGATATAAAGATGAATAGATATATGTGTAAGGTTAATAGTAGTCATTTGAGTAAGTACTCTTTTACTGATGATGGACGTTTCGTTCTTCAACCATTTTATTATAAATTATTAGATGATAGATTAAAGTTTACCGAGTTACGGGCTATCGGAAGTAAGTTGTTTTCACTAACGTCTACATCATCTACTATTGCGAACAAGATATGCAGTCAGATTAGTGATTTTACCAACTCGATGTTAATGGATGAAACGTCTTATCAGATTCATAACACTTTATTATTGTACAATGTATTATTCATGAGGATAACTTTATGTGACTATTTCGAAAATTGGAGAGCTCTTTCTAAGTATGAGATGTATGTTCATAATAATACCATGCACTGTCTTATGTTCTGTGCAAATTATTGTTCATTTGAGATGGTATATGATATGATAAAGAGTGCGGATTTTCCGCTACTCGTGAGCTATTTTCTCAAATCAAAGCTGGATCGTCATGAGAATGATCTTATGGGTATAGATATAATTGCCATGGGATTTCGTTTCAACGTCTTCGATTCTAGGATGTTTATTAGTGCCAAATTGGAGGGGCTATATTTTATAACGAATTGCACTACTTTACCTTTATTTAGTCCCGAAAATGATCTAATGATGTCTGAAACGTATACTTTAAAACACACATTGTACTATATTTCTAGAAGCGTAGGAAATGAGAATTATGATGACTATAGAGGAATAGTTTCTTCTAGTATGGGATCTATTTTCACAAAAAATTGGAAGGATTTTCTATCTATAGGTGACGACTTAGTTTCTCCATCTGGCCATATGCTTCGTATGATCTATTCTTCGTTATTGGGAAATAATATAGTATCAGGAATACTGGAGAGAATTATTCGGAATGTTATTTGTGTTACAAAGACTACTCATTTTAAGATGTTAGCTAAGGATAGACAACGTTTAGACGGAAATTCCAAAGTACCGCTGTTATACTCAAATGAAGAAACGGATGCGATTTACACTTATGACATACTCGATAATTTCATGCGTAAACCGATTTCTAATATGGTTATTGAGCATGAATTGGAAAAGTTATGGCATTCACATAGCGAGTGGATTCTCGGAGTAGAAACTGCGATATATATTCTTGAAAATACGTCATTAACTTTTGTATCTTCCAACCATATCATTATGCGTACGCTTAACGCCATAAAATTGCGTATAAATGAGATTTTTTACTATACAAAGATTCGATCGATGAAAGGATATGAGGTTCATAACGAATTTTTACAGCATCAGAAAAATCTTTTAATATCGAAAAACTGTGAATTCAGATCATTGAAAAAAATTCATAATAATTTATCAAATTACGTAAAAATTCTGTTATCTGCTTCAGGAAATGAACATGTTAGTAATTTGGCGAGGTTATCTTTACTTCTTGATAGAAAATACGATTCAAAAACTAGTAAATCTGACGAAGATTATGTGTCCTTTCTTGTATTTTTCTGTCACAAAGATAGAGTATTTAAAATATTAAACTTATTGTCACCGTCCATTTCTATTGATAGATTGATAATAATCGCATTGAAATATGTATTTGACAGCTGACATGTTTGAGTATTTTTTCAAGAGCCTTAAGGATCGTTCTCCACAGTTACAAATTCTTGCCCTTATGACTGACGACGATAAAGCAATCTGGCTTGGTTTTATTAGAGTTTTTCGCAGTAATGCTTTCCATTCATTGTGTAAATGACACTATAAACGTGCCTGGAACAAGCATCTGAAAAGCTATGTAAAAAATACTGACCTCGCTCAAGAGATCTGGGAAAAATGAATTCTTATACTGGAAAAGAGAAACAAAGATAAATTTAAATTCACGCTCTCAGTATTTTGACGAGATTATGGTCAAAATCAGCAATGTCGTTCTTTTATGGAATATTTTGAAACTAATTATGCGCACAGAAGCAAAAAATGGGCTATGTGTTACCGCCATTTCCCTCATAAGGAAACAGACATTAATATGATGTTTGAGTTCTACCATAGTTTTTGAAAGGCGTTCATCTAAAAGATAGAGCCTACAGAAAGTTAGAGGATTTCATAAAAATGTTGATAAGTGCTGAGAGAGAAACATTTTTAACCCTACGGAAAAGTAGGATGTTTGAACTTCCAATTTAGACGGATAAGGCATATGATCGCGACAATCGTCATCGTAAGTGCATGAAAATCGATGATCCTTCCGTAATTTTTCCTCTCCTCCACACTATGCGCATTAACGTCTCTTCCCCCCCCCCCGCCTTTCTTACTCTACTGTTTTTTCTTTCTCATCCATGCACTGTTAATTAACAGCTGAGAATTTAAGAGAAAAGACAAATTGAGAATATTAATATGTGTGAGTATTTTTTTTTTTCCTACTTTTAAGATTCTTTATTCTTTTCTTTCCAACCAAAATGGTTTTTGTAGGTTTTTCCAGCATTTTTTTTTTTTTTTTTTATCATGTTCATTTTTAGTGGCGCTCCACCCCGCTCAGGTTTAAACAAAAAAAATATGCTAACGGGGCACTGATATACAGGGTGTAACAAAACTATATACATTGATTTTCAGGGCGTGTTTTCGAGGTAAAAATAAGACTTTTTTTCTTATAAACATGGGTCCAAGATTGTAGTCTTTTCGAGTTTCATTGTTGCAAAGTTTCCGAATAACAAATTGAAAAGTTGTCATATCTCCCTCGCGAATTGCTCTTAATGCTCGTTAATAGGTACTCGGATGTAATTTTAGGCGCTCTTGCCGATTTTGGCCGAGAAAATGCTGTATGCACAAATTTGAGGGGGATTTTGGGGGTTTTTCTCGGTTTTTCTCACTATTTTTGGCCAAATTATGTGAAAACATGCTTTCGGATTCCCTAAATCCAAAAACGATTAGCATTATTCAAAAGTTTCTAAAAAAATACGCATTTTTAGTCCCTGCAAGTTTTTCCTTTCCGCAAACCATTACCGAGAAAATCGTCCCTTCAGCTGCAGAGGTCGGCCAAAAATCGCGCTTTCTTTGATTTTGTCAATTCTTGGCCGACCTCTGCAACTTCAGGAACGATTTTCTTGGAAACGGTTAGCGAAAAGGAAAAAGTTGTAGGGACCAAAAACGCATATTTTTTTACGAACTTTTGAATGATGCTAATCGTTTTTGAGTTTATTGAACCCGAAAGCATGTTATAACATAATTTGGCCAAAAAAAGTGAAAAAAATCAAGAAAACCCCCAAAATCCCCTTCAAATTTGCGCAATTAGCATTTTCACGGCAAAAATCGGCAAGAGCGCCTAAAATTACATCAGAATACCTATTTACGAGCATTAAGAACAATTCACGAGGGAGTTATGACATTTTTTCAACTTGTTTTTCGGATACTTTGCAACACTGTTACTCGAAAAGACTACAATTTCAGACCAATGTTTATAGGGAAAAAAAGTCTTACTTTTACCTTAAAAACACGCCCAGAAAATTAATGTATATAGTTTTGTTACACCCTGTATGATGGTCAGAATTTTCGCTAAAATTCTGATTGCCATCTTTCTTCCTCTGATCATTCAAGCACCTATCAATAGCTGCCAATCTTTGAGTTGGGAGATAGAAACCCGAATTAAAGCATAGAAAATCCAAGATGCGATAGCTTTCAATTGAAGCTGTAATGAACGGCGAGGATATCTTGGATATCAGAGTTCAATAATTCCAGTATCTGTGAGTGGTAACGGTGCTAGACGTGATTAGTGTGCATCGCAAGAATCTTCCATCGCGCGAACGCCGGCCGGGTTTGAGTTTCCAGTGATTTCGATCTCATGCGTGTGTCCAGCCATTCGCTGATTTTAGCGTATAACACAATAATATTGATGCACTTATTTACGATACACACCCTAATAAGTGGATCTTTTCAGAACGTTGAGCGCTTTACTCTGTTTAACAGCCTATCAATACCATCACGAAGTTGGCCAAAAAGGTGCCGAACTGCAGATTACTCGACAGTCTCGAAGCTGAGGTGCGATATCGGAGCAGCGTATATAGGACCCAATCTAAAAAGAGGGTGTAAAGAAAATGGTAAAATACAAGACTTTACAACCTCCCTTTACTCCTCAGCTAAATGGTGCCTCATACTGCAAAAACTCGTGTAAAAGGAAATGTCATATGCTTCACGCAAAATGTCGAAAGAAATTCAGATCGAAAAATACTTAAAGAGGACATACTTAAGCACTGCAATTGAAGAAATAAAAAGGGAATATCCAAACTACTACAAACTTGGAATGCAAGAAAAAGACGAAGTGCTGAGAAAACTACATGTAATTCGCTACTTCATGAATACTATCAGGAAAAATAAAGATCCTGTTTTGGAGATCAACACGCAAAAAAAAAAGATACAAGGAGAAAGCTCAAAATTATGTAAAAAGCATATGCAAAATAGTAACCTGGAAGTAAAATTTGAATCTCAACACAATGGTGGTCCATTGCTCTTGTTTTGCACCTCTTCTTGCATCACAAAGTATTATTTGAGAATTTCACCCTCTCAGCCACTGATAATCGAGTTACCTGTTGTACACTTAGCAATGGTGATGTTTTCTTAATAGAGAAAGTTGTATACTCCACGAAGTCTAAATCTGAAGTGCTTTCAGGCAGAAAATTCGAAGAAACAAGCACCTCATTCTCTTTAACAGACTTTGATAGTGCTTCACTACGTATTCTAGAGGTGACGAAAATTGGGAACTGTCAGAAAAACGTGGTCCCTATTTACGGTTTGAACTAAAACCTTGTTGGTACCTTACAAAGATTTAATGACGGTGAATTCAGACTTTGATTCATAGAACACCATTCCCACGAAATCGCAGTAGCTTTTCTAAAATATCATAAATATTCTAGAGAGTCGTTGGCTTTTATGAAATCTTTATTTGCTAAAGAAGCCCCGTTAAATTCAGAAGTGAGCTGGTTCCTTTAAATGCAGAGGAGGTATTTCCCCACAAGGAACACTTGTTAAGCTTGAAAGACCTGAGGCACCTTGAATATAGAATGTCTAATAAACTTAGTTTGCACCCGAGTGACACAGAGGCTGTTCGTATTTTAGTAATTAAACTCAAAAATGAGGATAACAGTGTTCTATTCAACAAGCCCCAAGACACAACCGATGTTGTCTATGGGGAACCACTGAATCATCTTCCTAACTCCATCGACATGTTTTCTTTCGGCTACCAATCTGAGAGGATGGGGAAAGAGCTAATTTTAGGATCTGGAAAAATTGTGTTAATGGATGCAACCCATAATACAAATAGATACAAATTCCAACTGTTTAATGTTCTAGTACCTGATGAATACGGTCCTGGATATCCAGTGGCTCATTTCATATGTATAACTATTTAACTGCTGACATGTTTGAGTATTTTTTCAAGAGCCTTAAGGATCGTTCTCCACAATTACAAATTCTTGCCCTTATGACTGACGACGATAAAGCAATCTGGCTTGGTTTTATTAGAGTTTTTGGCACTAATGCTTTCCATTCATTGTATAAATGGCACTGTAAACGTGCCTGGAACAAGCATCTGAATAGCTGTATAAAGAATACTGACTTTGCTCAAGAAATCTGGGAAAAATTAATTCTGATACTGGCAGAGAGAAACAAAGGTGGATTTAAATTCATGCTTTCAGTATTTTTACGAGATTAAGGTCAAAATCAGCAAAGTCGTTCTTTTATTGAATATTTTGAAACTAATTATGTGCACAGATGGAAGAAATGGGCTATGTGTTATCACAAGTTCCCTTATGCGGAAACAGACACCAATATGATGTTTGAGTCCTACCATAGTTTTTTAAAAGGCATTCATCTAAAAGATAGAGTCAACACAAAGTTAGAGGATCCAATAAAAGTGTTGATAAGTGTTGAGAGAGAAAGATTTTCAACCCTACGGAAAAGTAGGATGTTTGAACTTCCAATTAAGACGGATAAGGCATGTGATCGCGACAATCGTCATCGTAAGGGCATGAAAATCGATGACCCCTCCGTAATTTTTCCTCTCCTTCACACTCTGCGCTATAACGTCCCTGCCTCCCCCACTTTTTTATTCTCCTGTTATTTCAGGTTAAGTACCTAATTCTCCCTTTTTCACACTCTTTTAGAGTTTTTTTCCCTTCCCTCAGGTGGTGTTAGTGCTGAAACATTCCGAGGAAGGAAGGACTACTTCTCCAAAAATGTTCAGGTGGTGACCGGTCCCTCACTGGTGGTACACGATATTGTTGCGAGATGGCCAGGATCATCACACGACAAAACTATTTTCGATGCATCCAATATTTGTGATAGGTTTGAAGAAGGCGATTTCGAAAACGGCCTTCTAATTGGGGATGCTATCAAAGCAAGACCTACATCGTCACACCCAATTCAGCCGGTTGAGAAACTGTTCAATAAATCACATATATGGACAAGGAATAACTCTCCAGTCCAGGCTCCAAAGGAAAGATATATCGGAGGATTTCTTCAGCTAACTCAAACAGCTCCCCACTGACAAAACCATTGAGGTACCAAAGGTAAAAAACAGTTGCTGGTCTAAATCCATAACCGCTAACCAGACGTCGATGATCTCACAAAGTAGCGAAGCTTACGGCTCACTTGATGTATTTCCTTGATTCCGCCAAAAGAGATATTCAGAAGAAAGGCTAAAATTCTTAGAAATCAAAGATGCAGAAACAACAGGAATTATCGATGGTGATGCTAAGTCAATAATAGCAGCTTTAGACGGTACTTTGCAGTTATTAATCAAGAAAGTAAAACTAAAGAAAAACGCAATAAAGACAACGAAACTCAAAAACTCAAAAAAATTAAACGAACTCAAAATAAGCTCTAAAATAAAAAAAGAACTCAATAAAAAAGAAAAAGCTATCATATTCGGAACCACTAGCTGGTACAAGATCAAAGATGCGATTTCGAAAAAGAAACCAACGGTAAACAAGTGGAAATGGATGTCAAAGAAGAAGGATCTTTTTATTGGTCGCCTAATTGAAAGGAACAGAAATTTCTACATCATTAATTTTTTGTACATTCCTTACTTGTAGTCTATTTCCATGATGTTTTTGTCATCGGGAAATCAATTGAAGAATGCAAACGTAGGGTACTAGAGCATTTGAATAAGTTCAACGTTACAGTAAATTTCTCTAAATGTCAACGGCTTCAAACGCTGGTAGATTATTTAGGTTAAAAATTTGATGAAGAACGAATCCATCCGTCGTAGTCGTGTAAGGCTATCGATGATGCACCTACACGTAAAGACAAAAAACAGCTCAAGTCCTTTAAGGGTTGTTGAATTATTATAATGAATTCCTACATCATATGTCTTCTGTTCTGAAGCAGTTGTATGATCTCAGTATGGTTCTTAATGTAGATTTTAATGTGACACTCCTCTTCAAATTGCGGTTCATCACGTGTGGAAATTTTCTAATAACACGTGCAGATTTTGTCAGAATCAGTGCATCCAAAGGTTGTGTTGTGCTGCATCAAGTGCCACACAAAACTGTCTGCTTATTATATCCAATTTACACGAAATTCCCTGAACCGTCAGCAGATATGAGGGCCATTCAACGGGACTTTTACAGAAAGGCACGTTTCCGGAGAGTGCTTGGAACAAAAGATTACACACATGTTAGACTCCAATCACCTGATAAGCAAATATTTTCGCAAGTTTAAAAGTCCCTATTCTTCATTTTATTATTCATCATTCTAGCTATAACCCACCACCGTCTTCATTTTTATCAAACCACTTCGATAAAATTCCACAATCCTATCAATTATTTTCTACATATGCAGAGAGTCCAAAAAAATAATTGTGATACAATTAAAAAATCCATTTTAAGTGAAAAAGGCCCTATCATAATTAGAATTCCACATAAAATTGTCCGAAAACCCAATAAGTGGCAAATTGTAACACGCGCGGCGAGTTAAATTTAAAAACAATCAGCATAGAAATAATAAACAGTAAAAGGCAGATTTTAGAATTGTGCATTTTATTCTACTTCATGGTTGGAATGTGTATTATAATGATTAAAGCCGGAGGCACTTTTTACTAGCATCAAGACCTGCAGGGTGTCAGTACATTTTCATTGCGTTTGAAAGTCTATGAACTTAAATTATTTAAACAATTTAATATTATAAATTCTTGTATTCTTCTTATTAATTTGACTTTTCTTGTAAAAATTAATCAATTGATAAAAAAATTAATCTTCATCCACGAAAAAATATCTGGTGCAGTCGGTACGAATCATCGTGATACCCTTGGGTAGTAACGGTTAATTTTGGATCCCTTCGTTTTCTTGAATCTCGCAAATGACCCCAATGCTGATTTTGGTGCTTTTTTTTTTTGTAACAAGTGTCAGGTAAAGAACCACTGAGAGGAATTTCCAGAGAATTCCTGCAGTTGTGTTAGTCGAGTTTGGAGAATGAGAGAAGAAATGGGAGAAAAAGTATTTTTTAGACATTTCAAGACTACGTACCTGCTTTTGTTTTTGTGTCATTTTGTGCTTCAGTGTCTTTAAAGTTGCAAATATGAATCCTGGTACGTTTGGTTTTCAACGCTCTGAGAGCACTGCTACACTGAATGGTACAGCAAAAAATGCTGTCCTTAGTGGTCGATGTTCGAGCTTTGTAAGCTTCGGATTTTCCGTTTTCGTCTCTTCCTTTTTATTTGAGTTTTTTACTAAAATACTTACTACACATGGATAAACAAAGTGCTATAAAAATAATCAAAATGGCGTATGTAATAAATTTTCTAAACATATTGGAGTGCGATACTTTCTCGTTTCTACACGGGAAACATTGTGAGAAAGTCATTGATGTGCAGTACTACCCGAGTGAAAATTAACTTGCAGATATTCTCACAAAACCACTCTGCGGTCAAAAATTCGAGAAATTTAAGAACTTACTTACTGTATAAGTTCACCTGTAGATACATTTTGATCATGTAATATCAAGTATGAGGTAGTAGAAAACATCTGTAAGGGTGAGGTAGGACCTTTGTAAGTGCATCTACCGTTTCCTGTTTTACATAAAAGGCCGAAGAGTGCGTAAAGAGGAATTCGTTGTAAATTACACCTTTATCAGTGCCTTGACATGAACACGAGAAAATAAGTGAGCTTTTAAAAGAATACTTGGATTTATTCATTTTTCCGAACATACCGTTTAAAGGCGGCTAAGTTAATTTCCCATCACTGAAAATTTGAGAAGGATGAATTAGCTTAAACATCCCCGCACCGCGTGAGTCAAATCGAAACACGATGGCTCGACGAATACACCAAACAACTTACGGGTCAAGAAGTCTTGTAGAACACAAAGTCGCAATTTGGTTCACCAGCAGTTCAGTTGAGAGAAACCCAAACGGCTCATTTTGCCTTGCACAAAACTACAGGAAACTTAACTAGATCACAAAGGTCAAACGAGAGAGGATTAAAATGAGCATCTGACCCCACACCGATGGCAAACCTCCTGGCTATGTCGTGTATGATGAGGTTAAATTCTACGTTGTCCTCTCCAACCGCTCACGAAGAAGGAGTTCAAAGGCATCAGATATAAAAACCTTGAGTCTCAAATCGTATTCCATTCATTATGGCAATATGTTTCTTGCATTGTATCAATATACTCATACCTATACCAGTCGGAAAGAAAGTACCATGAGTTAGTGTTGTCTCTCACGCTGTAGCCGTCATTATTGCCTGAAGTCAATTGGTTTAATCGTTCACATTTGAAAGTGTAACACGAGAACACAGCAGTTATCGTAAACGTAAAACAGAAACAAATAATCAATGATAATTTACCTTGCAAATAATAATAATAAAAAAATACGAAATTTATAACGAATGTGAACAAATCATGGACGTGAAGCAGAGGAGCGTGAATGTAGAAACTGTAGAATTATTACTCCAGCTTTTTGGACGCAGCTGGATTAGCAGGGTTAACGACTTGAGTGGACAGTTTCAATGTTGGGTATTTCTGTCACTGGTGATTACACATTAAACAATGCACTGGCATTGTTCAGAGTCTGAAAAAAGAGAAGCCTATCCTTCTCTGGGTGTGTCGCATAATGAAATTTGGGATGGAGGTAGGGTCGTCTCAAAAGTAAGTGTCTTTTTTTTCTAAAAAACATTATTAATTCTAGAGAAAATCTGAAAACAGTGTTAAACGCGTCGTAACCTCAGCTTTAAGACCCTTCTTTTTGGATTTTCGTTATCTTTAAAATTGAACAAATGGCGGCAGTTTTACCGCGACCATTCCCGTCATAGTGAGCCCAAAATTTAATGAATTAGAGTTATCGTTTTTCAGACATGAGGAATCAATATTGCATAAGAGAACAACAATGAGGTAAACAAATTTGTCAAAAACTGATAAAATGGTATCTAACTTAATTTTTTGACACAGTCTCCTATTTTATTTAGACATTTTTAATACATTTTACACCAGTTTCCTTATTCCATTAGAAAAGGACACTTAATCCTTGTTTGAGATCCAAATGTTGATGTCCTTTTCTCATGGAATAAGGGGACACTGGTGTAAAATGTATCAAAAGTGTCTAAATAAAGTAGGAAACTGTGTCAAAAAATAAAGTTAGATGCCATCCTATCAGTTTTTGACAGTTTTTTTGTTACCTCATTTTTGTTCTCTTATACAATATTGATTCCCCATGTCTGAAAAACGATACCTTTGATTGCATAAAATTTTGGGCCCACTGTGACAGGAGATGGTCGCGGTAAAATCGCCGCCATTTGTTCAATTTTAAAGATAACGAAAATCCAAAATAAGGGTCTTAAAGCTGAGGATACGGCGCGTTTAACATTGTTTTCAGATTTTCTCTAGGGCAAATAGTTTTTATTTTAGAAAAAAAATATACTTACTTTTGAGACGACCCTCGTATGATTGGAAATACTACGCAGGGAAGTAATGTTCAATTACAAGTAAACTGGTACATATCTTTACTTTATGCGTGCCGTTTCCCGCAGGTATACCAAACCAAATGAAGATCCTGCTAAGCTATATGAGAACAGACTGGTTCAAGATACATACATATAGACAAGATGTCCAAGATAGTACTGTAGAGTCTTTTAAGCCGTTCAATGCGCACTATGCCAAATATTGAAGAGAAAAAAGATTCATCGCAAAAACTTCAGAGTCTTTATTTTTTGCAAGACCAATAGTGAATCTTCTGTTCCGATTCTCAACCAGTTTTCAACCTAACAATGGTTATCTACCATTTTTTTAAGCTTCTAACCTACATTGCATGATTTTTCGATGAAACAGAACATTACCTTTTCTCGTCAGTAGATACTTGTGTGCATTGACAAGCTTTTTCTCTGCCTTATTAAAAGGATGACTTTTTTTTTTTACCTCAACTTTTCGAAACTTACGGTTTTGGCGACGGTGCGGTGATACTAAGACTGACAATCATGTCAACATGAAAAATAAAGGTTAACACCTTGCCACCTTACCCGCGTGACTCATGGCTCTTGATCCTCATTTTCTTGGGAATAGAAGCTCCGAAAATTGCACTTTATGCAATTTTCTTAGCAAAAATTCACAGGAAAATGAGGATTCAGAGACCTGATGGAGAGACGGAAATCATCCTTCAAGTCAGTCGAGATCCGCCCGTTGGGGAATTACTACGCGCTGGTTTTCGTCTCGGTTTTTTTTTTTTTGGTCGAGTTGATTAATTGAGTTAAATTGTGGAGTTAAGATGATTCCCTGGCAAACTCCCGAAAATTTTAATCCGATAGATGGCGTTACTTGTCGCTGGCTCCGATAATAGCCGTTTTTATACGGTTTTCGGCTGTTTTCTCTGAATAGACGAATAATAGACAAAAAATCGGAATGTCAGCACCTGCTTAATTTTTTGCTTGATTTTTTGAGCCATAAACGGGTCAAATTGGTTCTAAAATAAAGGCGAAACTATGCAAAGAAAAATTCATGTGTAATTTGGAGTTGTATCAGTAAAGATTACAGGTTTAGAACCAATTTGGCTAGTTTATGGCTCAAAAATTCAAGCAAAAAATTAAGCAGGTGCTGACATTCCGATTTTTTGTCTATTATTCGTCTGTACAGAGAAAACAGCCAAAAACCGTAAAAAAGGCTATTTCCGAAGCCAGCGACAAGTAACGCAATCTATCGGATTAAAATTTTTGGGAGTTTGCCATGGAATCACCTTAAGTGAGTTAATTTTGTTAAATTATTTCTAGGTAGGTAGGTACCTATATTTACTTTTGGTTCTTTGGATAAACTGTGTATCGTGTTATTACGTGTGATTGAGGTCTTAAAGTGTTAATTATAAGGAGTGGAGTCAAATTAACATTGTTGGATTATTACCTGGATTATTACCCTGTCACCATTGGAGCGCCAGGTGACCTAAAAGTTCTCTAAATTTCTGTTGGTTGTTTTTATCTTAACTTAGTGATCTAAATTTTATTGAGCTGTCCGTGGCTTGACAATACGGACCGGTGGAGCTAACCCCCTTTCCGAAAGGAAAATACATTACAAATTGTAGGGGCCTCTGGCGGGTATTTGCAAGATTTAAATTACCCGTTTTAAGTTACCTAATACCTCTTGCGCCAAGCGAAAAATTTTCTGAACTATTTTATCCTCTTTTTTTTTCTTATTGGTGTCTATCGTGTCGAAATCGAAATTCTTGTTGTGTTTTTATAATTTATGGTGTTTTAATTTTCTTTTTAATTTCCTTTATAGATTAAAATTATTTTTGGTCATCGTAGTATCATGAATTTGGCTTTAAGCATCGCGGTATGTACATGGGACCTCCAGTTTCACGCGACTCGTGAGAACTTTATCTTTAGTTGAAGTGCTTTTGCGTTGGTTTTGCTGCCAGCAATAGCGCAGCAAAACCAGCGCACGGTTTTGCCTAAAAATTTGCTTTACGTTTTATTTTATTTTTTTTATTCATAATTCACACGCATTTATTTCAATTTAACGTCAATTAAACACCGGAAATGGAAATCCTATGCTCAGCAAAGAAGCAGGAAATTGGTTCACAATTTCGGTCACAATTCAGTCGACTGCAGTCAGCAATTTTGTAAGCAATGAGTTTCCGGTGATTCTGATCTCATGCTCATGTCTAGGCAGTCACTGATTTTTGCGTAAAACACACTAAGAATGATGCACTTGCATGATGCGCCACCTCAACTGTGTGGTGGCTGTTTTGCCGTTTCGGGCAGCGGAAAATCCTAATTTATTCGTCATTCTAGTTGAGTTCGGATTTTTCGATGCCCGGGACGGCAAGGCGCAGTCAGGGCAGTTGTGGTAGCGTCATACTTTTTTCGACTTTCTTTGCTGACTTAGGGCTCTTCGGACCCTGGCTTTCCCATGGGAAGCTAGGGTCCCGAGAGTCCGGAGGCCTCAAGGAAAGTCGACAAATAAAGGAAAATCAGTCTGGTGCGATTTGTCGGCTTCACGTAGTCTCCTTCTGATTTTTCCTTTCCGTTCTCTCGTGGGATTTCATTTTTGTTGTTGTTTTTATCTTCCGAATGTTCCGAACACGCTTTGGGAATTAGGAATTGAATTTAATTCCATGCCAATTATTATAATTATTGTTATATTTTATATGATTATTATTAGTTAAATACGGCTTCAGCAGTAATGTTTCGGTTTCCTTATTAATGTTTTTCAGAGTTCGTTTCAAAATATAATTTTTGTGTAATGTGTTAAAGAAAAAGGTAAATAAACGGAGTGTGGACAATTCATACAAATTCATTAATTCACCGAGGGAGAGAGGTACCTAATGAAATTAAATCGTATTACCTACATTGTATTACGTTGGTGGACACCCCCAATATTAAAACATGTATAATCAATTAAAGCGAGAATTTGGGAGAAAATGATTGTTACAAAATTGGGAAAAAATAACGGTTACACTTGTAATATTATTTTATGCATCAAAACTGATTTTTACGTCAAAATCTTCAAAATATTATTATTTCTCGATTCATCAATTTTGCCAGGTTTATCCTTCCTTATTTTTATCCTTCATCGTTCATCTCTCCGTATCGATAGAACCAAGGATTGAGTTATTCGGCTTCGAGGCGATAATTCAGCTTCGAGGCGATAATTCGGCTTCGAGGCGATAATTTGGCTTCGATTATTATTCTATTTTTCCCTCCTGTTTCTCTTGGCTTTTATCTCGCATCAATTGCTTAGGGATCGAGCTATCGGCTACCAGGACATCGTCAGTAAAAGTCAGGGAAAACATTTGTGTGAATTCTCATAAACATTACTGCCCCCCTTGCCACCTTGGTCTTGCCGTCGTAAACTACCTGGACCATCACACCGTGTATTTCCAAATTCAATACTGCTTCTGAGATAATTTGAGTGCAACCTATTCTTTTTCAACGCACTGCAGAGCAATTCCTGATGGTAAAAAAAGAGGTGATTCATACACTTTATGGAAAAAGTATGAGCAACATGGAATTGAGTTTCAAAAATTTTTTAGAGCTTCTTTAGAATTTATTTGCGACCAGATGCAAAAGCAGCACTTTCAGACATATGGGCTTTCACCTGTCTAAGTCATTTACCTCGAGAAACCACATTTTTATGCTTCGACACGTATCTAAGATTCACGATAATTAGTAATTCTCTACTTAGTATAATGGCCCTGCCACTCTTACAAACAACAGGTTTATATCTCTCCATCATGGACCAATTCATCAAATCTTTTAGATACAAAAGGACACGTGGGACTACTCTCGCGCAGGAAGCTCCGCGCTCGCTGTGACGTCACCGTATCTGCGCTACCCCGCGACAATAAGAGGGGGAATCATTTCCAATGATGCTGAATCTAAAACACTTCTTTACATGCTTTGTAGTCAGATAAATTTTTTTCTTATAACTTCAAATTTAGCCCCAATTCACGGCCGATTTTTCGATCCAAATCCCACTGTCATCGCAGCTATAGCTCAGTACCCGGATTTTGCATGTGTTAAGGAAACCTCACAGTCTCAGGGCTCACGTGTATACTCTGCGTTCAGATTTCTCCCAGATTTTGCATCACTCATGATACAAGCGACTTTTACAGCTCAACGACTTATGCCAAATATTGGGTTTATTATTCATTCACATGCGACTGTCGATGGTGACACGTTCCTCTTTGACTGCACCATTAACACCGCTGTTGCTCGACGATTTATCGACATAAACGGTTTAGTCGTTTACGTAGAATTTAGATCAGTCAGTGCGTATCATGATGTTCCTGCACGCCAAATTATTATGAATCCAGCGAATGCTGCGAGCTTATTCGTTCATTCAATGCTGGTAGACCTGCTAATGTTCCACTACCCATGAACGATCCAACAATAATCAGAGATGGTTTTATAAGGGTAACCGGTAACTATTTCGGATTAGTATCACTTAAACTAAAGGCATTCGGTGTTAGACCTCGAAATATGAACAGAGTACCAAATTCGTTCATAGCAGAGTATGATTCATTGTTATCTCTAGAAAAGAATTATTTATTGAGCAATGCGTTTATTACCAATTTAAATGTCATTAACATTCTACATACTGCCTATAATGCATGGTATCCCAATTCACCGTACCCCTATGATTTTCAGAGTATTTTGGCTCTGTTATCACCATCGCTTGTTCAAACTCTAGTTAACAGTGTATTCTTTGTTGACCAATTATGTACAAATGTAGTTATTAATCCTTGATTCATCTGTAAGGTTTTACCCTCTTGATGTCTGATAATGCAGGGTTCAGCATCTGAGCGAGAAATCAGTACAAGAAAAATCAATACATCATAAATACATCACAATAACGTCTATAGTTCTCAGATCTATGACTGGGGTGTGGGGGAGGTGGATCGGTCGCGCGGCATCCGATGCACGTCTTCAGCACTCGCGCCAAAGCTTTGAAAGTCGAGGAATGGACGGTGATGCCATGTGTTCTGCACTGCACTTTTCTTTACATGTCACAGGATGCCTGCTCTAGTTTAGTGCGGGAGCCCTGGTATCATATCAATGCACTTTCCTTGATTTTCCAGAAAAGCTTTTCATGCTTTTCTTGGAGAGCTTTTCTGCTGACAACTAGAGGGGGGACTCTGGGGGCTGGTCTGATCAGGTGATTCCATCTCCAACCCCGATTGGTCCATCTTTGGGATTCTCCTCTCTGGAGGTGTCTTTCCAAACTTTGAAGAAAATGAAAAAAATCAGTCTCGTGAAGGATTCCGGACGCTGACCAAATCTGTGTGATTGGTCTGCGTACCGTGCTGTCTTCGTGAAAAATTTCTGGTTTACGGGAACGGTCTGTGGGACGAACCCGTGTTGTCGATAAGATTTTCTTTGTGAATTAGAGTCGAGAATTTATCTTTGAGCAGGGTGCATCTGTGTGATCACTCCCGAGATTCGATTTTTTTTCCTACGTGGATCTTGTTTCGTGGATAATTGTCTGTGTGACTTTGTTGGTTTATTGGTCTGTGTGACACCAAGTTTTTTTATTTTTTTGTCTGTGTGACAACCAATTTTTTTTCTCTCTCTAATTTCTACATCATGTAACGTGGGTAACGCCACATAAGGACAGTGTCATAGGCCACAGAATCTGGCGCAATCTTTGGCTTTGAATACCATAACGCAGACAAAACATCACCATTAACAGGTTCTGTCAAACCTGAGATCAAACCAGAGTTGCTATTATCCACCTGATAGTTCTTAACTTTCTTTTTGTTTCTATTTTCAAATTAGTCCCCCTCCCCAATATTTTTATCACCTTTTATTGATGCTGTTTCATTAATTTTTTTTTTAAAGTTTTGTTCTAAAAAAAAAAGTTTTTAAAGCGTTGTATTTATTGGAACAGAAAATGTTTGGAATAGACGATAACAAGCATCAGTCACCGCTCAACGGCCTGCATGAAACCGTCAAAAAATAGCGGCACCACAAATTAACCTCACAATAAGTATCACGTGCGGTAAACCAAAGAATCATACCACTTAGAGTGAGTTGGGTAGACTCTAAGCCAGCCCCAAGTAATGTAGAGTTAGGAGCAATCCCAACATTCTGATACTCCATTACAGAAATGAGAGGTTCCATTTTTAGTTACGCTCCAAAGCCCACCCGCCCGAACATTTTTTGGGACCTTGTCTCTACCTCTCCATTGAATTAAGTTAAAACTCACGCTGCCTTCCATCCCATGCAACAACACAAGCGTTCCCAGAATTACACTATCAGTGAACAAACACAAAACACATCACTCCTTGTTGCACCCAACACCCATAGGCGGACGGAGGAATTTGTCTATCTCTCTCTCCTTCTATTTGATCACATGTGTTAGAAAAGGATAGGAGAGGGGGGCTCTCACATGACTTTAGCCCCTATCTCTGTCTCTTTCTAACGCACACATTCAAATAAGAGGAGAGAGAGAAAGATAAATTCCTCAGTCCGTTTATGCCACCACCGAAGCTGGGCGCTTTCTAATTCCAAAATTTTGACAGACAGTTTTATTTGAGGTTTCAATTCATCATCTTTTCAGATGTCCGGAAAGTTTTTCACTGACTGACCTACAGAGAAGTTTTTCATTTGCCGTCTTGAGAAAATGTTTGGTTCTCATCATCAGAAGTGAAAAAAAGATACAATTTTTTACCAAGATCTGGTCCAACTCTACGTGACGATGCAAGCGGTCCAACTCCTCGTCTAACCTGAAAGTTGAAACAACACGAACATTAAACTTGTGACAAAAAAAAAAAAACCTTCACATGATTGTATAGTAACAGAACTAAAACCTCTTTACAGTGCAACACCACAGATCTCATAACAAGTCCGGAATGGGTCGAAATGATGAGAAGGGTTTTTAACTCATTGACATGTATAAACAGACTCGTCAATCTCACAACAACAAAACGATGAGTTCAAGAGCTAGAGGCATATTCCGATAGATAGCTCCATGCTCTTTACTCTTACTTTCACTGTTTTACGGCTAGGTACGCCATAATCATAGAATGAATGCATTTAAGCATTATTACACAGCAAATTTTTATGAAATTAAATCACTTGTCAAACGGTGAACTTCTAGAGCTCCAAAACACATAAATATTGGAATGATTTTAGTGAATTGAATAATTCTGAATTTTCTGTGATTTTAGTGATTTTAGTGTTTTTTTTTTTTTAGTGAAACCCACTTAGAGTCCATATATGCTTAGAGAGAGTTGCGCCATGTCATCTTCCTCTTCTTCAAAATGAGGAAGAAGAAGAAGAGAATCAATGGAGCCCCAAGAGGCAAAATGCAAATGGCGTTTGGCCATTTGTCTCTGCACTGTTGCAGCTATTTTGCTATTTCTAATAGGTTAGGTTACAACTATTGACAATAACAGTTGATATTGAACCGATAATGTACTCCGGAATATCATTTAAGCAGAGAAAAAATCAACAATAATTACCAGGGTCACTAGCACTGTAAATGTGTAATACAAGCAAGTCCTAAATATGAGAGCCAATCAGAAACGGATTCCGACAAGGTGCAACTCACTTAGAACATAGGGACTTTAACCCACTCTTAGAGTTCGTTTCAGAAGTGTACGCACAGCTAACCAATGATCTCCGACGAAATTCCTTCAAATCAAAACAAAACTTGCCTGCAACTCTGACCTTTTGATTTCATAACCTTCCTCAAGAAAAGCCAACACTCAAACTCATTTTCATTCATTTTTATTGATTGATAAGAGAAATATTGTTAAATAATTCCAAAGATCATCAGTCTAAGTGCGCCTACACTTTTGAAACAACCTCTGATATTTGTGTTTACTGTTTCAATACAGTTAATAGTGAGATTGCAGAAAAAAAAAAAAAATAATGCACTTTATATTCAACTTCTTAGATGCAGTAAGTACATAATTACTATTAAAAGTTACAGCCGGCGAATTATATAATGTCAGTTGACTCCTCCCAGTAATGCAGGTTGCCTACCAGAAGCAAAATCTAAGATGTCAATTGACATTATTTAATTCGCCGACTGTACTATCGACGAATTAAAGATTGTCGCGAGATTTTCATGAGGTAAGTTTCGCCTTCAAGGTTCTGGTTCGGCCACTCTTCATACTCCATACATTTTGCAGGTGAAAGGCCAGTGCGGGTGGGGCGGGGAAGCCGTTGTAGATCAGTCCCACACTCACACCCATGACTGAAAATGTGTGAAAATCTCGCGACAATCTTTAATTCGTCGATAGTACATGCAGAGCCATAAGTCCTGCGCCGACGATTCGATGCAACCCACCTTACACCCACAATTAACGCTCTTTTATCTTTCTTTTCTTTTGTTCTCTCAAGATCATGAGAGGTTCGGGCTACGTGTAGTGCGGGTTGCGTCGAATCGTCGACGCAGGACTAATGGCTCTGCTTGTACATTTAAAAATATTCCTCAAATCAGCAGAAATTATTGAGATTTATGAACTCGACTTAAATGAGAAGTGATACTGACCGGCAAATCTTGCAGTAGACACTCCGCCTCTTTGACACTCTTGCAATCCTCGAATGCCTGCAGAAAAAAAAAAAAAAAATGGATTAAATAGGGTGATTTGATATAGTTACTGACCATCAAATTTCACTGATTTATCTTCTGTACGACCTTTAACAGAAAAGTTGAATATTCCACTCCAACTTTCTGCCACCTGAACTTTATTTCATGACTTTTAGATAAATGTTTTGAAGATTAATGTCGTCCTTATTTGACATAATCTTGGTCAAACGTATTTTGTTGGTTAAACATTGTTGATTAGAAGCATCTGATATCTACAAGGGTCATACACAAAGTAAGGGAACATTCTATACATCTCGAGAACAAAACAAGATAAATGAAGTCTGAAAAAGAATTTTATTCTGCATACTCTTATCTTTGTAACAAGCTTTAGTTTTTTCAATTTGGTTCCCTGGTTCGCGAGTTACAGCAATTTTTCTGCATTCACCTTTGGCGACCGCATGCCCACCTCAGCGCGTGCTGAGCAGCTCTGTCGAACGAGTGCGTTTCACACCCTGCAAAAGACCAGCACACAACAATTTATCCAACTTTTAAAAATTACTTTCAATCAGTGTTTACAAGCCAAATCATGATACTCGGAAACCAATGGAGAATATTCACCGCAGTTTCATTTTTTACGGTAAGAAAACAGATTACAGCGCGTAACTCACATTCTCACACATTATTCAATGTGGTATTCATGATTACTCGCACAGTACTTAATAGGGGCCAAATCATGATGAAAGTTTTCTGATCGTAAGTTTTATCATTCATTGTATCTTCTATTGATGTGTGAGTGCACTGGACTGACAATCACAACTCTCATCAACGGAATCTGATCGAGAAATGCAGACACCTAACGAGCTCCTCAGCAAGTGCAGAGGTGGGCACTCAGTTGCCACAGGTGAGTGTGGAAAAACGGTCATAACTCGCAAAGCAGAGAACCAACTTTAAAAAACTAAAACGTTAGAAAGCTGTAAGTATGCTAAATAAAACCCTTTTTACAGATTTCATTCATGAATTTTTATTTTTTCTTGTTTTGTTCTCGAGATATATTGAGAGTTCCCTTACTTTACGAGTGATCCCCATATTTGATACAATACACATTCAATGGGGCTCTTGCAAACTTTTACTACAGACAAATAGATAGTGCAATCTGATGTAAAGACTAGCGGAAATCACGAAAATCACACTAAGAGAGACTGAAATTCAGCAATAAACTCACATAACTGCTGTAACGGCAAGATCGTAATGGTGGTTCAACGCAGGTATCATGGTAGATTCCTGTCTATTATGTCACTTTCTCTACGGGAACACAGAGATATGTCTCAATTTAGATAGGAATCTCCTTTGATACCTGCATCTCTCCGCCATTAACCCCAATTCTGAGAGTGAATTTTGTGATTTTTTAGTGTACTCTTTGTCATTCTTACTGGTTTTTATGCAAGAAACAACTCTTCAATCCCCTATAGCAAAAGTTTGCAAGAGCCCTATTCTGATGACAACAAGCAATTTTTGTAACTGGTCAAAGAATCCACAACTTTCGGGTAAAAACGGTAAAAATACGATAGAATAGATCTGTTGAAAACTTCTACTACATCGTTATGGGTGGTCGGTTGCTGTGTAAAATCACATTGCAAACATAAAAAAGTCCAAAATCCACTCACAAACCCAGAAAAGGCAATTTAAAAGAAATCCAAGCGGGCAGTCAAATGAAGTGGGTCAGAATAGAGGAGTACCAACAAGCTATACATGTATCTGAAGTGGCGGTTTAATGGGTAACCTGCGTAACCACCATGGGGGATTTTGAGGTTAGGTTAAAGTGAGTAATTGGTCCCTTTGTTTCCGTGTATTTTTGAGTGGCGCACAGTGGATCAAAGCATGTTTCGGTCCACTGTGCGTCACGCCGCACCAAAATACACGGAAACAAATACAGTAGAAACTCGTTATAACGTTTCTGAGGGGGAATTTTTTTTTGAACGTTATAACCGATAAAACGTTATATCGGAAATAACGTTTCGAAACGGTACATCCGATATTACGTTTTCATAAACGCTTCCAGACCAGCTAACGGCGAACGAGGTCCATCCAATGAGCTATAACTTTAGAGTGGTACATCAAGGAACGTTCTGCTGGTTCATTGTTGTCACCTAGGGCGCCGCCATCTTGCCGTAAAAATTGATTTTGAGGTTAAATTTTGTTGGTCGTTTCCGGTCGTTCCGTAAACAAACTCGGGCATCGCCGGAAACGACTTGGAGACGACCTACAAAACTTAACCTCAAACCTTGGAATCTGCCGTCCAAATTCCGCTTTTTCCCGGAATTCCTTCTGCCTTGTGTGGCACAAGGTGGACAAATCTGCTGCCACTCTAAAGTTATAGAGTCATTCCCGCGTTTTTTTCTCCGCGTCGGAACCCATTTTACCAACGTAATATCCGATAAAACGTAGAAACGGAAAACGTTATAACGCGATTTTTTTTACACGGTTTCTTATGGGAGTTTGACGGGACTCGGAAAAATCAACGTTATAACGAGAAACGTTATAAAGAGTTTCTACTGTAGACAAATTACTCGCTTAAACCTAACCTAAAAATCCCCCACGGTGGTTACGCAGGTTACCCATTAAACCGCCACTCTAGATAAATGTATAGCTCATTGGGGAGTACCATCTAATTGCAGCTTTTGAGCTTTTGAGCTGATGAGTCTTTTTTCTCCGCGTTGAAAGTTGCTAATAGGTGGGACTTCCTTATTGAGATCATTTGACAGCCATTTTGGAATTTTGTTAAATGCATTTATCGAGTTTATAAGCTAACTTTGGAACTTTCTGATGCTCCCAAAAATTGGCCAAAATGTTACTTTCAAGTGATTGTTGACACATTACACAAGCCACTACTGCTGGCAAAATTTTCAGGCAACCAAAAAATGTTAACAGGACCAAAGATAACAAAATTGAAATTTTTGTGAAGATCGAAGGTTCAATCCTGAAACATCAGATGCCAGTGGAAACTTCCAGAAAAATTATAAGGAGGGGGATTTCATGAACACACAAATGAAATTTGCAGGAGGCATTTTTGTACTCTTTTTTTTTATTGAAAATGGGCAAAATTTCAGGCTTCTGGAGGGGGGGGAGGGGGGGAGCTCTTCTCCTGGAAAATGTGGACAATTTAAACTTAGAGAAAATTAATTTTTGCCATTTCAGGGCCTCTTGGATTGGGAGGAGGGTGTGAGCTGCACCTGCTTGGAGCCGAGATTTCCGGCCTTTCGATTACGTATGAGTTTTAGTGTTGAAGTTTCCTCTATGTGGTCAGACCTTGGGCCAGAAACTAACTTGAGAACTAAGTACAGAAATCAGCTAAAATAACTTGAGTTGAGTTCAATAGCATGTTCAGCCTTTCCTTAAAAATGACATTTTCCTTTAGTTTAAAGCCTTGATTTAGACATTGAAATGGCCTTAAAATGCATCCTAAGAACTCTAAATTTTCACAATTTTCTAGGGAAGGGTCCCCAACCCCACTCTCTTTCCCTATATGGCAGAGGGTTTTCCTCCCACCCCCACCCCTCATAGAGGATATAACCAGAGGACAAGTCCCCCCCTTAATTTTCCCAATAACTATTTTGACCCTAGTATGCCTCTATTCTGCCGTAAAAGGCTAGGAATAGCTGTCCAAGAGCAATAAAAGTATGATTATAAAATGAGTAAAAGCATGACACAAAAAAGAATGATGCGGCCTACAAAATGAGAGCTTACAGTGATTAATGCCAGCGGTGTTTTGTAATGATTGATGACTGCGTCTGCTAAGTCGAGGCCGACCATATTGAACTGGCACATTTGCTTCTGCCAAAGTCTCGGAAAGCCGTTTCCATTTTTATCTATTCGAACACAGTCTTTGGAATCTCCAGTTGCAAACCAATCTAAGTTCTTCTGCGTTTTATCAAACATCATTTTTCTGAAAAAGGAAGTAATTATCAATTTACTCGAGTTGAAGCCTTAAAGTATGTCAAGGTTTTTTACTTTGAGGCTCGGGAACGCCGCTCACCTGGTGGCTGCATAAAATCTGTAGCCTGGTTCAAGCATGGGTGGATACAGGAATTTGTCTTTTTCTCTCTCCTTCCCATTTAAATGCATGCAATAGAAAAGGACAGCGATAGGGGTTAAAGTCACTTGATGGCCCCCTTTGCTATTCTTTTCTACTGCATGTCTTCAAATGGAAGTAGAGAGAGAAAGCAGTATCTGCTCATGGATTCAAGTGTCTGATAACATTCTCTATTACACGGCAACACCCATTTACCCATTTAACAAGGGGCTGTAGTGTGGATGAGTCAAATCCACCAAGATGGCCACTGTATAATGATTTTCTTTCCATTCAAAACGTGAGCGCAACCAAACTCAACGTCTAATGGTCAATATGCTCAACAGTCACCATAACTACAGGCTCCGTTGACTGAAGACCTGCCGATGGCTGATTAAAATCTTTTCACGATCAGGGCATTAAAATTACCGTCTTTTTTTCAAACATTGAGCAAATATTGCTCATAATTATAAAATTTAAATGGGTACCTTGGAATCAGCGTTTCCAGATTCTACCGTAATTACAGTAGATTTACATTGAATAAGGAGGTAATTTTTCTACTATCTAGCAACGCTGCTTGGAGTGCTTTTGCTCAAACCAGCAAACTAAGACACCAAAGTAAGAGTTACATAAGAAGGAGAATATGGGCTGGGCGATACATATTATGTAAAGTGAAAAAAAAAAAGGTAGATTGTGTAAATTTAGGAAGATGATTTACGTGGTTCATTCAAGACGCACAACTGAATATAGATTAATCCCAAAGAATTGATTACCGCTAAAATTCACCTTGATTACTTCTGAAAATCAATCAAAAATGAGTAATCGACTACCACTTGCCTAAATCTGGCATACATGCACAGTTAAGTTCTCGGTTAAGAGTAACTGTATAACTTTTTTAAGAGGCTTACAGTTTCACTTAAAGAATTTTACATACAATTTGTACAATTTGAAAATGGGTCCGTTGCATATTTTTGCTACAGCGTTGTGAAGGGTTGTTCAGGTGTAAAAGTGCGTGAAAATCACATTGAGAGCATCCAATAGTCTCAAAATTCACTCGTAAACCCACAGAAGGCGTTAAATTAAAAGCCTACGATGGTGGCTGAAAGGGCGAACGAATCAACCCTGTTTGCATACACCGCAAGCAGCACAGATGGCTGACGACAGCATTCCGCAAAGTAGGTATGTACTTGCGCGGCATTTCCTTTTCAGAATTACGGCAAATCAACACCGAACATAATATACCTATTCACCATAGTAATCTCAAACAATAAAGAGAAAGTTAAAATTAACCAAAGAAAAAACACAGAATGACACAAAATGTAAGTACTATGAGGAAGTAAGACGTTTGTTTACATTCTGACCAACATTATACATTGCCATCATCAGCCAGCTTTTAGTGCTCGTAGTGCATGCATGCAGGGTTGATTTGCCCTTTCAACCACCATCTTAGGCTTTCCTTAAAATGCCTTTTGCAGGGTTTTCAGTGGATTTAGAGACTATTTGATGCTCTTAATGAAATTTTCTCAAATTTTACACCAGAATCAACCGTCCATATTGCTGTCAGTGGCGTAGCGTGTATGGGGCTTTTGGGGCTTAAGCCCCCCCACTTTTTTGGGAGAAGCAAAAAAAAAAAAAAAAAAAAAAAAAAGACGGAAACAAAATTTGAACATCTGCAACAATCCTGCGAAATTTCCTCACTTCTTCTTTTCGAAGAGAGAAAAAAAAAAAAAAAAAAAAAAAAAAAAAATCTCAAGCCCCCCACTTTTTGACCCTACGCTCCGCCACTGATTGCTGTAGCAAAAGTATGCAACAGACCCATTAATTTATCTACAGGAAACCCTTGCGAGAGTTCCAAAACAGAGAGAAAAGAAGAAAAAGAAGATGAGTGGTAGGTAAGTAGGCTAATACTGACTTGTACGGGGTTTCAGCAATAGCTTTGGTGAATTGGGCTACAAAGAGGCCAACATCTTCGACAGTTTCCAGCAAGCGATGGCAACAATCTGAGAGAACTTGAATTTCAGTTAAGGCTTCTTCTAGCAGATTTCTAAGGGATATTGAAAATCATAAGAATAGAATAAGAACAGTAACTCATATAAGGCAACTGAATTATTAAAAGACAATAACTTCTGTCTAACAAAATACTCACAGCCAGAGGTTTAAATGTCCTATAGCCTGCCTGGCGTACGGAAGATTTGGAGAGATGCGAGACAGTTTTTGTGAGACACTGGTGCAACCAGGATCTCTTCCATCTCTCTTATTTCCCATTTGAAATTTGAATGTATAAGTAGGAAAAGGACAGAAAGAGGGGGTTTCATCCCCTTGTCCATCCTTGTCTAACATACGTTTTTTATGGAGAAAAGAGAGAGATGAAGAAACTCTCGGTGCGCTACTGTTGTGAGACGTTTTTTTAGCAGGAAAAGAAATCTATGAGTTATTGCATTGCCAAAGCTAAGAGTACATTAAGCTTTGATTGCCCAAAGCCCATGATTTTCACAGTGATTACTAAAAACATGCGATTATGAGCCTTGATTTTTGAAAACACGTTGTTCTCACCAGCGAACCAAAAATAGGTGAACTCTTTTCAAATTTGTTTAGATAAATCTGATAAATCTTGGGATGAATACAACTTGAGGTTTCTATGAACTTTTATCTGAAAGCACATTTTTTACCTCTTGCACTCACTACTCACCTTGTAATAGAGGGTGCAGAATCATCTGAGGAACTTTTTGAACCAGATTCTTTGTTTTTTGATCCTGTAGTTTGGACCCGCATCTTTTTCGTTTTGTTGGATTTCTGCAAACTAAATCGCAAGAAATGACGCATTAATGTGAGAATAATAAAATTCATGATAAGCTTTTACAATGAGTCTGTCCTAGTCTTTTGCTTCAGCAAATTTAAGCAATGATTCAATGCAAACTGATGCAAAAATAACAATGCGAGAGCATTCAAAATTACTAAAATTCACTCCTAATTTCAAGAACCGCAAGAAAAAGTTGAGCATTTAATCCACAAAGTGATGCAAAAATGACAATGCGAGCATTTAAAATTATTGAAATTTACTCCTAAATTCAAGAACCGAAAAAAAAAAAATTGAGCATTGATTCATCGCAAAGAGGTGCATAAAATTACTTAAATTCACTCTTAAATTCAAGAGTAGCAAGAAAAATTTGAGCATTGAATCCACAAAATGATGAAACATAACAATGCAAGCATTTAAAATTATTGAAATTCACTCCTAAATTCAAAAACTGCAAAAAAAAAAAAAAAAAAAAAAAAAAAAAAAAAAATGAGCATTGATTCAATGCAAAGAGGTGCATAAAATTACTAAAATTCACTCCTAAATTCGGGAATAGCAAAAAAAGTTTGAGCATTGATTTAACTTGAAGTGATGCAAAAATAACAACACCAGCATTTAAAGGCATACTGCCGTGCTGAAGAAGAACGCCGAAAGCGCCATGTGTTACTTATGTAGTTTTTGCAATGTAGGTGGGGGTCCCTATTCTTCAGTTCACCCTCACCGCCAATGCCTCCAATGGTTTGCCCTTCCAAGGGTTCTAGCATTGAACAATAGACGCCCAGCCTTTCATAAATTCTTGGACGGACAGAGAGACTTTGTTAGAGAGAGTTGAGTGACCAGGTATAGGTACAACAATACTGCTGTGCTAAGGAAGAACACCGTAAGCGCCATGTGTTACTTATGCTGTTTTTGCAATGTAGCTAGGGGTCCCTACTCTTCAGTTTACCCTTACCTCCAATGCCTCCACTGGTTTGTCCTTCCGAGGTTTAGAGCATTGAACAAAAGACGGTCGGCCTTTCCTGAATTGTTGGACGGCCAGAGAGCCTTTGTTAGAGAGAGTTGAGTGACCAGGTAGATACAACAATAATAAACCCCTGAAGAGGAACTCGGTATAAGAATAGGGACCCTAAGCTACCTATACTGCAAAAACAGTCTAAGTAACACATGGCGCTTCCGGCGTTCTTCCTTAGCACGGCAGAATAATAAACCCCTGAAGAGAAACTGAGTATAAGAATAGAGGCCCGAGCTATACTGCAAAAACAGTCTAAGTAACACATGGCGCTTACGCCGCTTACGGCGTTCTTCCTTGACACGGCAGCAGAGAAGAAAGGGTTCCCATCATAGGAGGGGGAAGGAGAGGAATGAGAAATTTTACCTAAAATAATTTTCCATGCCGAAAACAACAAGAGTCACTTTTTTATTCGGATGGAGTTCTTGCATTTGTACAACTTCGGTGCTAAGAGTTCCTACAGCAATTGCTTTCACTAATGTTTCCGCGTTCCAAACGATTACTACGTGATTCTGTTCCTCTTTACGGCCATCCACCTGAAAGAAAGAATTCAATTTATTACCGTAAAACAAGTTAGATGCAAAACTCAAACTCAATGATGCAGACAATGGGTCTGTTGCGTACTTATACAACAACAACATGACACATTGATTCTAACGCAAAATTCGGCGAAAATAACGATGCGCGCATAAAAAACTTTCCGAGTTCACACACTAACTCTGGAAATTACTTCCATAACAAACAACCAGTGCTACACTAGGCACTGTTATCACCAACTTACAACTACATAGACGGAACCACCACGTTTATATTTAAACATCAACATAACTAACAAACATTTGAATGTTTCGTTTAGATGCACACAATATTCTTGTATCATTTTTGTGATCTTTGATAAGCCAGAAAAGACTGGACAGCAGATGCAGCCAATATTTCATGTATTTAGAAGGAAACTCCATCATTTTGTAATTATGGTGTTGTTTACATACACACAGTGGTTCCGTCTATGTAGTAGTATGCCGGTGCAAATAGTGTCTAGTGTAGCGCGGGCTGTTTGAACTTAAAGTGATTTTCTGAGTTGATAAGTGATTTTTGGTTGTTTTTAATGTGTTCATCATTAGTTTTGCCAAATTTTACGTTTGAATCAAGGTTCTATATGGTTGTAGCAATAGTACACAACAGACCCATTGACGGTTTTAATGATGACTTAATCCATTGATGAGCGTTTCAAGCTATCCCTCTCACTCTCATGTAACCCCCATGTACATCTATCTCACTCCCATAGCAAAAATCAAATATAGAGACATTTTCTGTGAAATTTTTTTGCAGAAATGAATTTCATAGGTCATTTTAATGCAACTTTAATGCTAAAATGTCGTGTTCCAAGGCCCTGCCTACAATTTTCGTCATCAGAAAGAGATAGCTATGCATGAGGGTCACAGGAGAGGGAGTGAGATATTTTGGAAAGTTCCACGAGTTTTGTCACAGGTGATTACAACCAATGAGAGCACTGTTGTGATTATTGGCTCACCGTTGAGTTTGCACTAAAACCACCTATTTTCAATTCATTTTGAAGTTTTGCGGAGAAATCTTTACTTAATTTAATTCATTTTTGTTGGGTTTTATTAGACTTTTCAACGCAAAAACCTCAAGTGTAACCCCAGGCAGTGTTGCGTTTTTTGTCACACTAAAATAACACCAAAAAAGCAAGTTCTGTAGATTCTGAGATTTCGAGAGTGAAAAAACTCCAGAATGCCAACAATGTCCGATTTCTTATAAAATTTTGAGGTTTCGTCTGACTTAATCCACATCATTTTTATTATGTTTTATCACACTTTTCAAAGCGCTGACTATAAGTTGAACCCCAGTGGTGTGTTTTTTGTCACACTAAAATAACACCAGAAACAGAGAGTACTATAGATTCTGAGATTAATTTCAAGAGTGGAAAAACTCCAAAATGCAAATAATTTCCAATTCATTTTGAAATTTTGAGGTGAAAATTTTACTTTATTTAATCCATTTTTGTGTGCGTTTTTTATAAACATTTTCAACACGCAAGCTATAAGTATTCTTAGCTTCAACCTAGATTATAAAACAAAGCAAGGAAGGTTAGAAGACGTACATTTTCCTGTATCCATGTGATGGAGCAAGGAACCAATTGAGAGTCAATTTTGCTGTCGGCCCCAGACGATTGGATAGATGCAAGTAAAGCTCCTCCAAAAGGAAAAGTCAATAGATTAGAATCAACCACTGCCGTTACAAACTGAGAAATAAAAATTAAAATTGAGATTAGATACTTTGACTCATTTGCAAAATTGTATGGATGGCTATCAAGTTAATGGTAAACAAGGCTAAAATGGGAAGAAGGCCAAAAAAAGTTGTGAAATTCCTACTATTTGAGTTTTTTGGTCATTTAATTTTCCATCACATTAGCAAAGGACTAAGGCTGATTTCTGACTCATCCACCATTTTGTTCAGCCCATCCACCCGCAACTAGATAGCTAAAATCTGAATAAATTCTTAACATTTGGAAAAAATCAGGATGTCACCTACCAGAAACCAACATATTATCAAGCAAGACTAATAAGTATTATCAAAGCATATTTCCATCATATTAAAAAGCGATTTAAGCAAGCGCAAACTGTGCGGAGCGAATTTAGACGGAAGGTACGCAGAAAATATAATGAGCTAGCCAATTTGTTTCATCAGGATGGCTACACTGACTTAGCTAAAAAAGATTGAAAGTAGAAATTCGTTTAAATTCGTTAATTCGTTAAAATTCGTTAATTAAAAAATTTGAAGACGAAACAAAAAATTTGTCATTTCATTCCTCTGAAACGGTTTATGAGCTTAAAATTTGGCCAAACTAGGTTTGAACCAGTTCAGAAACCTAAAATTTTGCCGAACTGAACCGAATCCAAACCAAACTTCCGCGCGAACCGAAATTTTGAAAACTACTTGAATCCAAACCGAACCCTTTTCCTGGCCGGTTTGACTCCCTGTTCCCAACAGAATGATTGTGGCAGCTTTGATGCGATACTGTTACGGAGAGGTAGTGCCTCAAGTGTTTTACCCTCATACGCCGTTGCCACCTGAACATTTACATT
The DNA here is from genome assembly GCA_011764245.1 of Trialeurodes vaporariorum. NCBI lineage: Eukaryota > Metazoa > Arthropoda > Insecta > Hemiptera > Aleyrodidae > Trialeurodes > Trialeurodes vaporariorum. The sequence goes on from VMOF01000013.1 coordinate 23,438,311, forward strand.
ATCAAGAGCCATCTTCTGAAAGATTAAGCACGGGGGGGAGGGGGGGGGGGGGGGGGGGGGGGGGGGAACAGTAGACAAAAGAATCTTTTACTTTCATACACTCTCCAGGCTTCATTTTCTTCAGTACTTCAGCAGCAGCTTTCTTTTCGGCTTTCTTCAGTGCTTCTTCTTCTTTCTTTCTGGCTTGTTCCTCTTTTTTTCTAATTTGTTCTTCTTTCTTCTCAGCTTTCTTTTTGGCTTCATCCTCTTTCTTCTGTTTTTCTTTGACATTAACTTTCTTCATCATTTCATTGTTTTCGCACTTTCTTTTGCGAGTTCTTTTATCCTGAATGGAAAATGAATGAATAAATTAATAAATAAATGAATAAATGATGAATGAATAATTTTACTTTGAAGTCTTTCTGTGATTTTTAATCGCATCAAGAAATACATAAGTCAAAAGTACACACACACACAAAGACATTATAGAAGGAGACTAGCCGCTAGCAACGAGAATTGAGGCCAGTTACTGTCATAGGCTCGGCTTCCCCGCTTGAGGGTATTGACCAGAATAACATTGCAGCTTATGGAGCCGAGACATAAAACTGTTTCAAAAGAATGCTGATTACTTTTAGTTTTCAAAAGTACCTACTCATATATGATATATGATATGCAGCTTATGTCAAAATAGAAGTTGATGAACTTAAACGAAAGTTTTGGTCACTTTATTCCTTAGATATTTACAATAGAAAGTACGGCAGAGAGGGTGTGGGTGCTAAAGTAAACAATAACCGACCAATCGTTAACTTCGATTTTTAAAAAAACTGACGCCTTAGATTAATCGCAATTTTTGCTTTAAATGTATATTGTACTACACTGTACAACATTTGTGAGACTCAATACTATTATTTGCAAAAATAATTGACTAAAATAGGTTTGAAGAGCGAGGCTCCATAAGAGCTAATGTTAAATTAGTCCATACCCCCACGCAGGGAAGTGCTCTGCCCATCAGCCCGTGCCATGACCTGCTTCACTTTTCCCGCGTGCAAAGAGATAGGAGAGGACAGTTTTCTTCTATGATGTCTTTGAGTGCACATCACAATGGATATTACTGGTTTCGAAATCCAACGCTTCGACAGTTGATGGTAGATATTATCGATAATAAATTTGACAACCATGTTCCACAAGTATGGCAACACAGCCACACCTGCAGTTGGAGTTTTCTGCCACTCAGCAAATTCTCAAATCAGTCTGCAACTCTTTTCTCCTGAATACTGCCCCAGCCAGACATCACTGAACATGAGACTGCAAAAAGGTTAGCCTTGATATTTTCAGAATATAAGCCTTTGATCCACAGCAGAGTTGGGCAAAAAATTATTCGGAAATTATTCGGTGTGTCCGGCAACGCCGAGTCAATCGAATTATTCGACGAATAATTCTACAGTTGACCTATACCTTCCGTGTGTTTCCCTTTCCTCAACTCAGGTAGCAAACCCAGTTTTCAGTGTTGCCGGAGTCATTTCATTATTTCTGATTATTCGGTTGCCCAACTCTGATCCATAGTTCCTTTACCAAGGATTCCAACCATAACATACTTTTGTCTCTTTTTTTTAAGAAATCTACTGCAGATTTCTTCATGGCAGATACAGATAATTGTCTTTCTCTCTCCTCTCCCATTTGAACATGTGCCTTAGAAAAGGATGGAGACAGGGGATAAAGCCTTGTGATGGCTCCCTCTCCTATCCTTTTTTAACACATGAGATCAAATATGAGGAGAGAGAGAGGGAGAGAGAGAGAGAGAAAGAGAGAGAGAGAGAGAGAGAGAGAGAGAAATTATTTCAGGCTCATGCTGAGTGAGGACTGACTTGGGCACCAGTCATGGGAGGAGAGATTAGTAATCTTTGGAGGAAAGTTTGCAAGCAGATTCAAGAATGTGCAGAGTTGCAGAAAACCACATCTGCAGATGAAGCTGCGTTCCCAGGAGTAACACATGGTTGTCAAACTTATTAGTTAATAAAAGGATTCTATACAATAAAATTATCGCTTGACTAGCGATTGGTGAGAGAGAGTAGTGGTTTTAAGACCTCCCTCAGGATGGGTTGCAAAAATTTAAAGTTCTAGAGGTGTGGTTCACAATGAACAAAAGACTGATTAATAATGATCCCTAAAAAATGTTGGCCCACTCCCCTCTGACCACCCTAGACCCACCTGCCGGGGCACAGTAGTTTCACACTTATCTTGAGTAAAGTAAAATTTCAAACATATTGAGAGAAGTTCAAGATGGCCTCAATTACTCAAAAATTGTTATTTACGGCCCAGTTAGGTCAAAAATTTTGGTTTCTTTCGAATTTTTGACACATCTGCAGTCGTTCAAGCGCAAAATAAGAATCATAGTAATGCACAATTATTTGTAATTTTCCCGATTCTTTCCAAAAGTTCCAGGAAAATTTATGAAAATTGAGTCAAAATTGCTTCATAGAGAGTGGTCCACTCTACTGCCATTACGTCAAAATTAACCAAAATTTTCACCCAAACAGAGCCATAAATTGCAACTTTTGAGTAGGTGGTAGGTGAGACTATAAGAAACTTCTTGCAATGCATTTCAAACTTTTATGTATAAAACTAAGATCAAGTCCTAACAGAAGGGTCCACGGTGAGCGTAGGCGGCCCAAATTTGTTAGGGCACATCTTCAATCACTTTTACAATATTTTAAACATAAAAGTTCCCTCACAAAATTTAGAGTTTTCTGTCTCGCCCTATCCTCTTTTTGCACCTCTTGTCAAAGCCAGTTCCTACTCTTTTTTCAGCGGAAACTGCCTGTAAAAATAGATGGTTGTGTTGGTTAATGCCCCGGAATTTACTCAGCGGGAATATTCCCACATCAGGTATTTTCTTAATTTTTAGGGAATAAATTGTTTTTCCAGCTTTTATTCTTCGGACCAACGTTCAATTACAACATACCTGCATCTAAAATTTAGAATATGAAAATCAGTTAAAAGATCAGTGGAAGCGTTGAAGTATAAAACAAGGTAAGCCATTAGCTGTTGCAAAGATCGTGCAGTTGTTTCTTGGTCAAAAAAATTACCCATGACGTCTAGTGAAACAAAATTTTCAAATTAAATTTCTCTTTTATTGAATGATTTTTTCCAGTAAGAGTATTTTAGATAGCCAAGGAGAAGATGCACAATCTTTGCAACAACTAATGGCGCATACCTCATTATATATTTCAACGCTTCAATCAAAAATAATAATTTAAAATAAAAAACAAAAAAAGAAAACAAAACAAAACAAAAAAACTTGGAAAAAAATAAAAAATCCAAGTCAATTATTGGATCGAGAAGATTCTCGATCTGGGAATATTCCCGCCGCCCATCACTAAGTTTTTCTTCCCGTTATTTTCACTGCCAGTGAAAAGAACGCACACCCACTAAACATTTGACAAACAGTCTTAAAAGCAGCCTAAAGTAACAAATCTAGAGCAAAATACATCTCGGAATTATAAGTAACACCTTAAAGAAAAAAAGATAAAAAAGTCCTACCTTCTGAGACTGAGGTTCAGTTTTCGTCAAGGTGTCTGAGACAGACGTAAAATCACTAAATTCGGATGGTTCACTACCATCGCTATCAGACAAGTCATGAGTAAATCGCTTGCTTGTTCCACTCATAAACTCCTTTAATTTGACATCAAGTGAAAATGGTTCACCTCTTTCATCATCTGAGCTCAGGTCCATAAAATCATTTCGGGGCTTCGGAGCGGCAGCGCTAGAAGTGGTTGATTCTTCATCACTTGAAATCAAGATGGGGATATCCATATTCAAGCAAATTTCTGCTGCAAAATTGAAGATAAAACGACTAAAATTAAATTACTGTCTTCATCAGACACATTTTACAGGTTAGGCAAAGGCTCCCTGAGTCTGTTTTTTTTAAGTAGATTCCAAGAATCTACTCATTGCAGAGGGTGCGATGTTGGATTTTTCGGGAAATTTTATCAAATGAGCACGTTTCATGGTCCCCTGAGTGAGAAAATACCACTCGTTGAAAATTTTATATATATACATATATATATGTTTATATGTATGTTTCAGCCAATTTTACCGTTTTTATGTCCGACGATCCTGTTCGTAATTTTTGGTTTTTATTTTTGAAATTTTTCTCAACTATTCGTTGGGTTTAATTCTTGGATGAGTTCGAAGATGGTGTAAATCCGACAGTTAGTTTTCGCGGTATGGGCCGTGTTTGAGTCGTAAAATGTGTTTTTGAGGTTTATTTTTAGGAGTGTTTGTTTTGAGTATTTTTTTGGGGAAAATTTATGTTAGCCGTTTTGTTACGCAGCTTTTTTACTCGAGTCATTTTTTCGTTTTTTGCGTTGTAAGCGAGTTGTAGCGATGTGTTTTTCGGGTTTTTTGGCAGTGTTTTTATATGAAGAAATTGTTTTTTTGTTTCAAAAATTTTAGTATATATCGTTAAGGATGTTTTTAGTTCATATGCTCTTTGCCTTGAATTTTCCTTGTGTTTTACGCGTTTTACGAGCTATTTAGTTTCTTATGGGATTTTACAAGTGAAAGACAAGGATGGCGTATTGGTATAATTGCTCTTTCTTTGTTTTACACGTACACTGTTGCTTAGGTACGTTATTTATTTATTTTCTTGTTTTATCAGCTGCTCCTATTCAGATTTATTTCTCATTACCGTTACAAAGATTACACATTTTTCAATCTTTGTACTATAATCTTTTTCTCATGGTCATTTTTATTTAAATGTTGAACAGCTGATAAAAAAAAAAAAGAAAATTGAATAATTCAAAGAAAATCATAACATAACCTATTTATTTTTTTTTTTTTTTGCTTGTTTTATGGCTTATACTCCAGACAAGGAGCCTACAGCCAACTATAGACTAATGTCAGTGTGTGTATGTTTGTTTAATGTCAGAAGACAACAGGGGACTTGAAACATCCATGCTCAAAGCACTCAGATTTCCACTGTAATCTTTGCCGTGGACCCACTTTTACGGAGACCGAGCGACAAGACGAGTGAACCTATTTATTGAAATTTGTGAAAAACTTATATATAACCTAGCTTTTATTTCTCACTTGCATTGTAAAGATTACACATTTCTCTGTTGGTAATATAATCTTTTTCACAATCATTTCTCTGTTGGTAATATAATCTTTTTCACAATCATATTTGGATTTTGAGCAGCTGATAAAATAAAAAAGAAAAATTCAGAGAAAAATTCAGCGAAAATTATAACCTATATTTAAATTTGTGAAAAAATGATTTAACCAAGCATGGAATCTACTTCGTCTTACCGGCCTGCCGGCAGGCATTTTTTAAGTAGATTCCAAGAATCTACTCATTGCAGAGGGTGCGATGTTGGATTTTTCGGGAAATTTTATCAAATGAGCACGTTTCATGGTCCCCTGAGTGAGAGAATACCACTTGTTGAAAATTTTATATATATACATATATATATGTTTATATGTATGTTTCAGCCAATTTTACCGTTTTTATGTCCGACGATACTGTTCGTAATTTTTGGTTTTTATTTTTGAAATTTTCCTCAACTACTCGTTGGGTTTAATTCTTGGATGAGTTCGAAGATGGTGTAAATCCGACAGTTAGTTTTCGCGTTATGGGCCGTGTTTGAGTCGTAAAATGTGTTTTTGAGGTTTATTTTTAGGAGTGTTTGTTTTGAGTATTTTTTTTGGGAAAATTTATGTTAGCCGTTTTGTTACGCAGCTTTTTTACTCGAGTCATTTTTTCGTTTTTTGCGTTGTAAGCGAGTTGTAGCGATGTGTTTTTCGGGTTTTTTGGCAGTGTTTTTATATGAAGAAATTGTTTTTTTGTTTCAAAAATGTTAGTATATATCGTGGAGGATGTTTTTAGTTTATATGCTCTTTTCCTTGAATTTTCCTTGTGTTTTACGTGTTTTACAAGCTATTTAGTTTCTTATGGGATTTTACATGTGAAAGACAAGGATGGTGTATTAGTATAATTGCTCGTTCTTTGTTTTACACGTGCGCTGTTGCTTAGGTACGTTATTTATTTATTTTCTTGTTTGATCAGCTGCTCTTATTCAGATTTATTTCTCATTAACGTTACAAAGATTACACATTTTTCTATCTTGGTACTATAATCTTTTTCTTATGGGCATTTTTATTTAAATGTTGAACAGCTGATAAAAAAAAAATTGAATAATTCATTGATAATTCAAAGAAAATCATAACATAACCTATTTATTAAAATTTGTGAAAAACTTAGATAACCTAGCTTTTATTTCTCACTTACATTGAAAAGATTACACACTTCTCTTTTGGTAATATAATCTTTTTCACAATAATATTTGGATTTTGAGCAGCTGATAAAATGAAAAAGAAAAATTCAACGAAAATTATAACCTATATTTAATATTTAATATTTAAATTTGTGAAAAAATGATTTAACCAAGCATGGAATCTACTTCGTCTTACCGGCCTGCCGGGAGGCATTTTTTTTATTCTACAAATTTCAGTTTCATCGGTTTGAAGACATAGACAGATATCCAGGAATTTGTCCGTCTCTTTCTTTCTTTCTCTCTCTCTCTCTCTAATGTAAGAACAGATGATAGAAAAGGATTTTAGAGGGGATATCTTGTGCAAGGATTTTAGAGGGGATATCTTGTGAAAGGATTTTAGAGGGGATATCTTGTGACTTTCATCTCTATGGCTGTCCTTTTCTAACATAAGCATTCAAATGGGAGGATAGAGAAAGAAAGACAGATTCCTGCTAACTCCCTGAGGGAATCAGATGAGAGATGCATCTCAATTGGTTAGATCAGCAGTTCCTAACCTTGGGAGCTTGTAGATCCCACTGAAAATTTAATGACCCCACTTCTTTCACCTTCCTTATTTAGTGGTCGCGTGTGAACATTCAATACCCGTAAGTAAAGGCTTGCACAAAAACAGTGAATACCTACCTTAAAATTCAGAACTCGGTGCAAATTTTTGAGAAATGGAGATTGAAATCAAAGACTTTGTGCTGCTGATGATTTTGTCTTCCAGGAATTTGTATGCATCTCTCTTTCTCTCACATTTGTCAGAAAAGGACAGGGGGGTTCAACACATGACTTCAGCCCCTTCCTCAGTCTCTTCCTGACATATGCGAGCGAACGTACTTGAGGAGAGAGATACATAGACAGACAAATTTCTGAATCTGACTTAACCTAACAGCAATGTAGCCACAAGAAAACTATCCACATTTTTCACACTTAGCAGTTAGCACCTATTTTTTTTTTTTTCTTCCAATGATACTTTAAACAGACCAGTGGCATGCAGAAAAATTGTCTGTCCATAAACTTAGAGTAGAAGCATTTTGAGTATCGGGTTCTAACGGTTAGCGGTGACAGCTTTCACATTGCATTCAAACGAATCAGTGAGCGGTTGGTTTGTCCAGAGTTTCGACTTGTTGCTAATCAAATGCACACCGATGCGCTTTGATGGAATTCGAAAGCAGACACCGCTACTTATCAGAACCCGATACTCAAAATGCTTCTGCTCTAGCAGACTTGATACGATTTCGATTTAATAATTTGCAGTCACCACCCAGCAGGCTGATTATGATCGTACTGTAATGCCATCGAGTATGCGTTACTCTTACCACTTGATGGATGGTTTCATTTAGAGTCCCTTGATGGAAATATTGTATAGGGAGTACCGACACGACACTTTATGCATTTGGACAGGAGTCGATTTAGTCGATCTCCTGAACGAATTTGTAGGTTAAGTTCGACTTTGGACCAGTGGTGGACAAGCGGATTTGCCGGCATTCCGGTCCGTTCCCATACGTTCCTCTACGAATCGACTCCTTTCGTGTGGAGCCTTCGATGTTGTCGACTCCTGCTCGACTCCGTGAGAGCCTAAAACCAACGACCAATCACAACTCATTGAGCTCGTGTCGGTACTCCCTATACAATATTTCCATCAAGGGACTCTAGTTGCATTCTGATAGAAATCCTTCCATTTCAGCAGTAATTCACCGATGACTCCTTAGCTATCAAGCACTAACTGTAGAGATGAAAGGATTTCTAATCGAATGGATCCTATTGTAATGACACCACCCATAAAAGAATAGGTAACACACACTCGATAGCGACTCGACACGAACACGGTCGTTTGTTGGTATCAACCTGCAGCTACCATGAAGGATGCCTAAGAAGGGTCCTTCCAAATTTCAAAAAAACTATTGCACTGAGCTGACTTTTAAAGCAGTTGACAATAACGATAAGAAGCGTATGAAGTCTCTTCTGAGAAGATGAAGAAGGGCAGAAATTCATTGTAAAGAATAAGACAAGGCAAACGAGAGGATGAGATTTTCAAAAACAAACAATACAAAAGGACTTACACCAAACGTAAGAGGAACTGAGAGATGGAGTTACTAAGCACAGTGATGAAGACACCATCAATAATTAAGATTTTTTTCGAGAGGAAAAATAGTGTATCCCAGCGTAATCAATAGAGGTTAGAAAGTAAACAGTCAATAATAATGTAAACACAACACTTATCCGTAATCTGGTATCAGGTTTTCGCCTTTCGCGGGTCTATGAAATTTTAGCAATACTGTTACAGACGATAAAGTAAGAACGTTTATTGTATTAAATAGCTTAAATGGACGTTATGGTACAGAGTGAGAGAACACACTTGTTGCTGTTGCTTCCTTCTTTATTTATTTACTGTGGATCTGATCAGCCAATGCAAAGACTTCTATAATTCAGGGTTTCGAGTGTGAAATATTTCATATGAAATTTATGAAATTTCCTTGAAATTTCACATGAAATTTCACGAAGCTGTGAAATTTATGAAATTTTTGAAATTTACTCCCATTCGTCGTTTCTTATGATTCTTTTCTACTCTGAAGAGGAATTCGTCTAATTTTCACCATGAAATAATTGATATCTGTTTGTAATAACGCCCTCCCAAAGATTACTATGTATAAGTATTTCACCATGGTAAATGTTCATTTTATCATAAGGTAAACAACCCAGGTGTAGTATTCTGTGACCCAGGGCATCCCTAAATTTTGCATCAGTTACTTGAAGGTTATGTTTTCAAATTTTTGAAGTTCTCAATAAAGTTTTATTCCCAGCATCATTTTCATTTTATTTATTTTTTATTTTTTGCATTGCCCACCTATGCTATAATTTTTACACTTACATGTATCGTGAAAATGTTTGTTCAAATCATAATTATTGTTGAATAATATAAGAGCCATCGGAGGAAACAAGGGGGGGGGGGTGAAAGGGGTAACACCCCCCTCCAACGTTCTACCTGAAAAGGGAGGGAAGGAAGGGGAAAAGAAAGAGAGAAAAAAAACGGGGCAACGGGGTAACGAGAGATAAAAAATCCCAAATCCCCTCTCCCCCCCCCGTTTGCGAGGGCTGGATCCTTAAAGATGAGGGCTTTGGACTCTCATTTTACCAGAATTGTATTTTACACAGTAATTACTTGGTAAAATCTCTAGAGACCCACCAACATTTAGACTAATTTCAAATTGAGAATAAATAATTTATTTATTTATTTTTGCTTGCACTGGCTGGCAGTGATGTTAAAAAAAGGCAACAAACAGCTAAATAATAGCACCAATAGTTTTGTTTCTCATTTTTGGTGAGGCAAAGCAACCGAAAGGAAGTTCTACGCATTTGCGGAGTATTTTTCCGTATTTTTCATAAATTTCAGAAATTTCATGAAATATTTCACGTGAAATTTCACGATTTTATTTTTCATGAAATTTTCGAACCTAGAGTCCCTTGATGGAAATATTGTATAGGGAGTACCGACACGAGCTCAACGAGTTGTGATTGGTCGTTGGTTTTAGGCTCTCACGGAGTCGAGCAGGAGTCGACGACATCGAAGGCTCCACACGAAGGAGTCGATTCGTTGAGGAACACACGGGAACGGACCGGAATGCCGGCAAATCCGCCTGTCCACCACTGGTCCACTGTCGAACTTAACCTTCGAATTCGTTCAGGCGATCGACTAAATCGACTCCTGTCAAAATGCATAAAGCGTCGTGTCGGTACTCCCTATACAATATTTCCATCAAGGGACTCTATTCGAACCCTGCTTCTAATACTATCTAGAGTTCCTATATTTAGAGAGTTAAGACAAGAGAAACCATGGGCGCCGCCATTGGATGCGATTTTGCACATTTGTTTACATTCTGAGGGCCGTTGTTGTGTTTTTGTCCACTGCAAAGATTACAGTGCCGCTGAGTTTCTAATGATGTAATCTTTTACTGCTTTTGTGCATCGACATCCATTTACGCTTTGAAAGGTTCTTTTGGGATTTTTAGACATTCTTGAGGCGTTTCATGATTAAAATTTACAGATTCGTCGATATTTAACTCTTTATCCGTAAAATACTGTTGGTAAACTAGAGTCCCTATATGTAGAGAGTTAAGACAAGAGAAATCATGGGCGCCGCCATTGGATGCGATTTTGCACATTTGTTTACATTCTGAGGCCGTTGTTGTGTTTTGCTCCACAGCAAAGATTACAGTTCCGCTAAGTTTGAAACGATGTAATCTTTCCCTGCTTTTGTTGATCGACATGTATTAACGCTTTTTAATGATTCTTTTGAGTTTTATGGACATTCTTGTGGTGCATTATGATTAAAATTAACAGATTCGTCGCAAATTAACTCTTTTATGTGTAAAAGACCGTTGGTAAACAAAACAAAAGTGCAAAATCGCATCCAATGGCGGCGTCCGTAGAGCCTAAAATTCATCGACCAATCAGAAGTTGACTACCCTCTTGTCTTAACTCTCTACATATAGGGACTCTATGGTAAACAACTGCGATTGTAAACAAAAGTGCAAAATCGCATCCAATGGCGGCATCCGTAGAGCCTAAAACTCATCGACCAATCAGAAGTTGACTACCCTCTTGTCTTAACTCTCTAAATATAGGAACTCTAATACTATCTAGACTGGACATAACGCCTGCCCATTGAAACCGATCGGTATGCAACCACGATTACAGTATGTGCTAAGATTTTTGGAAATACATTGATTTAAATGGGAAAATGACTTTTTTTAAAAATTAATTAGAAATACTAAAAAAAATATTTTTCTATAAAACTTGGTACCGTTTGAAAGCTCATGATATGTAGATTTCGATTCGGGCCGGTTTTTATACCGTTTTTTCAATCGTAAACATTCTACAGAGGCTCGAAGTTAGGTCAATTTTCCTCGATTCTACGGGGTGTTCCACCGTTTCAGTACCCCGCTGAGACAACCTACATAGCTGCATGTACTCAACTTTACGTAATCTATGTTATGATTAAAGTTATAATTATTGTGTGTCTCAATAATTTATCGCAAAAATTTTATTTTTTTGAGCTGTAATCGTTCAAAAAAAGTACAAAGAAAACAATTTTATGAAACACCCTGTAGAAAACCGGTACCCAACTTTAAGCCCCTGTAGAATGTTTCTCGTTCAAAAATCACGTATAAAACCGGCCCGAACCGAAATCTGCATATCATGAGCTTTCAAATGGTACCAAGTTTTTTGGAAAAATATTTTTTTTAGTATTTTTAATTAATTTTTAAAAAAAAGTCATTTTCCCATTTAAATCAATGTATTTCTGAAAATCTTAGCACATATTGTAATCGTGGATGCGGCCGCGGCGCACTATGGTCCAGAAGTCCGATTTAGGAAGACATTAGTTTGCATTAAAATCGCCCAATATCTTGAAAATGGCTCATCTGGCATCAAAAATGGTTATTACAAAAAAGTTAAAACGGTTTATGTTCTATCTTTTTTGTAATTACCAGTTTTGGTGTCAGATGAGCCGTTTTCAAGATATTGGGCGATTTTAGTGCAAACTAATGTCTTCCTAAACCGGACTTCTGGACCATAGTGCGGCGCGGCGTAGCCAGGCGCAACATGCGATTTTTGTCCCACTCTTCAGCTTCACTTTCCCCGCCCTAAAATCGGCCTTATGTCCAGTCTAGATAGTATTAGAAGTCTTTGTGATCAGCTGATGATGATTGATGATGATGACAGTCCACAACTGCACAACAAACAAACAAAAAAATACTTCTGCGCTCCCATCGAAAAGAAGCGGGAGTTTAAATAATTAACGTGTGTTTAATGGGGAAATCACTCATTTTAAGTGTTAAGGTCTGGCAGCACACGATGATTTCAATCAAACTCAGTGTTGCCAATAGTGGACAGATTCGACCACACGTGGACTATTTTGATGAGAATACAGCCACAACTGTCCACAACTGTCCACGCCCCCATGTTTCGATCTACTATCCCTATCCACAGCGTGGACAGTTTTCAACTCGAAAACTGTCCACGCGTGGACTAGTCTACCCTGTCCAAACCTGGCAACACTGATCAAACTAACTGTTTGAGAGTCTTGAATAGAGTTTGTAGATTATTAGTATAGTAGCCCATTCATAAGGCTTCAATATTATTTTTTTCTATTTTCAAACGATTTTTTAATGATTGGGTAAGAATATCGGCCGGCTGACTCACTCGCATCTCATTAGTTTCTTTACCAAGGGGTGTTTTTGTTTTTTTTTTTTTTTTTTGTTTTTTTGTTTTTGTTTTTGTTTTTTGTTTTGTTTTTTTTTTTTGTTTTTTGTTTACGCAGTTACTAGACGTCTTTAATTTTATGTACACAAAATTATAACTCAAAATATAAGAAGAAATCCCTGTTGATGGCTGCTAGCTTACCGGCCTGCAGTGCTGCCGCTATACGAACGACATAACCATAGCAGCCATCAACTGTGATTTCTTCTAATATTTTGAGTTATAATTTGTGAACATGAAATTACAGACGTCTAATAATTGCGTAAACAAAGAAAAAACCAAAAAAACAAGCAGGGAAAATTCCAACACGCAGGTGTTGGAAAAGCGTGCCACTAAAGTCTGAACAGCTTTAATGATTTTGCTAGCAATGATAATAATTAGACAGCATTCAACATGGAGCTGATCTCGAGAAAATTGAGTCCAAAGTTGAAGAGCTAGCATTTAAACAAAAAACTTTGAATTACTTACGTTTTGATTTCATTCAACTACCGTGTTGTGTTTTTGCATTTCAACACCGGAAAAGTGGAATTTACTGTGTAGGAAAGGTACTTAATTTTTAGCGTTTAAAGTGACTTGGTTCCTTTCTTCTTTTTTTTGGCATAATCACGAAAAACGAAACTCTAAGAGAAACCAAACGATAGAGTTGGTTTACACTGTTGATTATTTTAAAATCCGTTAATCCGGACTTAAGTCCGTTCCCAATTCTATAAAAGGAACCAAGTCGGAGTTGGTTCCTTACGTGACTCGGATTAAGGTTTAACCTAATCAGCCAAAGGAACCAAGTTCTCATTTTATTTCATCGGACAATGACATCAATGAGGCTCACCAGCTCACTTTTACCTGGAATTTTGACGGGAAATAGTTGTTATTACAGAAGAAGCACTTGTTGCTTCGAGATTCAGTATTGCTAGCTCTATCAATCAATAACTCAATTTTATCAAAAATGTCACTCGGTTCTTTTGTGACAAGTGCTGTCCAATTGAGCTTGTTTGGTGAGAAATTATGAAAAAAATAAATTTAGATCAGATGTATCTATAAGGAGATGAGTCAAAGGCGTTGTTTTTTTGTGTTTGTTTTTTGATTTTTGTTTTCAAAACTTTGGAGGGCTCTAGCTCAGAAGAGAAACATTTGCAGCACATACTCATGTAGGAAAATAAAGTCTTATATATATGTATGTTGACCCCAAAAATACACTCCATAAGTTTGGCACTCAAGTTTTGAAACACCCTGTTCTTGATATTTTGCTCCCCCCCCGCCGCCCCCTTCACAAAAGACAACATCTTGACCATGCACATTTTTAAAATCACAGTTTGACTGTAGAGATATTTTCTCCCCCCCCCCCCCCGTTAACGAAAAAGGGGAGGATGGGTCACCTATCTCTGATGTTCGTCGTGCGCGTGCACAGATTGTTCGGCTTTACGACTGCAATTTTGGCTTTCTTTACAATGCGTTTTTTGGGTTTATTAGTGGATTTTATGACTATTTGATGCCGCCAATGTAATTTTCAGACAATTTTACATCAGAATCAAAACTCTATAGCACTGTATCAAAAGTTTGCAACAAACCCATTGAAAGCTGAAAAGAGAAAATTATTTGATAAGGCTCGATCTTTTTTACCCACATAAACTATAGACAATAGATATTTCTAAATCCCTCCACCTTTTAAACGGCTTGTTCAGGGATCAAACATGAGGTTGCGTTCTTTTGAAGTCAAAAAGTGTCATATTCGGAAAAGCCGTGATTCTAAATAATAAACAGTTTTTTTTATCTTTTTTTCCGTTTTAGGTGCTGTCAGCACTTATTGCGATTGTCACGATGTAGATACGTAATATGCATAAATGGAACACTTGCGAATTCATGAAACAATAATCCTTTAATATACAGAACTAACCGTTTCAAGTGCCCTATACACATCAAGCATTCTAGGGGTATAGATTAGTAGGTGTGGAGGTTTAAGAGGTTTGTGGATTTTAATTCCCCCTCTCCCCATTTATTTTCTTGAAAAGTATCGAAAGTTTACAGTTAAAACTATGCCATTATTCACTATAACGCATTGTCATATTATTTCTTTTTTTTTCTGTTGCCGTCGGTCGATATCATTTTTCGTGTTGGAAAAGCAAAGTTCCATATGGACCTATAGTTTCCAAAATTTGAAGAAGCTTCCAGTGAAAAATTTTGTACACGCAACGAACTTTTTAGGATAGGTAAATAAGTTATTCCAGAGTCAATTCCATAGCCGCAGCGAGGAAGCTGTCCAGGGGTGGAAGACATGTGACAGCCCCTCTCACTTTTTAGAGCAATTAATGCGAATTTTACCCCTCTGGCTCCCTGTGTTCTGGATTTTAAACACCTATTTTTCAACAAAACGCCAAAAATGTCCTCAAAAATCTCTTGATTCCATCGACGCTCATTGAGGGGCTTTCAATTTGCCGATCCCCCAGAATTTCAAATGTTTCGATGCAAAGACCTGTTTAGTGTGACGTCATGAAAAAAATTGGTTCCAAACAAAGGCTCCGTCTCACTCGCTCTCGTGGGTTTTCCCATACGAAACACAGTCCAAATTTTCAAATACAAGTGCTAGTAAACAACACGTTCTTTACACGTTGTGTTTATCACACCATTGGGTTTCACGTCCCTTATAAAAATTGCCGATTGTTTCAAAAAATTTCCCGATTGGATATATATTCCCGCGCTTTATTTCCCATAGAAATAATCGAAATTCCATAGAGACAATCGGAATTCGTGTAGATTCAAGCGCGCTGACTACAGCAACGATAGGTCTCATGATTGAAATAAGGCGAAATCATCTATGGTTCTATTCTTACAGTTTTAACAGCCACTTTTTTCTCAGTGATAAAATATGAGCCCGCTATCACAAACTTTTTGAAACATCGCGCATCGATGCACAATCACAATTATATCGAAGAAAGTCCTATGTTTTGTCCTTGTCACACTCACAGTTTCTTAAGAGCAGAAAATTCTAGGATATAGGCTCATCAGCACCATCACGGCATGTGTTTTTACCTCGAACAATAGCTTCGATACGAAGAGAAGTTAGAATGATTGAGTGTCATGGCGGTGATACTACCATAAGAGACCGTGAGTAAGACAAGGACAAAACGTAGAACGTCTTTCGGTATAACTGTGATTGTAAATTCGCTTGTGATATTTTAGGCATTATGTTACAGTGAAAAGATACTTTAAGGCAAGTGGAATCTAATGGTGCAATAAAATTTGAGAAAACTGTTGGTTAACTAGCATGAATTTGCGTTCGAAAATTTGGATCTGGTAAATCCACGAGAGTGAGCGAGATAGAGCATTTGTTTGGAACTAATTCTGATCGTGACGTCATCACTAAACAGGTCTACTTAAGGATATGAATGAGCCTCTCTCTTTTCTATACCCCTCCCGCTCTTCATCAATACCTCGTCGCTTCTTATCGATGTACCCTCGTCAAATAGATTTTGACACTTTTACGATGCCTGTCCTGAACGCTTAATGCACCGTGAAGAAATCTTGAGACCGGTGGAGCCCAAAGGCGAGGGGCAAAGAGGGTTTCTGTGAAGGGTGTTTCCACCCCCCTCCTGCCTTGGAATTTCGACTCATAGGTTGGCACAAATGACTTAGGTTGCTGGACCTGTATGGAATTCTCGTTTGAAGGAATTCGACTTTGACGCTTAATAACTTATTGAAATTAACAGGAATACCAAAACTTTTACAATTTTAAGAAAATAGACGCCGAGGCCTCCTGGATTGCAGCAATAAATTAACGATTAATGAAACCAGTTTTAAGAAAATACGTTTTTAATTTTTCAAACCTTCCCGCCAAAGGTTTTGCCATAAGCAAGGCATTGGACTTATATATTAGATATGAAAATGAAAACAAGAAGCGCACCGTATATATACGGCACGCTTAATACCCCTTGGTAAAGAAATTCATGAGATACGAGTGAGTCAGCCGATCTGCCGGTATTCGCATACTTACTTACCCAATCTTTAAAAATCGTTTGAAAATGGAAAAAAACAATATTGACGCGGGACACCTTATATGAATGAGCTACTACTAATCTAAAAATTCTATTCAAGACTCTCAAACAGTAAGTTTAATTGAAATCTCAAACAGTAAGTTTAATTGAAATCATCGTGTGCTGCCAGAACTTTACACTAAAAATGAGTGCTTTCCCCCGTTTTTAAACACACGTTATAGTTTGAACTCCCGCGCCTTTTCGTCCCGATGCGATGCGCAGAACGGACGCGTTTTCGTAACTGGAGTAACCGACCTGTAATCATTGGTGGATACAAGGGGAGGCGAAGAGGGCGATCGCCCCCCCCCTCCCCGTTCGGCCCAAAAAGTGGGAAAAGAGGGGAGAGGAAGGGGAAAAGCAAGAGCGAAAACAAGGAAAGGGGTCATTTAGGGGCGAAAATCCCAAATTCGCCCCCCCTTCGCGAGGGCTGGATCCGCCACTGCCTGTAGTATATGGACCTTGCGACAGACATCAGTTAAAGCGAGATTTTCGAAAATGTCGAAAATATCAACGAAAACAACAACCAATACCATCTACTTAACTCCATAGTTACTTACCAGAGCACGGGCACGGGGGGTTAGAGAGGTTATTTAAAAGTGTCTCACCTGATTCAGAAAAAGAGATCTAATGAAAATGCGTAAACCATCCCCAAAATCATATCAAAAAGTCTGAAGAGTTGCATGATTTAAGTCTCAGTTTTCCGAAATTTTTCGTAGAATGACTCCTAAATCCCCCCTTCTTTCTTCGAGATATTCTAATCACCCCCACCCCCTCCTTACGAGGCAGCCTGACTCTTACATTTGGACCGGGACACTACTTTAAACTAGCCGCGATTGATTGTGAGTGAGGGAAGCCCCCCCCCCCCACCTGTGAATGGAGGGAAGCCCCCCTTGCACACAAATTATGAATTTACGGTCCAAAATGTAGTTCTGAACCATATTTCGTAGATAAACTTTATTAGTGGATGCTATGACCTCCTGATTTTTCGCAGTATTCTGACTCAAACTGGGTCTTGAGCATTATTGCTACCATATAATACTAAGTATACTATCGATTGTTGGATATTCCGTATTTTTATGTTTCTGGTGTTTTATACTGCTTAATTTGATCTGATCTCATGAAAATGTGACACAGTTTCCATCGATCGAACTTCAAGAGTTTTGGGACTTTTTGGATCGGATAGCGTCAGTGGTGCGTTGGAAAGTAACGTTAAAACTATTCGTGCGTATATCTGTACCGTTTTTGGTCTATCCTAAAAAATGAAGGCGTATCTATAAAAGGAAGACACGGTGTCCATCGGTCGAAATGCGCTGCGATGGTGTTCGGTACCTACCTACTTTGGTAGGAGTAGGTAGTATACTATATGCGGCGGCCCGATCCGGGGGGGGGGGGCCAACGTCCAATCGGTTTTCCGGCTATATCTTGGTTATTTGTCGTCCAAATGAAAAATACCTAAAGACACTTTTTGTTTAAAATTAAATTTCCTATCTTCTTAATGCATCATTTTTTTGAAAAAATCACTCGTTCAAAAGTTATGAGCAAAATAAGATTTTGGGGCCCTCCTCTGGGCCCCAGGGTCCCAACTTTTTGGGGTATCTTCGATTTTCGATTCTCCTAAGGGTCAACGACAATTCCTGAAAGTTTCACTTTTTTCCAGAAATGAACGATTCTTCCAATATTGTGGAGTTATCCGTCCCACTAATAGCGTCGCGGGTTGGAAAGTAGTTAACTATTCGTACGTGACTGTACCGTTTTAGTATGCCTTAGTAAATGAAGGCGTGCCTATAACAGAGTATGACACGTATTCCCGATTGAATTGTGTAACCTTCCAGTAGGATTATTAAATGAGGATACCATGGGACCAAATTGTTTGGTCCCTGCGCAGTTGACTTGCGTGCATCTTGCGCGAGGTTTCGCTCAATCAGAGAGCTTACGCACGGTCACGTGACCGCGCTTAAGTTACGCTCGGGACCAAACATTATTTGGTCCCTGGAGCTATGCGTCTACATTATACGTGGTCGCAACGTATGACCCCTCTCCACCTTTTTGCCTTTTTTGCCTTTATCTAATGGCACCACTCATTAGATGACACGCACTCTATCATCGACTTGATAGCATTACGATATGATCGTTCATAATCAGCCCTCTGGGCCGTTCATCTTTCTCTGTTTATCCGTTTCTTCCTCGTCTTTATCGGCGACGAGTGCAATCTGACAACGCTGAATTTCTTCCATTGAAATGCACGTAAAATATCGAATCGAGGGAGTGCACTATGCAGTGTGCACCTCCAATGTTCTCTTTTTTATTACAGGGTCATTTCCATATCAAATCAACCAGAGCCCGTGCTGCCTAGTCATGGATTTTGGAAATATTTTGTGTGGTGATTGTAACTACTTTCAGTAGCTCAAAATTTGTTCATATTTTTTTAGCTTACGGCCCCTGATATATAGGCAACCGGAAATTCAAAAATTGCGATTTTATGCTCATTTTTGAATGCGTGCCACAACCTTAATTTTCAACGGAAAGATACGATTGAGGTCTCATTTTGATGCATTTTGCGTCCTCTTTTCATTGTTTTAGCTCGTTCATCAATAATTAGAGGTTTAGCGGGTTGCATACCTATTTGAACTTTGGTGACCCTATTGCAATTTTTCCGATTTTTTATAATTTTTTTTTTAAATAGGATAGCGTTTGTAGAAAAAAGTCATACTTTCCAAGCTTTAAGTGCACTACTAAGAGTACCTGTTTAAAAAAAATTGGATCTCCTGAGCAATTTTTTCTAGTTGAAAAAATTGCTTAAAGTCGGCTGAAATTAAGGAAAAACCAACTTCGAGGTTAAAAAAGTCGATGTGGGGATTCACCAAAAAATCTAGAAAAATTGCTAAAATCACCGCATTTAGGTATACTTTCAATAACTGAAATCGAACGTTTGTGTATTTGACCGCTACAGTCGAAAAAAAAAATCAAAATTGGTAAAAATACAATTTGCTCGAACACAAGCGATCGAAGCGAATAGAAGAGCCAACTCTTTGAGGTTAAAAAATCTTGCAAAATCTCTAAAATGATCGCTTTGAAGTCCTTTATCAATGCCTTAAGTCGAACATTTGATTATTGAAGCGAATCAGTTGAAATACAAGCTTGTAAAATTGGTAAAATTTCACGCGACGCCCCTATGCCCTGAACTGAGCTCAGATTGTGGCCGCGCTCAGGCGAATAATATGGTCTCTGATAAGTTCCGAAAAAAACCGAACACCCTTGGTGGACGGTGATGTTCCGACATTTCTTTGTCTTAAAAGCGTAAAAATCATTGAATGGAAGGCCTGCGAGCTGCGTGGTCAACGCAGATAATAAGAGATCGAAAATGCGGGCTGACCTCTGATTGGCTATAATCGTGGTGCCAAACTGTTTTAGGCCTTATGAAAATTAACACGAGGTTTTCGTTCCGGGACGTTTATCTCGAAACCTGTGCAAAATTGATCTGAAACAATAATACGAGCCGATTTGGCAGAATTTTTTCAACAAATTGATAGCTCATAAGCGCCACTTTATTGAAAATTCGAAAAGACTGTCTCAGTTGAGAAAAGTACGCACAATAGTGTGTTTACATGCTTGGCGTGTGTTTGAGTAACTCACTATTATGTGTTCTTTTCAACTGAGACAGCCTTTTCGAATTTTCAATAAAATGCCGCTTATGACCTATCAATTTGTTGAGAAAATTCTGCCAAATCGACTCATATTAATTGTTTAAAGGCATTTTGCACAGGTTCCGAGATAAGCGTCCCGGAACGAACACGGAAAAAAAAGATTAGTGAAATTAACCATACGATAGCTGATTTTGGCACCTGCTAGATGTTATGGTAAACTTGACCAGAAGTATGGTACATTTACCGATACTTTGAGTAAATTCGACATGCAATCAGGTAACATCACCTAGTACCTAGTCAAAACATAGTATACTTTTGGTTAACATTGCCATAACATCTAGCAGGTGCCAAAATCAGCTATCGTATGGTTAATTTCACCGTAGTTTTTTTCCGTGAAAACCCCGTGGTAATTTCCATAAGGCCAAAAAAGTTTGGCACCACGATTTCCCTCCATGTCCAGCCAATCAGAAGCCGACTCTTGTTAGCATTGACCACGCTGGCTCTCAATGCAATTGCGACTCTTGATTACTCTTTAGGCGCAGCAGAGAGTGCCTCCAACCAAGTATAATAATTAAATACATTATAGCGTTTGGTCAAACGCAAAACGGAAAGTCCCAACAGAACGAAAAAGAGACCACACACTATAATTACAAGAATCATTTCGTTTGGACCGTTTTGTTCTAATATGACTCTCTACCGAATTAACGGCTGAACGAAACCCTATATCGCCGTATACCAATCGTCTCCATTTGAGTTCGTTTTGATACTTTTCTACTTTTCGACTTTTAATTTTATCTCGTAAGCGAGAAATCTCGTTTGCAAATTCTGGGAATTTCAAATGATTTGCCTCAAAGCAAGTCGTGGCAACCTAAGAAAAACAAAAGATGTAACGGACCGTGCGGCTCGCAAATCAATCAATGCTACCAACCGCATCAACCACCGAATACATCACATCGGCAGCCAACCTCTGCTGGAATCAGGAGGACAATTAATACTATTCTGTGCTCGTAGTGTTATTATCTTTCGATAAAAAGGATGAGAAATCTGATCTTTCATTACCTTAATCCTCAGAATTCTCCTTTAATTACCAAAACTTACTGGGCATCGAAGAGGCTCTCTGATACAACCCAGATTTCGTTGTTTACATAGCGGTCCCAGCCCTAACCTCTCCTAGTCTCCTCCTGGCATATGTATTTCCTTTTCCTATTCTATCAACTTTCAGCTACCTATTCATTGCTTTTGCTCAACGCAATAAAATTACTCTACTTGCGTCTGTAGTGGCTCTGACTTGTGAATTGGTAAGAGTTCAAAGGTTCAACAATGGGAACTTCTGAATAGACCTGTTCTTAGTGATGTGCTGACTTGCGATATACTTCCATCATGTTGTGATTGTATGTGGAATTCCTTTCTCCTAGAAATTGAGTCTCATCTCTCTACCTTTACATGTTTGGTTTTGAAGGTCTTATAGGGAGTCAGCCCTCTTTCAATTTCAAAGGAATGTGCTTCGCGGTCAAATTTTTTGACATTCTATTTAGTCCGCCAACTCTTGTCAAATGACCTTGCGCTATAAGCCATCATGCAATCAATGTAGTTACATCGCTCCATATCTATTTACAAGTAAATTTCAAATACTCCGGGTAACTTCCTGATTGAGTGTCAATTAGTGGATATTCTGATTGATTCTGTGTAACCTGGACCTATCTAAGGCATAATAATCTAATTGGTCGGTATCGTCATTTTGCATGCTCAACACAAGAAGTTCTACAGCAGAGTCATTTTGAGTATCAGGTTCCGACAAGTCGCGGTGCCTGAACTGCACCCAAAAACCAACCGTTCAGCGATGCGTGTTGATACAGTTCGGAAGGAGGCACAGCTACTTGTCAGAGCCCGACACTCAAAATGGTCTCGCTCTACTTGGGTTTAAGTTAAACTTACAACTATCCATGATATACTCCTGACCTGTTGTTGATTAGGTGCAAATATGCTCTAACAAGTAGCAGAGCAAGCTTCCAAAATTCATTAAAACGCATCAGTGAAGGTTGGTTGGCAATGAGCGGAAACTCTTAGCTAACCAATCGCTCACCGATGCGCTTAGTGGCAATGAGCGGAAACTCTTAGCTAACCTATCGCTCACCGATGCGCTTAGATGTATCACGGATAGCTAATCCATCAATCCGTCCGTAAACTAAAGGCTAATTTTTAAACAGGAACGCTATGGAATGCTGCACTCTTTTCATGTAGTTAGCGGGCATGGTTCACACGATCCATCAGAACGGAACTAGCCAACTAATTTCTTCCAACTGCGGTAATTTTTTATCAGCCAAGAGTAACCCGTTCAATCTTGTTCCATAAATGAAAATATTAGCTTCCAGTTAGTGATCAAAAGTAGGTACCTACCGCAACCTTGAGAGGCTTCTCGAAACAATAATGCCAGCACCTTGACAGCTTACAACTTAACGAGCTTGAGCCGATCCACTTATCCTTGATCAAGTCAGTCAGATTCTTTCATGAGGTTAGAGCTCGTTTCACAAGTGCAGGCAGAGCTCGACCGATAATCTTTAGCTATGTTTCAATGTGTTCATTTCCCCAAAAACCCAAAATTTTTCCGTAGACTTATACAATGTGCTTTTAAGGCGCTCCTTCATGAATGGCTAAATCTCTCTTATTCAATATAATTTCATTCCATCATGCCATATGAAAACTAATGCTGGAAGGATGGCATACGGGCTTGGGCCACACAACAGCACCTAAAAATGCCAAAGATTATCGGTCGAGCTCCTTCTCCACTTCAGAACCCAGCTGTTGCACTGACCAAACAAGATTATGATGAGTTGAAGCAGGACCGTTTTGAGTATGAGGTTCTGACAAGGAGCGGTGCCTGCTTCCGAGCCGCATCAACATGCTTCGTTGAGCAGTTGATTAGCGCAGAGTTTCAACTGGATGTTTATCAACCGCTCACCGCTGTGCCTTGATGCAGTTTGGAAGCAGGCACTCCTACTTGTCAGAACCCGATACTCAAAATGGTTTGCTATAGCAACCACCCTGCTAATTGATGCTCTAAAAGCTCTCTAGGAACTAAACTGTCGAGTAAGAAACTGTCACTCGATTTGTCTGTTCAACTATTAGAAAAATTCAGCATACCTTAAACTCAGTGGCATGATTAAAATACCTGATTCATGCTTGACTGTCTAGATTTGGGTCCTTCAAGAAACCCTCTGTGCTCCAAACTTAAAAAAATGTTATACAGTAGTGACAAGCTCAACTGCCCTTAAATATACTTAGCATCAAGTTTTGCTCAGCAAGCAGTCAGGGAGAACGATTTCCGCTGCCTTGCAGCTCAAAAATTTTTTTAGCGGAAATATTAGGGATTCCTTCATCTCAAGGCGCAACAGAGAATGGCAACATTAACTTGAAAGTTCATGAGCACAACCAATAACTAATCGAAGAAAGTGAGAGGAACTCGTGTATCACTAGCAGAGTTGGTCAGAATATGGTGGTAATCGATTACACGATTTCATGGTAATCAGGGATGACTTTTTACAAGCCATCTATCATATTAGTTGGAGAAGATTTGGATCTAACCTAAAAGACCCTGAAGTTTACTATTTATCTAGTAAGAATAGGTACATTTAATTACCATCCAAAGGTTTGACGATTACCGATTAGCCAGAAATCGTGTAATCAATTACGCTCCTATTTGCCCGACTCTAATCACTAGGTAATTTTGGAAATGCACTGATTCCATAGAAGCTTGATGGAAGTCTTCAAACTAAATGAAACTCAAGAGGAAACTTCAGAACTTAAAGAACCGGCAACCGGTTTTCTGACAAACGTAAAATAGATTCAGCTTGCGTTTACACAAAATATAGGTAATGGGCAACAACATTTAACATTGTAGGTACAGGTTGTGAATTCAAGAGTGCGAGCTTGAGTTGATATTCCTGGTAGAACATGCACGAAAAATAAACAAAGAGCACACCAAGTTTTAACAAAGTCATGAAGACTGAAGAGGTAATTTTGGACTGTTTCGGACCAAAATTGAAAACATACATCTGTAAGAGGTTATGCTCTGCTTTCACAAATGTAAACAACACGGAGAAATTATTTTCTCGCTCATTATATCTCAGCAAAAAGGACATTTGAGAACAAACTAAAGAATGGTCAGAAAACTAGTCGTATTTAGCTTTCAAAGGAGACCAAGTTTCTTTAAATCAGACGCGGATTTATTACTTCAAAATTACTTTGAAAGTCGCAAGTTCCCAGTCCTTTTGGTAACGGGCCGGATATGGCCATGGACTAACTTCTGCTTCACAGTGACTGGATGATTCGCTTTACAGTGGCTATCTGCAATTCGCTTAGATGCTCAGCGCTGAGAGACCGCAGCGGCTGCTCTGCGAATTACAGTAGTTCCGCAAACCGCTGTTCAGAGCGCTACGGTCTGGCTGGACTAACCAATGACTCGGCATGGCATGGTCCGATTTCTTCTTACCACTGAATACTGATCACTTTTTCATCCCCTTATTTTGCGGGACATACTATATCGTTGACTGTCTTTTACTAAAGGGGTTTCCTCGCTATTCTCTTCCTCCTGACAGCTTTCTTTTCTCGCATTTACACCTCGAGAATTCGCGCATCCATCGTGGGATCTTCGCAGTAGGAACAGCTGTGCATTACGATGTGGGATCAGTCTAAACGAACTTAAGGTGGATCCTCAGCGTTTAGTTCCGTATTCTGCCACCAGAGAAAGATACGATCTTTAAATGGAAAAAAATAATGGTAAACGCAAAAAAATGAAAAAAGGGCTTCGATGGAGCCTCGGAAGCAATCTAAGGAACATTTTAGCACAAACCGTATGCTCAAATGTTACGAAATAAGCGAGAAACTATTTAATTTCGTAAACCCCCTTTAAAGGCGTCCAATATAGAATTGGACGCCATTAGGGGGTTTACGAAATTCAATAGTTTCTCGCTTATTTTGTAACATTTTAGCAAACGGTTTGTACTAAAATGTTCCTTAGATTGCTTCCGAGGCTCCATCGAAGCCCTTTTTTCATTCTTTTGCGTTTATCATTATTTTTTTCCATTTAAAGAACGAATTTTTTTCTGGTGGCAGAATATGGAACTAAACGCTGAGGATCCACCTTAATGGACGGTACCACGTCAGTAAAAAACAGTCGTGATATCTCAGCAAAAAAAAGCCTGTCGGCGTGCTACGGTGAACGGAAAGTCCGGGCATACATCTCGTTCGTTCGAATGGCCAACTCTTTCTTCACCCCAAAAACGATCCCTGAATATTTTCGTTTCTGATCTGATGATACTGCATCTCAAAAACTCGACTTCGTTCCGATTCATGCTCTACAGGCACAGTGATATCAGGAACGAAAAGTCCTTTCTTTGATTCTCTTCTCCCTCTCTCTCTGACAAATACTATGTATGATAAAATCGCCTTCAATTCGACGGTTATGCTTTTCCACGTACACCCACTTTTTTTAGCTAGGTAATAAACTAATAACAGATCAGTTTTCATCGAAATTAATTCGAAAGGAGAGGAGAGGGGGGAAAAGGGGGGAAAAGGGGGGGAGACTTGCCGTGACTTTTTTGGGGTGTGAGTATTGATGTGTGTACAGAACCTTCGTCCTATGTAAATTGAGTGATCACGCACAGAGCAAGCAAGGGCCATCCAGAACACACTTGTGGTCGAGGAAATAAGCGAGGAGGGGGCATTTCCTAGAATTAGTAGTTTTCAATTGCACTAGGTCTTTGGACCGAAATAATTTATTTTATCGGATTCGCTGAGGAGGAGAGTTGCCCCACTACGGTGTCTCCCCGGAATTCACCACTAGCAGCAAGGTGCAAAGACAAGGTGTTACATTGCATAGCCATTCGTCTATTAGTCACGGCAAGTCTCCCTCCCTTTCCCCCTTTTCCCCCTCTCCTCTCCTTTCGAATTAATTTCGATGAAAACTGATCTGTTATTAGTTTATTACCTAGCTCAAAAAAGTGGGTGTACGTGGAAAAGCATAACCGTCGAATTGAAGGCGATTTTATCATACATAGTATTTGTCAGAGAGAGAGGGAGAAGAGAATCAAAGAAAGGACTTTTCGTTCCTGATATCACTGTGCCTGTAGAGCATGAATCGGAACGAAGTCGAGTTTTTGAGATGCAGTATCATCAGATCAGAAACGAAAATATTCAGGGATCGTTTTTGGGGTGAAGAAAGAGTTGGCCATTCGAACGAACGAGATGTATGCCCGGACTTTCCGTTCACCGTAGCACGCCGACAGGCGTTTTTTGCTGAGATATAATTTACTCCTGCGAGTGAGATTTCGAAATATTTGTTTTCAACTATTCTATCATTGTGTGATGGTCATTTAAACTCCTTATATGTTTTAGTTTTTCAAGCAATATGGCCCCTACCCCCAAGGTATATATGGAGGAATAGGTACGGAGAGGATGCGGGGTTTAAGGCAGGGTCGGACTGGCTCTCTAAATGTTGGGCCGCTCGGTCAATTTGGGGGCCCCTCCCTCCATTTTGGGGCCCCCCTCAGACCATTTTTTAAAAATTAACTTAAAACGAAGCAGTTTTTACGGTATTTTTCAACTGATAATTAAAGTTCTCTGTTTCTTATTTTTTAGTTATTACGTAGACTTATTAAAGGATCCAGATCGCAGTGGGCTTCTCTTGGTCCTTTTTAAACCCACCCAAATATCAGCTAGAGCATACGTATGCTCGGCTGCGGCTTCTAGTCTAGGTTAAAGTAACTTAGTGTATTATTTTCGGTGGTGGAGTTAGATATTCATTCGGGGGGGGGGGGGGGGAAAGTGACGCCATCTGTTTTCACTTGTCTCACTTACCGGGGGGTCTGGGGGGTATGGAATACCCCCCAGGTGTTGACGGGGGGTCCGGGGGCCCTCCCCCGGGAAATTTTGAAAATTTTACGTCCTAAAAACCCAAATTTTTAAAGAGTTTTTTAGGGTTTCATTTTTGAGAGAACCGAGTAATTATTTATGAGATAGAGATAACATTTTAGCAAGTTTTGATTTTGAAAAGAAGGAAAAGAGGAAAACTTGTTTTTAAAAAATATAAGACATAATGGTAGACTCCTAAGACTCGCCTCTCGCTTGCAATTACACGAATTGTCATTTTTTCGTTTTTCTTGCCAGTATTTATTATTTTTTTCCCAGTTTATTCTTTCAATACTTTTTGGGGGACTAAGGGGCCCGTTTTTACCGTTCGGGGGCCCCGTTTTTAAACCGTTTGGGGGCCCCATTTTGACCCGACCGGGGGCCCCGTTTTTCACCCGATTGGGGCCCCATTTAAATCCATTCAAAGGCTCCTTTTTTAAACGTTCGGGGGCCCCAGATTTTCCAAATGTCGGTCCGCATCTTGGACTAGAGTGGACTTGGCCAGTCTCGATGCATTTTCAATCCTTATATTAAGCAATCTTAATTAGCTTACAATGGTTTTACTTTAGAGTAATCTATTTACTGTCTTCTTTGATACATTATTCTTTTTTTTATTCCTAAATTTTTCCATTTTATCCATTCGGGGGCCCCCTTGAAGGCCCCTGCGGGGCCCCTTGGGCCTCAAAAATCGAAACATTAGGCCGCGATCGCGGCCTAGCGGCCCTGGCCAGTCCGACCCTGGAAACGTGACATTCTGAAAAGAGTTATAAAAAAGAGCTTATACTCTTAACTAAGGGGTCATTATTCAGCAATTCAGTAGCGACCCGAGGGTTTTAGACCCGCGTGTAAAGAGTGGATTTGGCGCTCCACGACTCGCCGTAAATTCGACGGATCGAATAATGTTCTCACTTCTGACTACTTCCCTTTTTTTTTGTTTGTGGTATTATATGTATTTATACACCAGGTAATTAACGAAAAAAATTTGGACGAAAAATTTTGTGTTAGAATAAGGAGGGCACATTGCAAGTCTTTAAAAAGATTTAGGCCACACTCACTAAAAGTCACCCGGGGTCACCGGGGTATAACTTATAGCCATGGATCTTTTTCTGGTATATAGGTACCTACAGAAAACAGTGTTTTCCGGTTTTATCGACTGACATCCTTTCTGTTGATCATAAACCAAAAAATTTGGTTAACATAATTTTTACTGGCCGGCTACTCGTAACAGTCTGTTTGTTTGAAGTTTTGTCCGAAAAGGATGTAAAGCAATGGTGATTTTGACCTGATAGAGCTCATTTCACAAAAGTTGGCCGATGACAGATAGGTTTGTTTACTGCGCAGAGACGATTTGCGTTTTGGCGCATGTGCAAGAACGCAAACACGTCTTTGCGCAGCGAGCCACATGATCTGTCATCGGCCTTCTTTCGTGAAATGAGCTCTAGTGGCAGTGGTGGCTCGTGGAATTTGGCAACAATCTTTGCTCTCCATTTGAACCTATGAACAACAATCGATTGTTGGCGAAGCAGTGTTTCACGAATGCAATAAGCAATCAATTCAATTCGGACATTATTTCCAACGCATCAATGAAGGGGACTGTGTGTCGATGTGTCCTAGTGCGCCTTCAATTATGAGCAATGCAAAACCAACTCTTACAAACAGGAATAGTTGCATTTGATTTGTTAATAATATTATTATAATCGAGGCACTAGATTGAACTAGAGTCCCTTGATAGAAATACTGTATAGGGAGTACCGACACGACGCTTTATGCATTTTGACAGGAGTCGATTTAGTCGACCGCCTGAACGAATTCGAAGGTTAAGTTCGACAGTGGACCAGTGGTGGACAGGCGGATTTGCCGGCATTCCGGTCCGTTCCCATACGTTCCTTAACGAATCGACTCCTTTCGTGTGGAGCCTTCGATGTCGTCGACTCCTGCTCGACTCCGTGAGAGCCTAAAACCAACGACCAATCACAACTCGTTGAGCTCGTGTCGGTACTCCCTATACAATATTTCCATCAAGGGACTCTAGATTGAGCTTACCGAGACAATGACGTAAGTCGGGGAGATGCCGTCGCAATATCTATGAAATGCTTCGGCTGAGTATCCATGCGACGAGGCTCTGTACACGAGTCGCCAAACCTGTTTTGGTGACCTGTACCATTGGTTTAATACCCTTGATAACAAGTCTTACCCTGTCAACAAAAATAACAGAAATTAATAATAACTCGCGTGACTATAATTAATTATTTTGATGTAAGCAGTGACTGATTACATTTTCAAATTCCAATGATAGGAGCGCTGCTGCTTTAAAATTAGGTAATATATTTCTATAAAGGTTCGCGCAAGAGGATTCTGTCAAACTTCTGATCGTTCAAGCAGAATGATTCGAAAATCTCGAAGATGCGATCGATCGATCGAAATATTTGGAATTCACTATCGTATTATCGATCATGCATAAAATCAATGTCTGAGAAAACTTTCGAAGTTTCTATCGATTGAAGTTTCAAATTTTTCAAGAAACCTATCGATCGATTGATCGTTGTTCCAGTCTACCTATGCGCAGGCTTACAGGAAAGTATAATTCAATATTTTGTAATTACCTTGACTAAAATTTGAGAACCAGGAAAGAATTTTAATGCAACTCGGAGCTGCAATTTTTTTTCTTCGCTCCTCTCGCGGAATTTATTGGGCAAGGCAGCGTATCGATATCTTTCTAGAGACAATTCTATTGGCACAGCACCGGTTGGCTCCACCTCTTCGGCGAATACTTGAGAATCTAAAACAAACCATTAATCAAAAGTTTAAGTATACCTACTGTGCGATGGGAGATACTCTTACGAACTGCGGGCGAAACCCACCCCTTTTCCTCTTGAAAGTCGCAAAAGAAGAAAAAATGTGGAAGAAAAGGAAGGAAACTCTATGATTTTGAGGAAATGTTGACTTCGTTTTCAAGTCCCCCTTACAAACCTCAATACAGAAAATATGAGACCCGGAAACAGGGGCGCCATTTGGGGGAGGGCAGGAGGGGCAATTGCCCCCCCCCCAAGGATTTTCAATGTGCCCAAAAATCATGTCAGAGAGATTTTTTGAAGATGCGCGGCAAAAAAAAAAAGAAGAGGTCATCCAAATTTATGGAGCCCCCCCCCCCCCATTCAAGTCAGAGAGATTTTTTCAAGATGCACGGCCAAAAAAAAAAAAAAAAAAAAGGTCATCCAAATTTTCTTGCCCCCCCCAAGGAAAATCTGAAATGGCGCCCCTGCCCGGAAAATTCAAATTTCTAAATGCGATCCCCCCCCCCTCTCTACGCCCATGTCTGACAGTGATACCGACAATCCGCATATTATGACGAAGATTGTCATTTTGTCCAAAGCAAATATTAGTCAACAGTTTATTTGTCAAAACGTGAATCAGAGCTAACAGGCACTCACAGCACGGGAAAAACAGTTCATATCCGCGGACCATTGTAAAAATAGAATAAAAAATGTTTCAAGGATGAAAAATTCACGAGTGCGGTTCTTATTCGTCGTTCTCGAAAGGAAATTGGCCAAGTAAATCTTTACGAAAATTCAGCAAAACTGGGCACTTATTATAACCTTAGATCGAGCCTTTACACCCGCATTAAGTAGAGCGCTTGTAAGCACTCTCCCTCCTCCGCGCGCTTAATTGTCTTTTTTCCTTTTTTTTTACCAACAGAGCCAAAATTAGAGAGAAACAAAAAAATGTTTGTTAGTTTGTTTACCTATTAGTAAGAGACGGACGTAGTTGATGACCCCAGAAAGATGAGAACAAACCCGAGCTCGTTCTTCCTCTGTCCAATGGGCCGTGGGTTGAGTTACACCAGCCTGATACTTGGCCCAACTCAAAACCGCTCTCCAAACATCTTCTTCTTCTAAAGCTAGCTGTAGAGAAGCAATTATGGACAAAAATATAATCAATTAACGAGTATGAAGTAAAGCATCCATCAGTCACCCGCAGTGTTGCCAGATTTTCCTAAAAATGAAAATATTTTACACTATGTCAAATGGGAAAAATCGGACCATTATCCGAAAACTGGCAACACTGGTCACGGATGAGCTGAGTAGATAGGTGTATTAAAATCGGAAAAAACAACAAAAAACCATCATACCGGTGCCTACGTTATGCTTTTTCAGTTTGTGATTTTTATTGAATGAAGGCTGAATTAGAAAAATGACGCCTCAATAGTGCAGTCAATAAAGTGAAACAATGAACTTTGAAGTAACTTACACAATCGGAGGAGATCAATTTGATTAAAGCGTCTTTTGGCAAGTTTAAAAAGGAATTGGTCTTGACACATTCACTAGCATTTTCTCCTATGTAAGATATGCAGCGATCAACGAAAGTCTGGGCGTGTTTAGCACCTGAAATCAAAGTCAAATAAACGTAAAAGAGGCTTGCCCTGGTAACATTTTTAGCAACACAGCACCATGAGCACCATAGAGATCATGGTGCTCATTGTGCTGTGATGCTGGCACCGCATGACCGATGGCGCACTAGACAAGTGCTTTACGCTTTGAGCTACCACCATGTTTTCCATGGTGCTCAGCATGGATAATAATAGTGTTTTTACAACCCTCCTCCATATCTGATCTGGTAGCTCAAAGCGTAAAGCACTTGCCTAGCTAGTACGCCAGAAACCCGTGTTCGAGTCCCGGGTCGGGCACCTTGAAGCGTTCCGAATATGAACGATTAACCTTCAGAATGGTGCCTCAGAAACGTCTGCAGACATAACATACCCTACAACAGCAGCTGCGTATCTGACGGCTCACTTGAGACACATTTTCTTCTTCTCACCTAAAGTGCACTGTATAGAGAACAGTATGATACCTACCCTACCGTGGTGCTCATGGTGCTCATGGTGCCAATTGGAATGGTGCTGGCACCATGAGCACCACGGACTTCATGGTGCCGCTCATGGTGCTCATGCGGTGCTAATTGGAATGGTGCTGGCACCATGAGCACCACGGACTTCATGGTGTGCTCATGGTGCTCATGGTGCTAATTGGAATGGTGCTAATGGGGCTCTTGCAAACTTTTGCTACAGGGGATTGAAGAGTTGATTCTTGCATAAAAAGCTGTAAAAATGACGATGAGTATACTAAATAAACTGTAGGGAACACCCTACGAACACTTTCTCCCTCCTTTTTTATCGGGGGGGGGGCGAAGGACCCCCAGACCCCCTTAAGGATTCTGGGGGACACCCCCAGACCCCCCTTTATAATTCTGGGGGAGACCCCCAGACCCCCCTCTAGTATTCTGGGGGAGACCCCCAGACCCCGCTTTATAATTCTGGGGGAGACCCCCAGACCCCCCTTTAGAATTCTGGGGGAGACCCCCAGACCCCCTTTAGATATCTGGGGGAGACCCCCAACCCCCTTTAGAATTCAAGGAGAGACTCCTAGACTCCCATCAAATTTAAAATATTTTCACCTCTGGACATAATTCCGCCTTCAATTCGAAGTGTTTGCGATTTTGCAGAGAAGCTGCACGAATAGTTGCCTACTTTATCCTTTGAAGGATGGGTTTTGAACTGTGGATCTTCAAAAGAATTTTTATTTGGTAGATTAAACCCCCCTTTAAAAATGTTTTTTGTTTGTAGATTGTGTACACCAAATGTCAACAAAATTCATCCATCCATTTTCTTTATAAGTTTAATTTTCTTTGGATATTCTATTTTTTGGGTTTGATGGAACAGCTATTTTGCCTTTAAACAGTCTCAGACTTAAGAAGGGTTGTATATTATATTTTTACATTGAAAAGAAATCCCTGCCTAGGTTGGTTGCAAACTTTTTGTTTCAAGTTTCATCAAACATAATTGAGTCATAATTGAATATCTTATTCCAAGTATTACGATTTTTTTTTTATTTGCTTGGTTTCAAAGATTTTTGCTCGATCGCACCTATATGGGCCCTTGAAACGGTCTTAAAGGTTTTTGATGATGACTGTATGATAGGAATATTTTAGTGGGTCGGTCCCATAATATGTTTGTGCAAAGTTTCATCAAAATTCATCCCATGAATGATTGACTCCAAGTTTTAACATTAATTCCCCGCTTTAATTCATGTTTTTGGGTCCAACACCCTATTTTGATTTTTAAACTCTCCTTAGTGTTGTATATTGTATCTGTAAGGAATAGGTACTTTCTTTTATAGACTAATTGTAGATTGTATTTGCCAGTTTTTATCAAACTTCATTGGACCAAGCCTGAATTATCCCAATTAATAGGATTATGTTTTTATTTGCTTATATTCCCATATTTTTTTCTCAATCCCACCTATATTGCCTCTTGAAAAGGTTTTATCAGTTGTGTATGGTGTTAAGAAAGGAAAATATTTTAGTATTTTGATAGTGGATTGTGTGTACAAAAGTTTTTATCAAAATTCATCGAGCCATAATTGATTGACTCCAAGTTTAAAGATTAATTTCTCACGATAATTCCGTTTTTTGGCTCGAGCGCACCGATTTTGATTTTTTAAACAGTCTTAAGGGCTGTATATTTTAATGATAAGAAATTCTATTTAAAGTAGAGTAAATGTAGGTAGGTAGATTGTCTGTGCCGGATTTAATTAAAATTAATTGAACCTAACCCGAATTATCTCAATAAGTAGGATTATGTTTTTATTTGCTTAATTGGTCTTATTTTTTCTCAATCGCACCTATATGGTCCCTTGAAACGGTCCAAATGATTTATTATGATGATAGTGAGAAGAAAATATTTTAGTACTGTGGTAGTACATTGTGTATACAAAGTTTCATAAAAATCCATCCAGCTTTTAGTAATTGGCACTGATTTACAAGCTTAATTCCTCACTTTGATTCCATTTTTTGGCTCGAACGCCCTAAATTGATTTTTTAAACGGTCTTAAGGGTTATTTTGCTGAACTATAAGGGGTTAATTTTACTGTGGGCTGGTTGTAGAATGTTTTTACACATTTTCTTCCAAATCCAAAGATCCAATATTGAAATATTTAAATTTTTCTCTTTTTTGACCCATTTTCCCATTGATTTTAATGGAAACCATTTTTCTTCCATAACTAACCTAAAAATTAAAATTTTAAAAAAACAAAAAAAGTCCCTCTGGGGAATGTTAAAAGCAACATCTCTGCAAAATTTGGATGCATATAGATCAATAGTTTAAAAGTTATGCTGGGTTTCACGTTCATGACTACAGACAGACAGACGGACAGACGGACAGACGGACAGACGGACAGACAGACGCCACAGAAATTTTGTGCATTTACTCCTCCCTACCACATATGGTTCAGAAATATTGAAATATCATGGATGGATGTTCTTTAGGATAGTATTAGGCATGATAAGAGCCAATTATTTTATAATTATCATGATTGACTTAGTCGCAGCGGGCCAAGTATCGAAACAAAATGCATCAAAAATCTCTGCGCCATCGCAATACTTTCTCAATTTTTCTAATTTCATTAGAGTGAGAAAGTAAAAACCACGAAGTGATTTTATGTGTGAGTTTTATTTGAGTTTTATGACGCAAGCAATTAGAATTAAGTAAAATGAGCAATAATTAGAAATGACCAACACCTCATAATTTTGTTTTGTTTTGGGTTTTTATTGATTTATTATTATTGTTGTTTTGCTGTCCATTGGGATTAGCGATTTACCGGAAATGAACTTTGTGGGGACCAGGAGGGGGGCACATGAAGTTGTCCCCGTCCGCGTTCTTCTCCACTAAAATACTAACCTGCGACCCTTTCTTGAATGTCTATGGCAGCTGATAAGAATGTACAGGCATTTAATGCTGATAACGTCGAGGCGACGTGATCTTCACAACTAGCGCGCAGTTCTTCGACCCCTAGCTCTTGGGCTAACGTCAACATTTCAAAAACGCCACTATCTTGTAGTAAAATCTGAAACAGCAAAAAAAAAAAAAAAAAAAAAAAAAAAATAAGAATACGTAAATAGAAGCTCAGATAGATTTGAATGAGTGGCTTTTTCAATTTTTCACAGGAGGCATTTGTAAAGGAATGTGCAGGCGCGAATCCAATGGGGGAGCTGAGGGGGGGGGGGGGGGGTGAGCCAACTTTTTACAATGTCTACATAGGAATTTTCGAGAAAATTTTGGGCGATTTTTTAAAAAATCGGTTTTAGCCCCCCTAGCCCTAGCCCCTCCCTTGAAAGATTTCTAGATCCGCCACCGGGGATATGTATATAGGATAGATAGATTTAAATGGAGAAAAACCTTATTGCCATATGGCACGAGCCACCACTGCCTCGTAATCAAAAAAGTACACGATATCCTTTTTAAACTGACTTATAAAATTTTGGCATAAAGCAACTAGTTGGGTTATTCTTTAAACCTAATGTCAATATACCCAGTTAGCAAAATCCGCCCAGATAACAATATCAGGCTTGCCGATCTGGCTTAAAATGGGTTTTTGTAAGACGTCTTTTCATTCCGTCTTAAAGACGTCTTTTCATTCCGTCTTAAAGACGTCTTAAATCCGTCTTATGGTCGTGGATCCAAAGACGTCTTTTAAGCTTGTCTTAAATCCGTCTTAAATGCGTCTTTAAGTCGATTTTAGAAGACACCTTGTATTCCGTCTTAAATCCGTCTTTCAAAGTGGTTTTTAAGACGTCTTTCAATCCAGTCTTACAAGGCGTCTTTAATCCGTCTTCAAAGACGTCTTCAAAGACGTCTTCCAAGACGACTTGAATACCGTCTTCCAAAGTGGTTTTTAAGACATCTTTCAATCCAGACTTACAAAGCGTCTTTAATCCGTCTTAAAGCCGTCTTCAGTCAAGATAGCTAGAAGATTGATTCCAACGTTTTAAAGTCCTTAAATATTGATAATTTGCAAAAATCACAATTTTTTTTACAAATTCCGAAAATTACGAAAATGTCCACAGTTCGAAAATTTGAAAATTACCAATATTTTCATAAATTTTGAAAATTACGAAAATTTTCATTAAGTTTGAAAATTGCCAAGATTTGCTCAAATTTTGAAAATTACGAAAATTTTCACAAATTTTGAAAATGTTGACTATTTTCAAGCAAGCTTGGAAAGCTAGGCTTCCTCGAGACGTAACCTATAAATTTAGAGCATCGTGACCGACGCCTTCATATGTCTTTAACAGGGTCGGACTGGCTCTCTAAATGTTGGGCCGCTCGGTCAATTTGGGGGCCCCTCCCTCCATTTTGGGGCCCCCTCAGACCATTTTTAAAAATTAACTTAAAACGAAGCAGTTTTTACGGTATTTTTCAACTGATAATTAAAGTTCTCTGTTTCTTATTTTTTAGTTATTACGTAGACTTATTAAAGGATCCAGATCGCAGTGGGCTTCTCTTGGTCCTTTTTAAACCCACCCAAATATCAGCTAGAGCATACGTATGCTCGGCTGCGGCTTCTAGTCTAGGTTAAAGTAACTTAGTGTATTATTTTCGGTGGTGGAGTTAGATATTCATTCTTGGGGGGGGGGGGGTAAAGTGACGCCATCTGTTTTCACTTGTCTCACTTACCGGGGGGTCTGGGGGGTATGGAATACCCCCCAGGTGTTGACGGGGGGTCCGGGGGCCCTCCCCCGGGAAATTTTGAAAATTTTACGTCCTAAAAACCCAATTTTAATGAGTTTTTTAGGGTTTCATTTGTGAGAGAACCGAGTAATTATTTATGAGATAGAGATAACATTTTAGCAAGTTTTGATTTTGAAAAGAAGGAAAGAGGAAAACTTGTTTTTAAAAAATATAAGACATAATGGTAGACTCCTAAGACTCGCCTCTCGCTTGCAATTACACGAATTGTCATTTTTTCGTTTTTCTTGCCAGTATTATTATTTTCTTCCCAGTTTATTCTTTCAATACTTTTTGGGGGACTAAGGGGCCCCGTTTTGACCGTTCGGGGGCCCGTTTTTAAACCGTTTGGGGGCCCATTTTGACCCGACCGGGGGCCCCGTTTTCACCCGATTGGGCCCCATTTAAATCCATTCAAAGGCTCCTTTTTTAAACGTTCGGGGGCCCCAGATTTTCCAAATGTCGGTCCGCATCTTGGACTAGAGTGGACTTGGCCAGTCTCGATGCATTTTCAATCCTTATATTAAGCAATCTTAATTAGCTTACAATGGTTTTACTTTAGAGTAATCTATTTACTGTCTTCTTTGATACATTATTCTTTTTTTTATTCCTAAATTTTTCCATTTTATCCATTCGGGGGCCCCATTGAAGGCCCCTGCGGGGCCCCCTTGGGCCTCAAAAATCGAAACATTAGGCCGCGATCGCGGCCTAGCGGCCCTGGCCAGTCCGACCCTGGTCTTTAAGACGGATTCGTAAGACGTCTTCCAAAGATGTCTTATAAGACGTCTTTAAGACGGATTCGTAAGACGTTTTCAAAGTTGTCTTAAAAACGTCTTTAAGACGGATTCGTAAGACGGTTTTGAAGTTGTCTTAAAAACGTCTTAAAGACGTATTCGTAAGACGTCTTCAAAGACGTGTTTGGGCGGAACTAGAGACGTCTTTAAGACGGATTAAAGACGGATTTAAGACAACTTTACTTGTCTTATAAGACGTCTTTAAGACGGATTGAAGACGCAAGGTGACTGATTTTTCATACCTCCATCTTTGCAGGAATTTTTGGCCATGGACAAACGACTTATAAACTTCAAAGTTCTTAGTTTGGGAAAATTATTTTGCTCTCTTTCTTACAGCTTCTATTACTATTATAGACCCATGCTCTCTCCAAAGTTAGGATAAAACTTCTTTCTTTAGGATGCATTAAAAGTATGGCTGAATCCATTTATATTTCACAAAAACGTGCAAATATTTTGAATTTATTTCTTGAAAATTTTAGGTCTAATTACTTAAGTTAGTATAGCTTTTATTTAAGCTAATAAGCTATCATCGAAGAAAGACAACTTCGCCAAAAAGAAACCTCAGTATCTCGCGTGCTTCACGCTGGTTTGAATGAAACAGAGATCGATTTTACCGCAATGCACTAAAGCCGCCCGCCGGCTGCCATTCCCTCAAGATCCTTAGAATTTGGATTAGGCCAATTTTAGGAATCATGTTCTATGTTTCATGACACACAGATTCATTATACATCTCAAAATATACAACATTTTAAAAGTTTAGACGTCTGCTGCAAGAGTCCGTTAATTCGGTTGATTATTTGCTAACATTTAAAAACTATGTGCCTAATATATACGTTGCGCACCGATCGCCGATTTCCCACTTGGGTGCCAATTTGATCATGATTGAAACCCCGAGTCGGTTATATCTACTCGAAACGAATAATACCTTCCTTTAAATTCATTTTTAAAAGTCAATAATATTCTTAAATTTACTTTTTCAAACCCTTATTCCAATCTGCCCCCTTTTAAAGCATATATTTGCCATGTTTTTCCTTTCATTTTTTTAGGGCTGCGAATTAAATTCTTCAAAGAAAAGGAACAAATCGCCATTACTTCGAATTTTGTTTTTTTTTTATATTCACTTTTTTATTTCATTCCATAATTTTTCATGAAACAAATTTATATGAAAAAAGTCTTGAAACATAGGTAAATAAATAAATTACTCAAAACTAAATGGATAAATAAACGGGGTAACTTGGGACAGTGGAGCATAGTTTCAGGTTATGCCTGCTACCGCTTCCAGCAGGCTGTCCCAAGCAGCGGCGCGGCGTAGCGCGCAACTTGGCAACGTTGCAGTTCATCCATTCAAACCCATGAAAAAGGTCGAAGTATTGGGTGTTCGGTGAACAACTTCGCATTCGACCTTTCACGGGAGTTTAAGTGGAAAAAAACAACGTTGTCAAATATCACGCTAGGCCCCTGCTCCCAAGTTAGACCACTGTCCCAAGTTATCCCCTTTTACAGTACCTAAGCTGAGTAAGCAAAACTAATAGTATATTATATGGTTGTTTGAGAATATCATTTCTATAGATATTGGATTCCTTCAAGTCCTGTTAAATCCCTCGTGTTGTTGGAAAGGACGCGAACATTTTCGTCTGGACCGGGACCGGGGTGCGATGCACTCTCCGAAAAAGGGAGGAGACAAAATGAATATAGCTCTCTCAGATTTCGGTCGGAAATCGAGAATTTCTTCCCGGGCATGGAACAGTATTTATGAGCTTTGAACTTGAGCCAATTGAAACTGAGAACTCGTTAACCGCAACGAGCCCTTACGGTTGTCAGATTTCCCACATTAGAATCCGTACAGCTATAGACTGAACTCAACCTTGTAATCTTTTGGTCAACTGCGGAAGAATCATCGCGCTATAGTCGGAGATCGAAAAAGGAGTAGCAAAGAATCAGAAAAAAAAAGATAAAAAAAATCATGTTTTCCACCTTTTAAACTTAATTAAAAACTTTCCAGTGACATTTCTAGGTTTACACATTACTTGTTAAAAATACTCTCGGTGATTAAAATTGGTCTTGAAAGTTTATAAATGATAGATTGATGAGAAATTTACTTTATGATTTTTGGCCACTTTTTGACGATCTCAGACGATTGTGCATCGCTTAATTGAAAAAAATAAATAAATAAATAAATAAATAAATAAATAAATAAATAAATAAATAAATAAATAAATAAATAAATAAATAAATAAAGAAAAAAGAAAAAAATACAGCAGATCCTGATCTCTGATACATACGACTCCGACGATTGAATCCGAAGATTCAATCATGATTTCCCGCCATTTTTAGAACGAATAGTCATTACCGTAGATCCCCCCTAATGAAACACGATCTACGGTAATTTGGTAACACGAAAAACCACTGATCTATGTACACTTTTCGTGACAAACAAGAAGAAGAAACCATATGGCTGATATTTGTTCTTTTGTTTTTTGTTTTGTTTTGTTTTTTTTTGTTTTTGTTTTTGTTTTTTTTTGTTTTTTGTTTTTGTTTTTTTGTTTTTTGTTTTTTTGTTTTTTTGTTTGTTTTTTTTTTTACAATTTGGTAGTGCGTAAAGAAAAGAAAAAAAAATCAATTAAAAAAATTAGGATTCATTTTAAAATGGGACCAACAACTCCTTCGATGGGTATTTTTTTTTACAGCCACCCTGTATATCGCGATTCACGAGCCGCCACTGGCTAAAAAACACGATCTGGTAATTTATCAGCCTTATTTGGCAACGTAGCGATCCTTTTTCGCGCACCGCCCCGCCCGCCCGCCTGCCCCGCGCTGAACGACGAACGGCGAGCTCAACAGAGAGCCAACAAACGCTGTCCCTTTTTTTCTTCTTCCTCTTTTTACGATTACGGCGGGAGCCTTTTCTTTCTATTCGAAGGGAATAA
>VMOF01000013.1:23479222-23566722 GCA_011764245.1 Trialeurodes vaporariorum
CTTTTCTTTTGATGTCTCAAAATCGAAAAAGG
The DNA here is from genome assembly GCA_011764245.1 of Trialeurodes vaporariorum. Classification (NCBI taxonomy): domain Eukaryota; kingdom Metazoa; phylum Arthropoda; class Insecta; order Hemiptera; family Aleyrodidae; genus Trialeurodes; species Trialeurodes vaporariorum. Next base: position 23,479,255 of record VMOF01000013.1, read on the forward strand.
TTCTGGCTACATGTAATGCGGGATGCGGAATGTATCGAATCGTCGACGAAGGATTTCTGTTACTATAGTACTTCATAATTCATATTCCCATTTTTATCATTGAGGCCTTCTTCTGAATACTTCGGCGAAAGTAGTGCATCGATCGACAGCACCGCACGAAAAGAAATACTTATCGCGCAGATCAATTTATTGAGACCATCGATTTACGGGAAAATAGCCCATAAAACAGAAGGTTCGCTTTTTCGGCAAAATTCTCTATTTCATCACAATGCTGATTCCTCAGAAAGAGCACACCCGTTAAATCAGGGCCATTTTTCCGAAAATGGCCTCAATTGATAGAAATATCCAAATTGCTACTTGTTTTATTTCTTTTTGCCTTCGGTGCTATCAACTGTAAGTTTCCTCGTTTTGATTTGACGATTCGCAGAAGCTTCCTCAATAAGATCGATCAATACCCGACACTTTTTTTTTCCTCTCTCGGGGATATAAAAATACCAATATTAGAAAAAGTGGTTCTCGCAATTTGATAACAATGTTTTTACTCTATTTGAAACAACGTAAAACAATCGATTCTCGATTATAATGGAAGAAAAACGTTATTACCAAATGGCAGGGACAGCCACTAGGCTAATAGCAAGTAATAATTTTATTTTCTTACTCTTTGGAAGGTCAATATAAGAATTAAGATTTGCAAGCAATAATTTTTACTTTGCTATTACTACTAGTTTCTTAGCTTCGTAGTTTTCAAAGAAGACAGAATAACAAAGTTGCGCCGCTTTCGATTTGACAACCATGCAGTTTGTCCATTTAAATCTATGTAAAATAATCGAATCTTAAGGAGACTTACAGCCTCCTGGAGAATCGATTGTTTCACATTCGTTTAAACGGAGGAAAATTGTTTTTGCGAAATCGCACGAGCCGCCTCTGGAATAACGTCGCGTGCGATTTCGATTTTTGTTCCGCACTCGACAAACTAGTCAAACAATAGATCCCACGGAATATCTCTAACCTCTTCTCTTGACTCGTTAATGGACTCGATGTACTCGAATTTGTTTTTAAAATTCTGCGTCAACTCAATTTCTTGCATGGTCACAACATGGTTGTTTTGTAAAAAGCGAAGCCTACGATCGTCCGAGAGAGCTCCTGATTCAATCCACTTCCTCAATAGCACCAGATGCGATCGAACAGGCATTTTCGGCGTCGAGTGGTTTAGCAAACCATAAATATGCACGGTTGCGATTGCTTTCTTTACATCTTGTGGCATTGCTGTACATTCACGGCTCGGAATGAGTCCTCCAAACTGTGGACATGCAAAAAATTGAGGAACTTGTTCTTTCCAATGGGGTATTACAAAAGGAGAAGGCCCTATTTCCTTCATGGCGAAATATTGGGGAAATGTAAATGTCAACCTTTCATACGTAATTACACCGGGCTCGCTTCTTTTTGAGTCATATTCGGTTTCCATTTCATACTTCTTTGCAAGAGCCAAGTATCTTGCTTCCTTTGTTTCCTCGACATGTTTCCCTTTATAATAAGCCCGAGTTTTACCAATAGTGACAAGCTCGTTCATTTCCTCAAGGAATTGATTCGGAGGAGTAGGGGGGGTTGTGGATGACGCTCGTTGTACAAGTAGCTTCAGGGTCTTCTTAGGCTCGAAGTTTTTGTATTCCAACAATATATGATTGTCGGGGCAGTCTAACATGAATTCTAGGTCATGAGGTTCTAGCGGAGAGTTACTCAAGATATCCTTATACGACTTTTTGAGATTCTGATTGGAGGATGATTCTCCCATGATTTGACACTGCCTGATGGTTTCGTTACAAGCTGCAATTAAAAGAAATCAACGAACATTCTCAGTGTTATGCTTGGAAGAGCCGTTCCTTAAAAAGAGCGAATCATTTAGGGTGCCCCAAAATTCATAATGAATATTTTTACGACGTATTTTTGAGGACAAAATAAGACTTTTTTTTCGATGAACATGTGTCCGAAAGAACCCCCCCCCCCTCCACTGAGCTAGGGGAAGCCCGCGTAGTATCGGATAGCGCCTAGTATCGGACACTCGCAGTTTTGAGAAGCTAGCTGATAAGTAGGAGAACGAAAATTGACTGTTTTTGATTGTTTTGAATGCACTTGCACATAAAAATAACCTTTCAGTCGCAGACCTTGGTGGCTTGGTGGTCAGGACACCTGACTGCCAATCTATAGGTCTCGGGTTCGAATTCCGGTAGTGGCAGCAGATTTTTCACTGTTCTTGTCGCTCGGTCTCCTTAAAAGTGGGTTCACGGCAAAGATCACAGTGGAAATCTGAATGCTAAGAGCATGGATGTTGAAAGTCTCCGGCGTCTTCTGACAATAAACAAATCTACAAAAATCTTCCCTTTCTCTTGTCTATAGATGGCTGTAGGCTCCAATCAGGAGCATAAGCCACTAAACCCTAAAAAAAAAAAAAAAAAAAAAACCTTTCAACCATTTATGTCACGAATTCCGCACAGTGTAAACAAAATAAACAAGAGAATTTCTGAAAAACGTGAAAATTTCATTTCCGCGCGTAAGCTTTGAAGAGCCATAGGATATCCTAGATGTGTTTAATTTTAATTTTCAACTGTTTTACCTGGAAGTGAATACTTTGAAGTGTATGATCACAGGTTGTTTTAATTTCTGTGTCAAAGTGGGATTTAGTTGGAAAGGATTTAAATCATGGCGAAATCACCCTAGTCAGTGGCGCACCGAGAACTTTAGTTTGGTTGGGGTTTCACCGCAAATTTTTCATTTTCTGAGGCCTTAAGGGGGGGGGGTGTGGAAAGAAATTTTGGCCGAAGATGACCTTTCTTAGGGCAAAATCCAGATGCTTAGGGGGGGGGGTTTTGACCCTAAAACCACCCTCTTCGGTGTGCCACTGACCCTAGTATCGGACACTTGAGTCTACCAAGTATATCGGGCACTCTCGATTCTTCCTTTTGTCCTATAAATATTATTGAACGATCTCAAACATCCATTTATTGGTAATAAATGGGTTGTTTATCTCTCATACACTGAAAATTAAAATTAAATTCACCTTTGGCTCTTCAAAGCTCACGCGTGGAAATGAAAATTACACGTTGATCAGAAACTCACTTGTTTTTGTTTGAACAATAACGCGGACTTTGCGCAGAAATGGTTGAAAGGTTATGTTTATGTGCAAGTACATTCAAAACAACCAACAACAGTCGTCAGTCAGTATTGGTGCTTCCACCAATCGAAGTACCTGCAAATTACAGAGAGATTTATGGGTGTCCGATACTAGGCACAGGGAAGACTGTCAAAAAAATTTAAAAAATTGGTATATTTTGAGTTGCACATCTCTGTCAAAGTTTCATGAAATGTTTTCATTCTGTCAAAGGTATTGCTGTGTCAAAATATGTCTAATTACCAGAAACGCAGCCAAGTCTCTCAATCTATGTTTCATGGTTGAGCTTAGTCAAAAAGGCTTATGTGTCCGATACTAGGCGGGTTTCCCCTACCTACAGCCCCCTAAGTTTTTGTTTCTTTTTTAAGCGTGCCGTATATATACGGTGCGCTTCTTGTTTTCATTTTCATATCTAATATATAAGTCCAATGCCTTGCTTATGGCAAAACCTTGGCGGGAAAGGTTTGAAAAATTAAAAACGTGTTTTCTTAAAACTGGTTTCATTAATCGTTAATTTATTGCTGCAATCCAGGAGGTCTCGGCGTCTATTTTCTTAAAATTGTAAAAGTTTTGGTATTCCTGTTAATTTCAATAAGTTATTAAGCGTCAAAGTCGAATTCCTTCAAACGAGAATTCCATACAGGTCCAGCAACCTAAGTCATTTGTGCCAACCTATGAGTCAAAATTCAAAGGCAGGAGGGGGGTGGAAACATCTCCCGCAGGAACCCTCTTTGCCCCTCGCCTTTGGGCTCCACCGGTCACAAGATTTCTTCACGGTGCATTAAGCGGTCGTAAATGTGTCAACATCTGTTTGACGAGGGTACATCGATAAGAAGCGACGAGGTATTGATGAAGAGCGGGAGGGGTATAGAAAAGAGAGAGGCTCATTCATATCCTTAAGGTACCGTTCTAGAATTCATCCCTTTATTGTCTCGATGCAGAAAAGATTATGAATAGCAGCACTTTCCAATGTACATAGATATACAGTATCACAGGGTAATGTAATCTTTTTTGCACGGATGCAGTAAATGGTTGAATTCTAGAACGCTACCTATGTAGACCTGTTTAGTGATGACGTCACGATCAGAATTAGTTCCAAACAAATGCTCTATCTCGCTCACTCTCGTGGATTTACCAGATCCAAATTTTCGAACGCAAATTCATGCTAGTTAACCAACAGTTTTCTCAAAGGACGTGGCACAATCCTTATGGGAAATGGCCTACGGTCAAACTTAATAAATGTGGCATCATCTTTTTCGTCTCGTCGTCCTGATCAAAAAGTCTCACGGGCCCAAAAAATTATCATCGCCCGTTTTTGAGATAATCGAGCTTAAAGTTTGAGCAAATCTCGGCACTCTGGGACGAATTTGCTCGGTAATTGAGCGTGCGTCTTACCCTGGAAGCGGCTTACCGCAAACTGGCGATGGCTGCCGCCCCTTTTGCTCACATTCTGTCCGGAGAGCGTGTTGAAGCGTTTGGAGTGGGAGAAAAAGGGGCATCACCTCCGGACGGAGTGTGAGCAAAAGGAGCGGCAGCCATCGCCAGTTTGCGGCAAGCCGCTTCCAGGGTAGGACGCACGCTCAATTGCCGAGCGAATTCGTCCCTGAGTGCCGAGATTTGCTCAAACTTTAAGCTCGATTATCTCGAAAACGGGTGATGATAATTTTTTGGGCCCGTGAGACTTTTTGATCAGGACGACGAGACGAAAAAAATGATGCCACATTTATTAAGTTTGACCGTAGGCCATTTCCCATAAGGATTGTGCCACGTCCTTTTATTGCACCATTAGATTCCACTTGCCTTAAAGTATCTTTTCACTGTAACATAATTCCTAAAAGATCACAAGCGAATTTACAATCACAGTTATACCGAAAGACGTTCTACGTTTTGTCCTTGTCTTACTCACGGTCTCTTATGGTAGTATCACCGGCATGACACTCAATCATTCTAACTTCTCTCCGTATCGAAGCTATTGTTCGAGGTACAACACATGCCGTGATGGTGCTGATGAGCCTATATCCTAGAATTTTGTGCTCTTAAGAAACTGATAACTGTGATTGTGCATCGATGCGCGATGTTTCAAAAAGTTTGTGATAGCGGGCTCATATTTTATCACTGAGAAAAAAGTGGCTGTTAAAACTGTAAGAATAGAACCATAGATGATTTCGCCTTATTTCAATCATGAGACCTATCGTTGCTGTAGTCAGCGCGCTTGAATCTACACGAATTCTGATTGTCTCTATGGAATTTCGATTATTTCTATGGGAAATAAAGCGCGGGAATATATATCCAATCGGAAAATTTTTTGAAACAATCGGAAATTTTTATAAGGGACGTGGAACCCAATGGTGTGATAAACACAACGTGTAAAGAACGTGTTGTTTACTAGCACTTGTATTTGAAAATTTGGACTGTGTTTCGTATGGGAAAACCCACGAGAGCGAGTGAGACGGAGCCTTTGTTTGGAACCAATTTTTTTCATGACGTCACACTAAACAGGTCTTTGCATCGGAAACATTTGAAATTCTGGGGGATCGGCAAATTGAAAGCCCCTCAATGAGCGTCGATGGAATCAAGGGATTTTTGAGGACATTTTTGGCGTTTTGTTGAAAAATAGGTGTTTAAAATCCAGAACACAGGGAGCCAGAGGGGTAAAATTCGCATTAATTGCTCTAAAAAGTGAGAGGGGCTGTCACGTGTCTTCCACCCCTGGACAGCTTCCTCGCTGCGGCTATGGAATTGACTCTGGAATAACTTATTTACCTATCCTAAAAAGTTCGTTGCGTGTACAAAATTTTTCACTGGAAGCTTCTTCAAATTTTGGAAACTATAGGTCCATATGGAACTTTGCTTTTCCAACACGAAAAATGATATCGACCGACGGCAACAGAAAAAAAAAGAAATAATATGACAATGCGTTATAGTGAATAATGGCATAGTTTTAACTGTAAACTTTCGATACTTTTCAAGAAAATAAATGGGGAGAGGGGGAATTAAAATCCACAAACCTCTTAAACCTCCACACCTACTAATCTATACCCCTAGAATGCTTGATGTGTAAAGGGCACTTGAAATGGTTAGTTCTGTATATTAAAGGATTATTGTTTCATGAATTCGCAAGTGTTCCATTTATGCATATTACGTATCTACATCGTGACAATCGCAACAAGTGCTGACAGCACCTAAAACGGAAAAAAAGATAAAAAAAAACTGTTTATTATTTAGAATCACGGCTTTTCCGAATATGACACTTTTTGACTTCAAAAGAACGCCACCTCATGTTTGATCCCTGAACAAGCCGTTTAAAAGGTGGAGGGATTTAGAAATATCTATTGTCTATAGTTTATGTGGGTAAAAAAGATCGAGCCTTATCAAATAATTTTCTCTTTTCAGCTTTCAATGGGTTTGTTGCAAACTTTTGCTACAGTGCTATAGAGTTTTGATTCTGATGTAAAATTGTCTGAAAATTACATTGGCGGCATCAAATAGTCATAAAATCCACTAATAAACCCAAAAAACGCATTATAAAGAAAGCCAAAATTGCAGTCGTAAAGCCGAACAATCTGTGCACGCGCACGACGAACATCAGAGATAGGTGTTGTCTCCCCTTTTTCGTTAAGGGGGGGGGGGGGAGAGAAAATATCTCTACAGTCAAACTGTGATTTTAAAAATGTGCATGGTCAAGATGTTGTCTTTTGTGAAGGGGGCGGGGGGGGGGAAGCAAATTATCAAGAACAGGGTGTTTCAAAACTTGAGTGCCAAACTTATGGAGTGTATTTTTGGGGTCAACATACATATATATAAGACTTTATTTTCCTACATGAGTATGTGCTGCAATTGTTTCTCTTCTGAGCTAGAGCCCTCCAAAGTTTTGAAAACAAAAATCAAAAAACAAACACAAAAAAACAACGCCTTTGACTCATCTCCTTATAGATACATCTGATCTAAATTTATTTTTTTCATAATTTCTCACCAAACAAGCTCAATTGGACAGCACTTGTCACAAAAGAACCGAGTGACATTTTTGATAAAATTGAGTTATTGATTGATAGAGCTAGCAATACTGAATCTCGAAGCAACAAGTGCTTCTTCTGTAATAACAACTATTTCCCGTCAAAATTCCAGGTAAAAGTGAGCTGGTGAGCCTCATTGATGTCATTGTCCATATGATGAAATAAAATGAGAACATGGTTCCTTTGGCTGATTAGGTTAAACCTTAATCCGAGTCACGTAAGGAACCAACTCCGACTTGGTTCCTTTCAGTGGCGGCTCGTGCGATTTGGCAACCATGCTTTTTTACCATTTAAACCTATGCAAAAGTATCGATATCTTGGGGGTGCATTGCACCTCCTGAAGATCGATTGTTTTACATAGGTTTAAATGGAGGGATTCCACTGTTGCCACATTGCACGAGCCGCCACTGGTTCCTTTTATAGAATTGGGAACGGACTTAAGTCCGGATTAACGGATTTTAAAATAATCAACAGTGTAAACCAACTCTGCCGTTTGGTTTCTCTTAGAGTTTCGTTTTTCGTGATTATGCCAAAAAAAAAGAAGAAAGGAACCAAGTCACTTTAAACGCTAAAAATTAAGAACCTTTCCTACATAGTAAAGTCCACTTTTCCGGTGTTGAAATGCAAAAACACAACACGGTAGTTGAATGAAATCAAAACGTAAGTAATTCCAAGTTTTTTGTTTAAATGCTAGCTCTTCAACTTTGGACTCAATTTTCTCGAGATCAGCTCCATGTTGAATGCTGTCTAATTATTATCATTGCTAGCAAAAGCATTAAAGCTGTTCAGACTTTAGTGGCACGCTTTTCCAACACCTGCGTGTTGGAATTTTCCCTGCTTGTTTTTTTTTTTTTTTTTTTTTTTAAACAGGTTTCCTCCAATTCTACTTTAGGATATTTCAGTAAAAATTGATGAAAATAAATCGGTTGCCTGGAGGAACGATGCACGGTGCGTTCTTCTCGATTATGTGGTCAAAAATTTTGAGAAAGGTCGTGAAAAAGGGTTTGAGGGTGTTCAATTTTCAAATTGAAAACTTTTGAAACTCCGTGAGAAAATGAGAAAAATAACTACAGAATCTAGCGAAATACTTAGATCAAAAGGAAGAAAATTATTGGTACTTGTTTTTTTTTTTTTTGTTTTGTTTTGTTTTGTTTTTTTTTTTTTCGTAAGACGCACGAAAAACGAATAAAATCGATTTTTCGCCGGGAGCGTCACCTACTTCAGTAGCGAGATAAGGGTATAAATGGGGGTCACGGGTGAGTGCCAGGGCTGCCGTTTTGCGTAGAATCAATGCTATTTTTCAATTCACCAATGATTCCACCGGTTGAGAAAAGATTACACAGTTCAGTTCAGTGCATGGCAATGATAAACTGAAATACTCACATCTGTAATCTTTTCTCAACCAGTGGAGTCGTCGATGACTTTAAAAAACTTGCGGATATTTTAATTAATCAACGGAGTCTCCGCCGATTAAGGAAAGATTACAGATCAGAGTATTTTCGTACATTACAGTCATACACTGAACTGAACTGTGTAATCTTCTCTCAACCGGTGGAATCATCGGTGACGAGAAACATAGCATTGATTCTACGCAAAACGGCAGCCCTGGTGAGTGCGTAAGATATAGTTTGGAACGCTACGCGAGTTTCATCACAACCGATTGCGACCGATGAGTGCATTGTCGTGGTTGTTGGCGAACCGTTGGATTCGCACTTGAAAATCTGTGACGTAGCCGTCTCCTACTGAAACAGGCTCCGCCTCCTGTCCATACCAGTTCCTCCATATAACTTGCCCTATCCCAGGGAAAATGACAGTAAACACGCGATACAAACGTAATTTTCAAAAGAATAAACATTAGCATTTAATGCATAAGGATAAACGTTATAAAATCTTATCAATAGAAATTTTTGAAATAAAAGCAGAGGCACGTGCGGCAGAACTGTTTTTACAGTTGAACAAAATTAATGAGAAATTAAACGAGCAATAATTGCCGAAAATATAAAACAATAAAGAAAAATATAAAGCCAATTTTCGTGTTTTGAGGTCAGCCGAGGAGAGCTGTGCGTTCTCAACTGGAGGCTTGAAACATACTACAGCATTGGAAAAATTCTTATGGAGTATACATACACTATACAGGTAATAAGTCCGATTAGGGTGAAAAGTTATTGTAAACGGCAAATTCAGACTGAGATGGTTGTCTGAAATTCAGGGGAAAGCAATTATTTACAAGCTAAAAATTAATCGATTCAAAGATGTGGTAGAGCTGCCGCTTAGCATTTAACGTGCAAACAATAACCTTCCTTCCTTTTCTTTTGATGTCTCAAAATCGAAAAAGGTTCTGGCTACATGTAATGCGGGATGCGGAATGTATCGAATCGTCGACGAAGGATTTCTGTTACTATAGTACTTCATAATTCATATTCCCATTTTCATCATTGAGGCCTTCTTCTGAATACTTCGGCGAAAGTAGTGCATCGATCGACAGCACCGCACGAAAAGAAATACTTATCGCGCAGATCAATTTATTGAGACCATCGATTTACGGGAAAATAGCCCATAAAACAGAAGGTTCGCTTTTTCGGCAAAATTCTCTATTTCATCACAATGCTGATTCCTCAGAAAGAGCACACCCGTTAAATCAGGGCCATTTTTCCGAAAATGGCCTCAATTGATAGAAATATCCAAATTGCTACTTGTTTTATTTCTTTTTGCCTTCGGTGCTATCAACTGTAAGTTTCCTCGTTTTGATTTGACGATTCGCAGAAGCTTCCTCAATAAGATCGATCAATACCCGACACTTTTTTTTCCTCTCTCGGGGATATAAAAATACCAATATTAGAAAAAGTGGTTCTCGCAATTTGATAACAATGTTTTTACTCTATTTGAAACAACGTAAAACAATCGATTCTCGATTATAATGGAAGAAAAACGTTATTACCAAATGGCAGGGACAGCCACTAGGCTAATAGCAAGTAATAATTTTATTTTCTTACTCTTTGGAAGGTCAATATAAGAATTAAGATTTGCAAGCAATAATTTTTACTTTGCTATTACTACTAGTTTCTTAGCTTCGTAGTTTTCAAAGAAGACAGAATAACAAAGTTGCGCCGCTTTCGATTTGACAACCATGCAGTTTGTCCATTTAAATCTATGTAAAATAATCGAATCTTAAGGAGACTTACAGCCTCCTGGAGAATCGATTGTTTCACATTCGTTTAAACGGAGGAAAATTGTTTTTGCGAAATCGCACGAGCCGCCTCTGGAATAACGTCGCGTGCGATTTCGATTTTTGTTCCGCACTCGACAAACTAGTCAAACAATAGATCCCACGGAATATCTCTAACCTCTTCTCTTGACTCGTTAATGGACTCGATGTACTCGAATTTGTTTTTAAAATTCTGCGTCAACTCAATTTCTTGCATGGTCACAACATGGTTGTTTTGTAAAAAGCGAAGCCTACGATCGTCCGAGAGAGCTCCTGATTCAATCCACTTCCTCAATAGCACCAGATGCGATCGAACAGGCATTTTCGGCGTCGAGTGGTTTAGCAAACCATAAATATGCACGGTTGCGATTGCTTTCTTTACATCTTGTGGCATTGCTGTACATTCACGGCTCGGAATGAGTCCTCCAAACTGTGGACATGCAAAAAATTGAGGAACTTGTTCTTTCCAATGGGGTATTACAAAAGGAGAAGGCCCTATTTCCTTCATGGCGAAATATTGGGGAAATGTAAATGTCAACCTTTCATACGTAATTACACCGGGCTCGCTTCTTTTTGAGTCATATTCGGTTTCCATTTCATACTTCTTTGCAAGAGCCAAGTATCTTGCTTCCTTTGTTTCCTCGACATGTTTCCCTTTATAATAAGCCCGAGTTTTACCAATAGTGACAAGCTCGTTCATTTCCTCAAGGAATTGATTCGGAGGAGTAGGGGGGGTTGTGGATGACGCTCGTTGTACAAGTAGCTTCAGGGTCTTCTTAGGCTCGAAGTTTTTGTATTCCAACAATATATGATTGTCGGGGCAGTCTAACATGAATTCTAGGTCATGAGGTTCTAGCGGAGAGTTACTCAAGATATCCTTATACGACTTTTTGAGATTCTGATTGGAGGATGATTCTCCCATGATTTGACACTGCCTGATGGTTTCGTTACAAGCTGCAATTAAAAGAAATCAACGAACATTCTCAGTGTTATGCTTGGAAGAGCCGTTCCTTAAAAAGAGCGAATCATTTAGGGTGCCCCAAAATTCATAATGAATATTTTTACGACGTATTTTTGAGGACAAAATAAGACTTTTTTTTCGATGAACATGTGTCCGAAAGAACCCCCCCCCCCCCCCCCCCCCCTCCACTGAGCTAGGGGAAGCCCGCGTAGTATCGGATAGCGCCTAGTATCGGACAATCGCAGTTTTGAGGAGCTAGCTGATAGGTGGCAGAACCAAAATTGACTGTTTTTGATTGTTTTGAATGTACTTGCACATAAAAATAACCTTTCAGCCGCCGGCCTTGGTGGCTTGGTGGTCAGGACACCTGACTGCCAATCCATAGGTCTCGGGTTCGAATTCCGGTAGTGGCAGCAGATTTTTCACTGTTCTTGTCGCTCGGTCTCCTTAAAAGTGGGTTCACGGCAAAGATCACAGTGGAAATCTGAATGCTAAGAGCATGGATGTTGAAAGTCTCCGGCGTCTTCTGACAATAAACAAATCTACAAAAATCTTCCCTTTCTCTTGTCTATAGATGGCTGTAGGCTCCAATCAGGAGCATAAGCCACTAAACCCTAAAAAAAAAAAAAACAAAAACAAAAAAAAACAAAACAAACAAAAAACAATAAACAAAAAACCTTTCAACCATTTCTGTCACGAATTCCGCGCAGTGTAAACAAAAGGGTCATTATTTTGTAACGGGTGGGACATTCAGACGGCTTTGAAGTAATTTGTTTCAACTTTCTAATCATTTAAATGAAAAAACTATCCCATCGAAAGAAAGCTCTCAACTCTTAGATAGTGATAGAATTTTCGAAATTTAGAAAAAGTCTATCCAAAGCCGAGAAAAGAGCAAAATAGCGGTGTAACGGGTGGGACAGAAAATGGACAAGGTTTTTGAATCACTTCAGAAAAAGTTGAAACTCTGTGAGTTTTGAAGAGATAAAAATTTGGAAAAAATATATGTTAAAGGTGAGGGTATAAGCTTTGATCCTACATAAAGTTTTTTTCATTTAGTAAATTAGTTTTCTCTAAAAAAATTAAAATGTAGTGTAACGGGTGGGACAGGTTTTTGTAACGGGTGGGACACTGGGACACGTGCGATTTCGTCATTGAAAATGCACATCCAACCTGTTGTAACATCAACACCTTTGCCCTCATTAGATATTTAAGATAATAATTTCGTCTCTGGTTGCATTTTAATGCAAAACAAGACTGCTAGGCACTAATTTTAGTGATTTTCTTTAATTTTAGTAGAATAATTTTATGTTTACGGGAAATATCTTTTGACTTTCAAATCTTTAACTCATCCATGATAAAGAATGAGAAAGTACTAATCAATGAAAGTGGAAAAAACATAAACTTTTATGAAACTTCAAATGAAAACTTTAACTTTAAAGGTACAAAAAAATTTTAAGAAAGGAGATTCTTAGCTAGTTATAGTAAATAACTTTAAAAGTTTTCCAGACAGTCATTGCAAAGTTGGTATCACTGTTCCTGGATTCCCTCCATGTGAAACTTATAAGTTATGTTGACAAATTAACAATGAATATATAATAAGTCATCCCAGAAAGTTTCAATTTTGAAAAGTGAGTAGAATATGTTTTATTGAACTTTAAAGTTAAGAACTTCTGTGTCCCACCCGTTAAACAAAAACATCGATTTTTAAAATCTGTACTTCTTAATTTTTGGCATAGATACCTAATTTTTTTTTTTCCAATGTTAGTTTATCATGTCCTACGTCTGTGAATTTTTGTGAATTATCTTGTCTGGCTTACTCATAATCGATGATCATTTCTCTGTCACACCTTTTACATGGGTGGGACACTTGGTACTGGCCTTTAAGTGCTTCAGTAAAAGTTAGGCTTTAGGGGGAGTGGGACTTTAGATCCAGTATATGCTGAGAACTGGAATTCTAGTATCATCATATCAGCATGCGGATTGTGCTGATACATGTATGATGATCGTGCACACATGCTCTGTGACTATTATATCAGGTGACCTCACTTCAAATAACGCAATTTTTGAAAAACATCGCGGACGAGTACTTTCAAGGTTCTTAAAAACCAACAAAGAAGAGACTATCAACTGGTTTAGGAACTAAAGTTATTGGTTGTGATAGTTAACTATAGACTTAGGAACTCCCTAAAGCCTAACTCCTAACTTTTACTGAATTACTTCAAGGCCAGTACCAAGTGTCCCACCCATGTATCCCACCCGTTACCACCCTTGTAACGGGTGGGACTTAGAAATGATCATCGATTATGAGTGAGCCAGACAAGATAAAAATTCACAAAAATTCACAGACATAGGACATGATAAACTAACATTGGAAAAAAAATTAGGTATCTATGCCAAAAATTAAGAAGTACAGATTAAAAAATCGATGTTTTTGTGTAACGGGTGGGACACAGAAGTTCTTAACTTTAAAGTTCAATAAAACATATTCTACTCACTTTTCAAAATTGAAACTTTCTGAGATGACGTATTATATATTCATTGTTAATTTGTCAACATGACTTATAAGTTTCACATGGAAGGAATCCAGAAACAGTGATGCCAACTTTGCAATGATTGACTAGATTAATTTCTGAAAAGTCAAAGTCACTAAAACATGCTAAAAATGAGAGTTTAAACAGAAAAAATCCAATGAACCATGTATTTCCAGATAGTAGAAGTAATTTGGCATCAGATAAAGCCTTTACCACTAATTGAAAAGCGATTTCAATTTTTGCATATCATGTCCACTTTCCTGTAGAATGACCCAAAACCAAGAGAATTTCTGAAAAACGTGAAAATTTCATTTCCGCGCGTAAGCTTTGAAGAGCCATTGGGTATCCTAGGTGTGTTTAATTTTAATTTTTAACTGTTTTACCTGGAAGTGAATACTTTGAAGTGTATGATCACAGGTTGTTTTAATTTCTGTGTCAAAGTGGGATTTAGTGAGAAAGGATTTAAATCATGGCGAAATCACCCTAGTATCGGGCACCTTTGAGTCTACCAAGTATCGGGCACTCTCGATTCTTCCTTTTGTCCTATAAATATTATTGAACGATCTCAAACACTCATTTATTGGTAATAAATGGGTTGTTTATCTCTCATACACTGAAAATTAAAGTTAAATTCACCTTTGGCTCTTCAAAGCTTGGTTACGCGTGGAAATGAAAATTACACGTTGATCAGAAACTCACTTGTTTTTGTTTGAACAACGCGGAATTTGTGACAGAAATGGTTGAAAGGTTATGTTTATGTGCAAGTACATTCAAAACAACCAACAACAGTCGTCAGTCAGTATTGGTGCTTCCACCAATCGACGTATCTGCAAATTACAGAGAGATTTATGGGTGTCCGCGATACTAGGCAAAGGGCACACTGTCAAAAAAATTTAAAAATTGGTATATTGTGAATTGCAAATTTCTGTCAAAGTTTCATGGAATGTTTTCATTTTAGCTGCAAGCAGCAGCAAGCAGCAGCAAGCTGCACCAGCAAGCAGCAAGCAGCAAGCAGCAAGCAGCAGCAGCAGCAGCAGCAGCAGCAATGTCAAAGGTATTGCTGTGTCAAAATATGTATTATTATACCTGCAGAAACGTCGCCAAGTCTCTCAATCTATGTTTCATGGTTGAGCTAAAGTCAAAAAGGCTTATATGTCCGATACTAGGCGGGTTTCCCCTACCTACAGCCCCCTAAGTTTTTTGTTGTTTTTTGTTGTTTTTTTTAACCAGGTTTCCTCTAATTCTATTTAAGGATGTTTCAGTAAAAATTGATGAAAATAGATCGGTTGCCTGGAGGTACGACGCACAGTACGTTCTTCTCGATTATGTGGTCAAAAATTTTGAAAAAGGTCGTGAAAAAGGATTTGAGGGTGTTCAATTTTCAAATTGAAAACTTTTGTAACTCCGTGAGTAAATGAGAAAAATAACTACAGAATCTAGCGAAATAGATCAAAAGGAACAAAATTACTGGTCCTTGTTTTTTGTTTTTTGTTTTTTTTGTTTTTTTTTATGTTTTTTTTTTTTTTTTTTTTTTTTTTTTCGTAAGACGCACGAAAAACGAGAAAAATCGAGTTTTCGCCGGGAGCGTTACAGTGCAACGTCTGAAGATGGACATGGGACAATGGGACATCCGCAGGGGTCCGAAATGATGATCATAGTCTAGTGTATAATTATTATAAATCTATAAAAATCAGGGCCGACGGAATAAAGTGAGTACAGACACATGCATTAAAATGATACTCTGATAAAACAAACGCCTCACCAAAAAAAAAAACAAAAAAAACAAAAAAAAAATTATTGTTTTATTAACGAATTTTAACCTCTCGAGAGTTCCGAATCACAAGAAAAAAAAAAAAACAAGCAGGGGATCTCCAATACAATTTATGTATTGGTAAAGCGTCCCATGATTTTATTGTAATTTTGTTCATTACAATTTATTTGCTATTTAGTGTTTGAGGGCATGCGTTACGCACCCACGCAAAACAGAAAGAGGTTGATCCAACTCCCATCAGGAATGGGCTATCCTCAAAAAATCTCATAAATTCAGGGTTGATACTCGATAGACCTCTTTGAGAAAGCTACGTTTTAACACGCCTTGTTCTTTGATTTCGGTCCACTGCAGATGGAGGGAAGGAGGCCTTAAGCCAAAACCTTTAAAGCCCCATAAATTCCACCCAAATCAATATTTTGACTGTTCATATGCGCTGAATAGTTTCTCTTTACAAGAGCTTTCAATTAATGTGTATAAGTGTCCATCGATTTTTTCGAGGGGGACATCTATCGAAGGGGTACCCTTGGGGGGCGGACTCCCAGGGGGAAGTACCACCCCTAAATCCAATACTATAGACTACAAATGAGGGTCCCCGATTTTAATCAGATGATTGGAAAAATAATAAAATTCCAAGACTTTTGACGCAAACCGGAAGTCAATATCTTAGGGATATACTGATAGAGAATTTCATTAGCTTTCGTTTGAATATCAAATGAATTTAAAATGATGGTTTTTTTTTTACAATTATGAAAGAAAAACGAGAAAAAGTCAAAATCCCCAGTATCCGACACTCCGACTGCCGCAGGTTCTAGTAGCCGAATTTTTGAATCCAGTATCCGACACACCCCTGTGTTTACAACCAACATAACCTCAAAATTCGTTTTACGAAAGAGGTATCTCTCTCGCACTCATTGCTTCTTATGGCAAGTTGCTCTCGTAAGCGACAACGAGTGCGAGAGAGAGACCGTTTTACGAAAAAAGTCTCTCTCTCGCACTCATTGGCTCTTATGGCATGTCGCTCGCGTAAGCGACGACGCATGCGAGAGAGAGGCCGTGTTACGAAAAAGGTATCTCTCTCGCACGCATTGCGTCTTATGGCGGATCGGTCCGTTTTCCACGTTGTTCCCGTAAGCGACAACGAGTACGATAGAAAGACCGTTTTAAGAAAAGGGTCTCTTTAGGCCTCTCTCTCGCACTCATTGCTTCTTACGGGAAGTTACTCCCGTAAGCAATAACGAGTGCGAGAGACTATTTTACAAAAAAGGTCTCTCTCTCGTACTTATTGAATCTTATGGCAAGTTATACTCCCGTAAGCAACAACGAGTGCGAAAGAGATCGCTTCACGAAAAAGGTCTCTCTCTCGCACTCATTGCTTCTTATGGGAAGTTGCTCCCGTAAGCGACAACGAGTGCGAGAGAGAGATTGTTTTACGAAAAAGGTCTCTCTCTCTCTCTCTCGCTCATTGGCTCTTATGGCATGTGGCTCCCGTAAGCGACAAAGAGTGCGAGAGAGAGACCGTTTTACGAAAAAGGTCTCTCTCTCTCGCACTCATTGCTTCTTATGGCACTGTCACTGTCTCTTAGTTCGTTAGTTAAAGATCAACGCAGCACTCCCATTTAGGACTCATACGAATATTACGAAGATAATGCAAACAGGTCCAAGATAATTTCTGGGGATACCCTAAAGAATCAATAATATACGTCAGTATGATAATTAGGGATAATTTTCAGACTTTCTCAATATTTTGGGTCGATAAGACTTCGAAATCGGGTATTGGGTGACATCATTCGCACCTAAATCCAATACCCGACACGCCGCGATTGACAATGTCGGATACTGGCTCAAGGACGGAATTCCGACCCAGTACCCGATTCGGCAATTCTGAGGGCAAAAATAGGCAAATAGTGAACAATTTACCGTGAATCGATTCCCAGAATTACTAAGAACTCATTTAATCCAACAAAAGTTAAATACAACGTTTAATAACTTCGTAAAACCTTAATTTCTCTTCCCCTTTTCTTAACAAAAGCCACAACAAACCGGCCGCTGTTACGAAGTTTTGACACTTGACATTTTCGATGACACGAATAATTGCTCAAAAGGTAAATAAATAAAAACTTAACCACTGGATGGTGCTGCAATCTATGTCTAGTTTTGTGAAAAAAATCGCCGTGAAGCAATCTTGCTTACTTTTCTTATTTTTCCCCGAGTTGTAGCTACGGTTCGGATACTAGCGTGATTTTCGGGGGTGTCGGGTACTGGGGTGTTTACCTTAAATAATAATAAGTACTAAGTATAAGTAAATAGTAATAAGTACATATACCTATAAGTATGACGATTGATGAGTCATAGATTTTTTAATTTAAAACGGGGACACGTATTTAAAACTTAACGATAGTTGGAGATTGTAACGATTTATTTTTATACTGTAGTTTACAACGCAACTAGAGACGTATTATGGGTTAACGGCTCCTAAAAGTCCTAAATCTTCCAATTCGAAAATTGTTTTGGTTGAGCTGCTGCTGTGACAACTGCGAAACATCTTGTGGATGCGGAATGAAACAGAATAGAATCTGTACGAAGAATGAATAAAAACCGATTAAAAAAGGAGATAAAATCCGATTAAAAAAGGAGATAAAATCCGATTAAAAATGAGATAAAATCCGATGAAATAAGTAGCTCCGTATTTATGAGTGCATCGTTTCAAATCACTGCGACCCCCCCCCCCCCCCCTTTAAGGTGCAACAGTGGCTTACCATGGTGGGGTTACGCCCCCCCCCCGCAGGATAAAAAAATTGAGCCCCCTTCATTTCACCTCCTTTTTTCTATCGTTTCAAATCACTGCGGCCCCCCCTCCCCATTTAAAGGTGCAACTACCATGGTGGGGTCACGCCCCCGGCCCCGCCCCACGATAAAAAAATGTCTTCAATTCACCTCCTTTTTTCTCGTATACCCCTTCTCCTCCCTATAATCATCATCTTTGGAGTCCTTTCATCCCTGTCCAATTTCACTGCAAAGATCATTCAGAATGAGGCAGGTATTTGCGATTAAACACTCCTTTAAAAATTGTGTCTGTGGGCCGGGAACTTGTTTATACAGGGTGTCTCAGACCACCTCGCAAGGTTTTATTGTGGCCAAACTAAGGCAAATATGAAAATTCGGTAAAACACGTGTAACGTATATCGACCCCAAAGAATTCGGGGAAAATATTTTCAGCCCCCCAAAAGCACCCCTTGGGGGTTATTCAGGGTGGGTACCCGTATCTCGAAAAAATCAAATAGAAAGGGTATGTTTTGACATTGGAATCTAGTACGGCATAAAAAAATGAAACTTTTTCATCCCTACGTTTTTTTTTCTAAAAACTACCCTTTTTTGAGTGTGATGGTCCTGGTTATTTATACAAGACCTTTTTCTTAGCTCGGTAGAGAAATGGGGGGAAAGATTAGCGAGAGGGTTTTCACACGTGACTCTGGGTGCCGATTACTCGTGCCCTGAGTTGCCGCTTAGAAAACTCTATCTTTTGCTTTCTTAAAATATCCCGTACCCTGGGTTCCGATAACTCGTACCCTGGGTTCCGTATGATATTTTAAGGAGCTTTAAATGATCGACGAATTGATATCCCTTCTTAAATTATCTCGTACCCTGGGTGCCGATTACTCGTGCCCTGGGTTCCGATACGATAATTTTAAGAGGATCTATAAAAGACGAGAGCAAGACGGTGTTTTAGACGAACGAAGAATAGTATAATGTATTGAGAAAACGAAGCATAAAATATTTTACAAGTCAAAGAAAACAAACGTAGAGTTTTGGCTAAGAGAGAGAAGGGAACAGCTCTGTACGAAATAATAAAATATTTCCAGATCCGCTGGCCACTGCTCCTCGTCGCTTCTGCTCAGACGAGTGTTCTCAAGAGAATGAGAAATGAGAATTAAAAATGTACAAAACTAGTCTGGACTAAGACCTGCCTCGACCGCGCAGCGGCGAGACAGATCACAGAAAAGTGGAGGGGATAAAGACAATCATTGCGCATGCGCGAAGAGAGAGAGACAGCGCCAATCACCTCGTCTCTCTCACCCGTCCTTCCGCAACGCAGCGATACGCGGCGATGAAGACTGGGTTTGAAGCGGGGGGATCTGGCGCGGCTGCTCACTCATCTGACATTCCGCTCTCTCGGGGAAAATGAATTCTTGCATAAGAATTCATTTTAAAAAAGAAACATATTTACAACAAAAAATTAAAAAAAAATATGACTTACAACTATGTACAACAATTTTTTCTTAAAACTAATGGCTAAAAACTATTACCTGAAACAATTTTAAGACAATTAGAGATTTCCAAAAGAACATGAAAATTTTATCTAAGTAAAAGGTAATTTATCACAGATAAGATTGGTATCATCATCCGAATGAAAGTTGAGCTTGAGCGGTAGATAAAAGACTGTTCTTATCTTCTTTGTTTCTTCTTCTTTTCTTTTTCTTTGACGCTTTCTTGCTCCTTTTCCTTGATCGGTTGATTTCGGCGGTGATGAAGAAAATGGCTCGCACGGCGCGGCAACGGCGCGTGGCGCGCGGGGAGCTGTTGGCTGTTGGTGGCTCTCAATTCTGATCGGTCGCGGCGGTCTACTCCGTAGACTCGAGACATTTCGTGAAACGCTGATAAGGGTTTGATGATTTTCGTCTCCGGGCTCGCCCGAGCCAGGTTCTAAATGATGAGTGAGTGTGTGTGCATCATTTCTGTATGTTTGGTTTTCTTTTTCGCGTCGATGTGGCGGCTTCCTTTGATCACTGCAGGTGTTGATTATTGAGACTGTTTTTGCAAACATTACTTTCTTCTTTTTCTTCGGCGAGTCGGCGGGCTGTTTTTCGCTGAAACTTTTTTGCTGATGACTTTTGGTCGCGAATAATGCTGTTGACACGGTGTTGATCTCGTATCTTTCGTTACTTGCACAATGCACGGAAGCTACTTCGCCTCGATCTTTTTCAGGGTTATGTTTTTCATCTTCTTGTGCTTTAATGACAATAGAGTTAATTTCAGCTGGAAAAATTTGGTTTGATTGGTTGCTTTCCGCCAATTTAATTGATTTATTTGGCTTCTCAAGAGTCAAATATTCGATGCTTTGAGAGCAATTAACTGCTGGTCTCTGATTTAACGGTTTTTCTTCAATTTGGTCCGTTTGGGTTGATATTTCATGGTTTTCCCGGTAGTTGTGGCTTTGGTCATCAGAAAAATTTCTGTTTCGGGGGGAGCGATCACGCCAGTTTTTGTCACGGCTTGAGTTGTAATACTTATCGTGATTTGCATGGTAATTTGAGAATCTTCTTCCGGATAAGCGATGTTTGGCAGCTCTGTAAGATCGATCTCTACAATGACAGCGATTGAAACTATAGTTGTCATTTCTTGGAGAGTGGTTTCTTGAGCGATGGTCGTATCGATTGGTGGACGAATGTTTTCGATGGTAATAACTGTTGCTTCTGTGAGAATGGTCTTGATTGATGCTGCGTTCATTACGGCAATAATCTTCTTCTTTCCGGTTTCGGTGATAAGATGAATCTCGATAGTTGTTGTCAGCGTAATCTTTTCTTTGATATTTGTCAGGGAAATTTTGTTGATTAACCAATGTCATAACCAAAACAGATAATTTTTTCAAAAGATACGTCTGTGCATGATCGTGAGAGAATCTGGGTTTCCATGTTTCAATCCAAACAATTAGTTCTTCTAATAAAGATGTTATCTCAGCATTATTTGAAAAGGTGCTGGTCTCCAATTTTTTCGACCAAACAAGTAGTTCTTCTTCCATCACAGATGTTTGGTGAGATAAGTTCAAATTGGGATGACTTTCGTGATTTGAAAAACTAGGTTTCGGATATGGAGACGGATGGTGATTACGATTTGGTTGAGGATATGAAGAAGATAAATGGTCATAAATTGGCTGATGAGGTAATGGAGGTGGATAGTGATTAAAATTTGGTTGAGGATATGGAGAAGAAAAATGGTTATAGATTGGCTGATGAGGTAATGGAGGTGGATAGTAACCTAAATGAGCAGAGTTTTCTGGAGTCATCGCGTTAGGTGGGAATTGAGTTGGTGAATTTTGCTGTGGCAACACTGGAGGCATGACGTGAGGTGGAATTTGATTCGATGAATTTTGCTGTGGTAACACTGGAGGCATCATGTGGGGTGGAATTTGGTTCGATGAACTTTGCTGTGGTAACACTGGAGGTATCGAGTTAGTTGAACCATGAGCTTGCTGTGAATAAGATTCTTGAGTGTGCGACTGCAAATTTGAAGGTTTCTCAGTTGGTATTAATCCACTTTCTAAGTTGAAGTCAAATTCTTCATTCTCCATTAAATCTTCAGAAATTTCTGTTCCGAATGAATCGAGTAGGAATTTGGAGATGTTTTCTTTTGGCACTTTGGCTAGGAGCTTCTTCCACTCACGAGCCGATTTTGTTGGTACGTTATCCTCAGGGAATTCGGTCGATAAAAAGGGTTCTAATTCCATCTTGGTGCATTTTACGGTGACTTCACCAATGGAAATAGTAAAACAATGAGAGCGAGTTTGTTCCGCCATTTTTATTGTACGGATAAAAAGATTAAATGATTAAATTGTTCGTGAAAAAAGAGAAAAAATACTAACTGAAATTTAAAACGTTTTTACCAAAAAAAATTATTTTTCTTTCCTTTGTGCCTCTTCGAGAGAAAATACGGCGTACAGCGGATGAAAAAATAAAATGAAACAACAATTTTATTCTTTGTGCCTTTTCAGTTGAGAAAATACGGCGTACAGAGAATTAAAAGAAAATAAAATGAAACGAGAATTTTATTCGGCGTGCCTTTTCGAGAGGAAATACGGCGTACAGCGCGAATGACAAAATAAAATGAAACAAGAAATTTTATTCGTCTGCCTTTTCAAGAGAGAAAATACGGCGTAAAGCGAAATCAATTTAAAAACAAAACAAGAATTTTATACGTTGTGCCTTTTCGATACAGAAAATACGGCGTACAGCGAAATAAAATATGAAACAAACCAAGAGTTTTATTCGGTGTGCCTTTCCGAGAGAAAATGCGGCGTACAGCGAATTAAAATGAAACAAGAATTTTAATCCGTGTGCCTTTTCAGGGAGAAAATACGGCGTACAGCGAAATAAAATGAAAAATACAAAACAGTTTTACTGATCCTCACTACTTGACTTACTAATTCGTTCGGATACTCGGATCAATAATGAAAAATACAAATAAGTTTTATTGATCCTCACTACTTGACCAATTTCGTTCGGATACTCGGATCAATAATTTCTTTCAAAAAAACAAACAATAGGTATTTAATTCCAAAACGCAGTGACAATATTCAAACAAAAGATTTCAATTCAAAAGACAGGATCGATACAATTTTCCACGCCTGGGGAAAAAACGGCGCCTAACACCATGTGATGGTTCTGGTTATTTATACAAGACCTTTTTCTTAGCTCGGTAGAGAAATGGGGGGAAAGATTAGCGAGAGGGTTTTCACACGTGACTCTGGGTGCCGATTACTCGTGCCCTGAGTTGCCGCTTAGAAAACTCTATCTTTTGCTTTCTTAAAATATCCCGTACCCTGGGTTCCGATAACTCGTACCCTGGGTTCCGTATGATATTTTAAGGAGCTTTAAATGATCGACGAATTGATATCCCTTCTTAAATTATCTCGTACCCTGGGTGCCGATTACTCGTGCCCTGGGTTCCGATACGATAATTTTAAGAGGATCTATAAAAGACGAGAGCAAGACGGTGTTTTAGACGAACGAAGAATAGTATAATGTATTGAGAAAACGAAGCATAAAATATTTTACAAGTCAAAGAAAACAAACGTAGAGTTTTGGCTAAGAGAGAGAAGGGAACAGCTCTGTACGAAATAATAAAATATTTCCAGATCCGCTGGCCACTGCTCCTCGTCGCTTCTGCTCAGACGAGTGTTCTCAAGAGAATGAGAAATGAGAATTAAAAAAAAACCAAACAAAGATAAATAAATCGGATCAGGTGCTGTCGGTTGATTTCAAAAGCTAGCAAATAAAAGGAAAGAGGAAAAAGTTTAAAAAGATAAATAAATTAGATCAGGTGCTGTCGGTTTGTTTTGAAAGTTCAAGATGCAAGTCAAAGATGAGCGACAGTCTGGGGACCAATAAATATTACGTTTGACATGTGGTAGATGATGTAGAAACGGAATGGTAAGGTTTATTGGTCCCCCCAGACTGTCGCTCATCTTCGACTTGCATCTTGAACTTTCAAAACAAACCGACAGCACCTGATCTAATTTATTTATCTTTTTAAACTTTTTCCTCTTTCCTTTTATTTGCTAGCTTTTGAAATCAACCGACAGCACCTGATCCGATTTATTTATCTTTGTTTGGTTTTTTTTTTTTTTTTTTTTTTAATCAGTTTTCGGAGCGACAGCACCTGATGAGAAAGTTTTTTCACAATTTTCGGTTTTTTTACTTGTTTGTTTTTTTTTTTTTGTTTTTTTTTTTTGTTCTTTTTTTTTTTTTTTTTTTATTTTTTTTTCATTTTTTTTTTTAGTATTTTGGTTTTTTTTTTTTTTTTTTTTAATCAATTTTACTTTACGTACGTTTTTACTTTCATTTTATTAATCTATTTGTCTAGTTTTGGAATTTAATTTCCATTCTTATTAATTTTTTAATCCTCTAATCAAATTAATTATGGTATAGTGATGTTCGAGTCCGGAAAATTTTTCAAATAGTATCACGCCAGAAGATTTTCTGCGATGGAACCGAATTACTGGTTGCGAGAAACCATCAAATTTAGATACTGATTGATTCGGTTTCACATGTTGGAATGGTGAGGGATGCGCGGATTTGATGGGCCCACCTCAACCAGCCCGCTAAAAGTTGGAAGAAGAACGGAGAGTTGGAGAGTGAGCTGTGAGCAAAGCGAGGAGTGAGGAAGGGGGAAGGATGGTCGGTGAGTCAGTGAGTCGAGGAGTGGGGATGGACAGTCGGGAGTGGGGAAGCCGTGCAACGCCGAGATCGCGTTGCACGGCAAACTCACCGAAGGACTGAACTTGACAAACTGATGAAACGTAAAAACTAAAACCTCGATAACTTTCAAATTTCTGGACCAAATCTTTCCAAATTTTTGGCAGTTCATCCTAAGGTAGTGACAAACGTTTCTGCAAAGTTTCGTGAAAATCGATTGATATTTACTACCACTTTTTGCGTGAACAAACTGAGAGCGTCGAGCGTCACATACATACATACATACGGACAGCGACGATAGCATAAGGTGCTTGCGCTACGCGACAGCACCTAAAAATGTACAAAACTAGTCTGGACTAAGACCTGCCTCGACCGCGCAGCGGCGAGACAGATCACAGAAAAGTGGAGGGGATAAAGACAATCATTGCGCATGCGCGAAGAGAGAGAGACAGCGCCAATCACCTCGTCTCTCTCACCCGTCCTTCCGCAACGCAGCGATACGCGGCGATGAAGACTGGGTTTGAAGCGGGGGGATCTGGCGCGGCTGCTCACTCATCTGACATGAGTTAGGGGTGGTTTTTGAAAAATTTTGGGGTAATCTTTGATTGACCGCTGTGACCCTCCAAATCATTGGACTTCAAAAAACTAGGAGTTTCTGAAAGGGCAGACCAAGGGCTTTCTTTTGATGTGTCACATGCCTATTTTTTGTGAGAAAGGGTACAAGGCCCCCTCACCCCAACATTTTGGGGCTTCAGGGGGCCCTACAGAAAAATTGTCAAATGTAAAGGTATGGCTTGTGATACATCATTTGAAAGGTCTTTAAGAGACAAAAAAAGTGATGCCCCCCAAAAGTCGTAAAAACTACCCCCTTCCAAAATGAGGGCTGTTTTAAGATTTGGGGGCTCAAGGGGGGACCTTCAGAAAAATGACCCAAAATTGAGCGATTCATAGCTAAAAAGGTCTTAAATAGAAAAAAATAATGGTTCAAAACGCGAGTCAATCCGACTTTTCAAACCAAAGTTACGGCCGATTGAAATTTAGGGGTAGTTGAGTTCCCCAGAGAGGCGCCCCTTAATTTCAATCGGCCGTAACTTTGGTTTGAAAAGTGAGAAATTGTGTGCTTCTTCTTTTTTTGTACTGTGGTGTCGCAAGAACACCTCGTGAGAACGGAGCTTAATGGGATAGGGAAACCCAATGTAAAAGGCGGTAATCACCGTCATACGGAAAACGGCAGCCCTGGCGGTTATTTTGTTGAGCATAGTATAATGAGCAATAAACCCATTTTACTTGCCTCACTTTCATAATAACACGGTTAGCATATAGCATGTGCTGGGTCTCCAACTGTCTCTGAGTTATTTCCCTCCGGTATACCGTATACGTATATTCTTCAAACGCTCATATAAAATACAGGTTTTGAGATATGCCTTCGGCGCATGGTGTGTCAACGCGGGAGAAGGTATGTTTTGAGTTCACAAAAAAAAAAAAAAAAAAAAAAATTGCTGAAAGAAAACATCATGCAGTGAAGGGTTCGTGATCGAAATCATGTCAGGGGGGAAATTTGCCCCCGTATCCAAACTGACCACATTTTGATTATTTTTATAAAGTTTCCGGCATTGGCTTTTTGAAAAATCCAATTAAAGTAAAAAAAAAAAAAAATTTAAATTTAAAAAAAAAAAAAAAATCCCGCCATTTCTTATGGTGTTATATCACTTGTAAAAAACGAGTAAAAAATAGAAAAAAGATAATTTTGACCGAAAAACCGTCAAATTATTTTTTTCACTATTTTTCCCATGTATTTGACCACCTAATACATTGAAAAATCCACATTTGCTTGAGAAAAAAAAAAAAAAAAAAATCATGCAGTGAAGGGATAACTCGTGCAAAAGGTCAAACGGGAGAATGCTCGGATCGCGGGCACAGTTAGTATCTCGATATTTTTCACCAGTTTCAATGGACAAAATGCAGCGTTGCCAGATTGCTAGTTTCGCCACCGATACACGGAGCATCTCGTGCATTGAATGCATTTTAGCGACCATCACATATTATTATGAAGCACCGTTGATTTTTGACGAAAACCGATCACTCATAAGATTACACCGAAGCTGCCATTTTGAGTATAATCATACCAG
Organism: Trialeurodes vaporariorum; assembly: GCA_011764245.1. NCBI lineage: Eukaryota > Metazoa > Arthropoda > Insecta > Hemiptera > Aleyrodidae > Trialeurodes > Trialeurodes vaporariorum. The sequence continues at coordinate 23,506,000 of VMOF01000013.1, forward strand.
TGGCGTAGCGTGGAATTTGGCAACGTTGCAGTTCGTCTATTTCAACCCATGAAAAAGATCGAACAACTGGGTGTTCGGTGAACACCTTCGCATTCGACCTTTTACATGGGTTTAAATGGACAAATTACCACGTTGCCAAATTGCACGCTACACCACTGACTCATACCAGTGTTGCCAGATCTTGCGAGTAATCCGCATTGAGAACGCATAGAAAAAGCTGCACTTTCTGGCGACGATGAATCATACACATACATTTCCATCTGTAACTCGATGTAAAATAACTTTTGAGTCTCCCGCCAAATTTGACAACTCTGAATTACACGGTCACGGCCGGAGAAAACATATTTATGAAGACGCTTACACGCTTTACATAATGGACATTATATGATAAGCCCAAATTCACTTCGTGACGTTTAAAAAAAAAAAAAAAAAAAAATGCTTTCAACAACATCTTGAAAAGCCAGACTCAGGCTAATAAAGTAAGAAGAGCACTGTGATTGAAATGTAGTGTTGTTCCTTCCGTTGCTGATATTGTTTCTGGGAACTAGTTTGACAGATGCTACCTAATGAAGTGTAAGTACCAACGAGGTATAGCAATAGCAGTGCAATTTGGCAACGTTTCTTTTTTCCCCTTTAAACACATTAGAAAGGTCGAACCATCTAGTCATCGCCGATGACCGAAGCATTCGATTCTTTCAGTGAGTTTAAATGGAGAAAGTACATCGTTGTCAAATTTCACGCCTCGCTACTGAGAGAGGCTGATACGTCGTGTCTCACAGTGTGGCAGCATGAGCGATTTGAATCTGGATTGTTTGTCTCATGTTTTTTAACCTTAAATCAAAAATTGAAATTAATCCAGTGGAAATACCCTGGTAAAAACAATCAGCTAAATTCCATCATGTTGACGTCATCATGACATCATCATGACGTCAACAATGTCAACATATCAGCACAATCTTTGTCGACGTCATGATGATTGATGACGTCATGATGATGTTAGGTCTCAAATCTCATGCTAACGATCAACAAGCTGATTATTTTTACCAGGGTTGGATCTAAACAAAAGTGCAAGTGTTTTGAGAGTGACTATCTGGACACAGAATTTTAATACAACTTTCCAGGTGAGAAAATTTGGTTCGTTTCTGTTGTGTGTCAGTTTTTTTATCGTGCAAATCTTTCCAGAAGAAACATAGCTGTATCAATGTTTGTGTCCAGATAGTCACTCTCAAACACTTGCACTTTCGTTTAGAACCAAATTCAAGTGAATTTGTTGCAACTTTCTTTTTAAGGTTAAAAAATGTGATGCAAACAAACAGAGCTCGTGTGAAATGGCCATAGGAGATTTTGATCATGGCTGATTGGCTGCCTCCTTGAAGTTTCAATAACACGTGTCATATCCTCTCTATCACTATAGCTCGTTGATAAGTATCCAAGCAAATAAAAACTTCGGTGGGCTATAGCAGTGGCGTAGCGTGCAATTTGGCAACGCCGCAGTTCGTCCATTTGAAGCCATGAAAAAGATCGAACTAGTGGGTTTTCGGTGAACACCTTCGCATTCGACCTTTTACCTGGGTTTCAACGGACACAGTACAACGTTGCCAAATTGCACGCTAGCCCACCGGAGCGTCGCGTCTTCGAAAATGTTACATGATATAGCTACTGTGCGACGTGCGTCCCAATTGAAAAGTTTAGATTCGGCGAGAGAATGGTGCCTTTAAATTTTTGCGCAGTCGTCTTCATTCTGCTTGTGCGCCATGACCACATCACTCAAGTTGGAGCCAAGTTTTACGTTGAACCCCTTGTGTGGAAATGGGCGATAGGAAGCCTTGACGAGATAAATCTTGGAAAACCCAGGCGACACACCGACTCCCCACTATTGCTGTTCCAATGTGAGGGCAGCCCGAAAGATCCGGCTCTTACCGCTGTAATTACAGGTTTCATTCTTTTTTTTCAGCATTATTATTTATATTCAACTCAATGTGCTATACATTTATCTAGAGTGGAAGTTTAATGAGTAACCTGTGCTGCGTAACCACCATGGAGATTTTTAGGTTAGGTTTGAGCGAGTAATTTGTCCATTTATTCCCATGTATTTTGACGCGACGAACATGTTTCGATTCCACTATCGTCACGTCGTGCGTCGTCGTGCGTCGTCTTCCATGTCAAAATACATGGGAATAAATGGGAAAATTACTCGCTTACACGAAGAAAAAAAAAACGGTTCTGAGAACTGAACTTCGGCTCATATGGAACACCGAGGTGTTTGGTTACAGTAACCAAAGTTTTCGGTTGTGAGTACCGAACTTCAGTTAGGAGTACCGAAGGTTTCTGTAAGTGTGACTAATACTATGACGCTCATGTCGTTCCTACTGAACCACTTCGGTACTCCTAACTGAAGTTCGGTACTCACAACTTAGAACTTCGTTTACTGGAACCAAACACCTTCGGTGTTCCATATGAACCAAAGTTTTTTTCTCCGTGTAAACCTAACCTAAAAATCCCCCACGGTGGTTACGCAGGTTACCCATTAAACTTCCACTCTAGATAAATGTATTGCTCGTTGATTCGACAACCCTTTCCATACCACGCCCGAGTCATAGTGTCGTAGTGTGCAATGTGGCAAAGTCGCAGTTCGCCCATTTAAACCCATGAAAAAGATCGATGTATTGGGTGTCAGTGAACACCTTCCAATTCGAATCTTTACATGCACGGAAAAAAAAGACTGGTAGAATTTACCATCTGCATAGCTGATTTTTAGAGTCTGTTATCAAGTATGGTAAATTTAATACCATCATATGGTAAATGCAACGTACCTTTTGGTGAAAGGTACCAACAGGTTATCTCAATTTACCCCAACGTACGTTGCATTTACCATATGATGGTAAAATTTACCATACTTGATAGCAGACTCCAAAATCAGCTATGCAGATGGTATAAATTCTACCAGTCTTCTTTACCGTGTGGGTTTAAATGGATACGGTACAACGTTGCCAAATTTCAGGCTACGCAGCGCCGCACCACTGGTCCGAATTTGTTTATTCATTTTCGCCCGTGTATTCGTTTTCTTAACTACATATCTGCCTCACAACGCTTAAATGTTTTGTTGTCAGAAGATACTCCAAATTTTTAAACTGGCAAAATAAAATTTCGTTGAGTGCCTTCAATTAGAAGAATAGGCAAAATCAATATCGCGGAGTGGGAATAATTGACTATCTATTTAATTTGAGTGAACTCTGAATAAGCGGCTAGTTGACTTTCTAACCTGGTAGTAAAATGGTTAAGAATGGTTTTGTAGCAGTAATGAGGAGCAGTATCGCAACGAGAGTTTCTTCACTTTTCTCCATTAAGAAACGTATGTTAGACAAGGATGTACAAGGGGATAAAACCCCCTCTCTCTGTATTTTCCCTACTTATACATTCAAATGGGAAATGAGAGGGATGAAAGAGACCCTGGTTGCGCCAGTGATGAGGAGGAATGGTCTGGTTTTGAGGGGGGGGGTGGCTATTGATGTATAGGATGCAATCTGGCCGTATTATAAATATAATTTATTTATTACAACTTTAGTCAAAATTAGGTTTTAGAGCCTCTAAAAATATTCAAAGTTTATGCCCTTCAAGGGGTGGGGGGGGGGGGGGGGGGGGTTCCTCAAAAATTTCTTCGCATGCAAGTGAGGAAAGGATCAAAAGGATATAAAAAAAACTGACTATTTTAGCGCAAATTGGAAGTCGATATTGTTTTTTGCATTCAAAAAGATGTCTAACTTTGTAAATAGAACTTTTGCGTTCGATATCTCGCAAAAAAACATTATCAACCTCCGATTTGCGATAAAATGCTAAGTAAGTATTTTTTGCCCTTTCAGATCGTTGTATCACTCAGTGGCGTAGAGTGCAATTTTGCAAACGTTGTATTTTGTACATTTAAACGTATGTAAAAGGTCGAATGCAAGGGTGTTCACCTGTTTGGTGAACCTCAAACCTCAATACTTCGATCTTTTCCATGGGTTTAAATAGACGAACTGCAACGTTGCCAAATTGCACGCTACGTCACTGGTATCACTTGATGGATAGGGGCCGTGAAACAAATGGGTCTGTTGCACACTTCGGCTACAGCGTTTTAAAGTATCAATTCCTATGTAAACAGCCGAGAAAATAACAATGGCAGCATCAGAAAACCTCAAAATTCATTAATAAACTCACAAATTGCGAAAAACACTTGACACTATTCATTCACCCCTGTATATTTCCACCACGTGCACGATATTTCGCGAAATTAGCGCGGCACATTCAAATAATCAAGGCAAACTGTCATCACAGCTGACTTCTTAAACAATAAACAGTAAACACGGACGGCGTCTGTTCGAATTCTTACGTTTAAATATCCTCAATTCCTCACAAAAGGTTCTGAAAGGTACGGAAACCGATATTTGTGTCGAAAACTTATCAAAATGAAACTAGAACACCCAGGAGTTCCAAGGATGATTCCAACTTCGCTCATCATGCTTGGAACTCCTGGGTGTTCTAGTTTCATTTTGATAAGTTTTCGACACAAATATCGGTTTCCGTACCTTTCAGAACCTTTTGTGAGGAATTGAGGATATTTAAACGTAAGAATTCGAACAGACGCCGTCCGTGTTTACTGTTTATTGTTTAAGAAGTCAGCTGTGATGACAGTTTGCCTTGATTATTTGAATGTGCCGCGCTAATTTCGCGAAATATCGTGCACGTGGTGGAAAGATACAGGGGGGAATGAATAGTGTCTAGTGTTTTTCGCAATTTGTGAGTTTATTAATGAATTTTGAGGTTTTCTGATGCTGCCATTGTTATTTTCTCGGCTGTTTACATAGGAATTGATACTTTAAAACGCTGTAGCCAAAGTGTGCAACAGACCCATTGTTGAGATCCCCCCCCCCCCCACCGATAGGAAAACCCGTTGACAGATTTTGGAAGCTTAAATCGATTTAAATGTGAAGCAGTGCTTCGCTGATAACCGATTGTTGCACATAGATTCTAATGGTGGAAAAGCATTGTTGTCCAAATGCACGCTCCGCCCGGGCGCCCGCGCCTCTGAGGCCTTTGGCTGATCAGAACGAGAGACCGAAGAGAAATGTGAGGAGTGCATCTCAGCATCACTGCTTAAGTCAGCAGAAAAGGAAAACAGTGTTGCTGGATTTTCCTAACACAGCGTTGCATATGTTAATTAATGACAGAAATAATATGGAGAAAGTAAAGGAAGTGTGACAACTCTCAACAGTTCACTGAGAAAAATAACCGATTATTTCAATGAGTGTTCCGAAAGTATATTCCCGCGCTTTATTTCCCATATAGACAATCGGAATTCCATAGAGACAATCGGAATTCGAGTAGATTCAAACGTCCAAACTGTTGCAACGATAGGTCTCATGATTGAAATATGGGGAAAAACAACTATGGTTCTATTCTTATAGTTTCAACAGCCAGTTTTTTCTCACAATCAGTGTTCTCCCCTTGTATAGTACTCGTGTCTCGTAGCTCGATATTGAGCAAATTTGGGAAAAATGACCTAAAACTCATATAAATTACTCTATTTGCAGTTTAGGTACGTAGTACGTGATTCATCCGTAAAACTTTTACAAATATTGATGCACACACCATTAGTGATCAGTAGCGGCCCGTGAGATTTGGCAACCATGCATTCCCCCCCCCCTTAAACTTAGGTAAAAAATCGATTCAAGCGGAGGCTGGCAGCCTCCTCGAGTTTCGATTGTTTTCCATGTATTTAAATGGGATAAAAAAACTGTTGCCAAATCGCACGAGCCGCCACTGTTAGTGATATCTTCGGCCATCCGACGAATAAGCGTAGATCGATTCCAACGTTTCACAAGAGTATTTTCACTTATAAATTTTTCTGAGGAAAATACATGGGCGAATAAACATGAATATTTGTTCTTTTCTTCTTCAAGAGTTAAAAATATAATAAAAGTGATTGGTTGTGGTTGAAAAATGGAAATGAAATTGACATTTCTTTACACTTTTAAAGGTTCTATTGAGAATCATAGACATTATTGAGGAGCATCATGATTAAAATTAACAACTTTTTTATTCGTAAAATACCGTTGGACCCCTTCTTCGTTTGTAAATATGAGTATACGTAAACAAATGTGCAATGGCGGCGTCCATAGAGCCTAAAACTCGTTAACCAATCAGAGGTTGACGACCCTCTTGTCTTAACTCTTTACATACAAATGTTTGTTTGTTTACAACATACATTTGTATGTTTACATTATGTTTATATGTTTATTTTATTTTATTTTTTATGTTATTTTATATGTTTACATACCTATAAAGTAGGAATTATAACATGCATTAGCCCGGACTAGCCCCTTTACTGGTATAGCTCGTTGGTCTTTAACAGGGCTGCTGTTTTGCGTATAATCAATGCTATATTTTTCTATTCACCGATGATTTCACCGGTAGAGAAAAGATTACACGGTTCAGATCAGTGTATTACTGTAATGAACTAAAATACTCGCATCTGTAATCTTTTCTCAATCGGTTGAGTCGTCGATGTTTTTAAAAAATTTGCGGATATTTTAATTAAGTAACGGAGTTTCCACCGATTAAGGGAAGATTACAAATCAGAGTATTTCCATGCATTACAGTCTTACACAGAACTGAACTGTGTAATCTTTTCTCAACCGGTGGAATCATCGGTGAATAGAAAAATAGCATTGATTATGCGCAAAATGGCAGCTCTGGTCTTTAGGATACCGTTTTTGATTTTGTTTTTATCTTTTTAGAAGCAAATTAACTGCACGCGGATTGAGGACAAACATGAGATGATACGCGTTTACAACTACGCCAACTTTTACCTCGTATACAATGCGAGCCTTTCCAGAGATCAATCCGTCGATTTTGTCGGTCCCTACGAGAACCGAGAGTTCACAAACTTCATTCTCATGAACATTGGATTCCTTATCACGGACATGGACGGGCCGAAATTCCTGGATGATCAAGGTCAAAGGGACGACGGATTCCTCGCGAATCAATTAGGGCTCACGTTGGGAGCGAAGTTTGTCCCGACGGAGTTTCAGCCGCGGCTGGCTCAGTTTTACGCTGAGAAAAGTGCAGTGTCGCTTAGAGAAAACCCGGCCCTTTCGTTTGAATATCTGGGCGATTTTACGGCTGTCCTAGAGAAAATCACGAAGGTAGGTAAACCAACGAGCTTTAAGGTGATTCCATGGCAAACTCCCGAAAATTTTAATCCGATAGATGACGTAACTTGTCGCTGGCTCCGAAAATATCCGTATTTTGACGGTTTTTGGCTGTTTTCTTTGAACTGACGAATAATAGACAACAAATCGGAATGTCAGCACCTGCTTAATTTTTTGTTTGATTTTTTGAGCCATAATTGGGCCAAATTGGTTCTGAAAGAAAGCCGTAACTATGCAAAGAAAAAATCATGTGTAATTTGGAGTTGTATCAGTAAAGATTACGCAGGTGAAACAGAAACCTGTAATCTTTATTTTAGAACAATTTGGCCCGTTTATGGCTCGAAAAATCAAGCAAAAAATTAAGCAAGTGCTGACATTCCGATTTTTTGTCTATTATTCGTCTGTTCAGAGAAAATAGCCGAAAACCGTCAAAAAACGGCTATTTTCAGAGCCAGCGACAAGTAACGCCATCTATCGAATTGAAAACGCTAGAAGATATAAGGTCTCTTCGGGAGCCTTCAATTTGTCGTATAGGCAATTCCAACTCCACCGAGTACGAACAGTTAACTACATTCTCTGTATGGACGGAGAAGTGATATTCTCTTGAACTAACCTGGTCATTAAATGACTAAGGATAGAGAGGATTTGTGGGACGTTATGCTGTGGCAGCACGGATGCAGCCATGATCGAAATCTCTTATGCATGGACATTTTTCACACAGGCTCGGTTTGTTTGCCTCACTTTTTTTAACCTTTGATTTTTTTTTTTTTTTTTTTAAAAGTGTGACAAATGCATTTGAAATTAGTGATAAACAAGAGACAATATTTGTGTATGTCGCAGGAAAATCGCAAGCCGCTCGTTTCCTTTCAGAAAAAATTTAGCTCAAGCGTAATGGTGACGTTCAAAAAAATTATATCCAGTTTTGATTTAGCTCATTCTAAAGCTAATAAGCTAACGATCGTACTGATATCCACAGATTAAGTTTTTCTCAACTGGTTCTCTTATTATGAACTTTTAAATCGATTGAATACAGTGTTCAAAAACACTTCATTTAACCCTTCACTGTATGATTTTTTTTTTTTTTTTTCAAGCAAATGTGGATTTTTCAATGTATTAGGTGGTCAAATACATGGGAAAAATAGTGGAAAAAATAATTTGACGGTTTTTCGGTCAAAATTCTCTTTTTTCTATTTTTTACTCGTTTTTTACAAGTGATATAACACCATAAAAAATGGCGGGAATTTTTTTCATTTATTTTTTTTTTAAATTTTCAAAAAATTTTTTTTTTTTTACTTTAATTGGATTTTTCAAAAAGCCAATGCCGGAAACTTTATAAAAATAATCAAAATGTGGTCAGTTTGGATACGGGGGCAAATTTCCCCCCTGACATGATTTCGATCACGAACCCTTCACTGCATGATGTTTTCTTTCAGCCAATTTTTTTTTTTTTTTGAGCTCAAAACATACCTTCTCCCGCGTTGACCCACCATGCGCCAAAGGCATATCTCAAAACCTGTATTTTATATGAGCGTTTGAAGAATTTGTTCCACCGGTGGAACTTCATGCAGTGAAGGGTTAAAACTCCGTAGGTCAAGAATGAATCAAAATAAACCAAATCTGATAAAATCACCATGTTAAAGAAAATCTCGATACAATCATTTTGTAAGTCACCATTACACTTGATCTAAATTTTTTTTGTTAGTAAAAAAGCGGCTCGCTCTTTGCTTAGGCAAATCGCAAGCCGATTGCGATTTGCCTGCGACATATATACAGGGTGTCAATTAAAAAAGGAGCCAGGCTTAATATCTCGAAAACGGCTCCGAATTTCGAAAAACGCTGAAACACGTGTTCGATTATTTCGAGGGGGACATCGTTTGAGGGGGTTCCCAATTTCGGGGCCCCCTCCTGGGGGGTCCCAGGGGGGTCAAGTCCCATATTTCAAATGGGGACCCCCATTTTTTATTTGATAATCGGAAAGAAGGTAAAATTCTAAGACTTTTGGCGCAAACCGGAAGGCGATATCGTTTTTCGTGTTCGATATATCGAAGGTCAAAGTTCGATATGGACCCATCTTCAGGAATGTGTAACTTTCCTTTAAATAAACCAAATTTCAAAAACTTTGGGTCTCAAATGCTCTACAGAGCAAGCACTTTTCAGAAAAAAATTCAATTTTAACAGAAATTTAGTCAAAATTTGGTTTTAAAGCCCCCAAACATTTTTAACGTTTTAGGCCCCCACGGGGGGCTATCAGAAAAATTCCGAGAGACGACCCCCATCGAGTGATACATCAATCAAAAAGGCGTAACAAACTGAGCAGTTTGGCGCAAACCGGAGGTCCATGTCGTTTTTCTTATTCGAGATATCGCATTCTGTAAATCGACATTTGACATTCGATATCTCGAATATGAAAAACGACATGGACCTCCGGTTTGCGCCAAAATGCTCAGTTTGTTACGCCTTTTTGATTGATGTATCACTCGATGGGGGTCGTCTCTCGGAATTTTTCTGATAGCCCCCCGTGGGGGCCTAAAACGTTAAAAATGTTTGGGGGCTTTAAAACCAAATTTTGACTAAATTTCTGTTAAAATTGAATTTTTTTCTGAAAAGTGCTTGCTCTGTAGAGCATTTGAGACCCAAAGTTTTTGAAATTTGGTTTATTTAAAGGAAAGTTACACATTCCTGAAGATGGGTCCATATCGAACTTTGACCTTCGATATATCGAACACGAAAAACGATATCGCCTTCCGGTTTGCGCCAAAAGTCTTAGAATTTTACCTTCTTTCCGATTATCAAATAAAAAATGGGGGTCCCCATTTGAAATATGGGACTTGACCCCCCTGGGACCCCCCAGGAGGGGGCCCCGAAATTGGGAACCCCCTCAAACGATGTCCCCCTCGAAATAATCGAACACGTGTTTCAGCGTTTTTCGAAATTCGGAGCCGTTTTCGAGATATTAAGCCTGGCTCCTTTTTTAATTGACACCCGGTATAATAGAGACCACGCACTATCCATCTTGCCCATGTTTGCTCGCGGTGGCCACTTTTTTTTCCGAGGTCTCAACAGAGCACCGCAAACATGGTCCATACATTGACTGATGAGAAACGTCGTTGAGATTTTCGCCTAGTGAAACCGAAGTACCGAAATTACATCAGTCAACTTATGGTCCATGTTGGATGGTGCTCCCTCATGTTCCCTGCGTTGATTCCTGTTGAGCTCCTAAAAAAAAAGTCAGCCTGCACCGCGTGCAAGGCTTGTGGTGGTCTCTATTATACAGGGCGTAACAGATGTATCTCGCCCCCCCTCCCCCTGTCTAACTTTTGAACGATTTGAGATAAAAAGTTGTGGTTTGAACCATTCTTCATAACTTTAGATGAACTTTATTTTTTGGGGGTCAAAACCCCCCTCCCCCCTAGGAGGCCCCCCTGGGGGGGCTATCTCAAAAATTTCAAATAGCAACCCCTATCTCACGTGATACATCATTTAAAAGGGCATACAATTCTAAGACTTTTGGCGCAAACTAGAGGTCGATATATCGAATTTCAAAGTTCGATTTCGACCCATTTTCAAAAAATCAAAACTCCCATTTGAAAAGTCGGAATTGAAAAAACCAGGAGTCTAAAATACTTTAAAAAGCACGTACTTTTCAGGGAAAAAAATACGGTTCTGCCATACATTTAGTCCAAATTTGGTTTTAGAGCCCCCCAAAAGTGTTCTAAAAAATTGCCCTTCAGGGGGGCTATCTCAAAAATTCCGAGGCACAACCCCTATCAAATGATACATCGCTCAAAAGGGCACACTGAACTGAGCATTTTGGCGCAAACCGCAGGTCGATATCGTTTTTAGTTTTCGATATATCGAATGGCAAAGTTGGATTTTCATCCATTGTCAAATTCCTATTTATCAAAAACAAAAAATTGTAAACTTTTACTACAGCGTTATGGAAGGTTGGTTCCTTTGTAAAATCACTTAAAAATAACTTTGAGAGCACCAGAAAGTTCCAAAATCCGCTCACAAACTCAATAAATGCGTTTCACAAAAATACAAGATGGCAGTCGAATAAACGGGTCACAAGTCACAATGAGGGAGTCCTATCTAATCGCAGATTTTCTATGCTGAGAAAAGTGAAATTCATAGAAAAAGCTAGAATGTGTCCGTTGCAAACTTTTGCTATAGCGATTAAGAGTGTTTAATCTAATGTAAAATCGCCTGAAAAGTCCATTGGTGGCATCAGAAAGTCATAAAATGCAACAATAAATTCACAAGAAGCATTTAATGAAATCCAATATGGCGGATAAATATCGAGCAATTTATATGCATGCACCACGAACATCCAAGGATAGCCAACCTAACAATATCGATCAAAGCCAATGACAACGCAAACAAACACATAATCTCTACCTCCAGTGAGGTTGTCAAAGTTGGCCATCCTTGGATGTTCACGGTGCATGCACAGATTGCTCGATGTTTATCCGCCATCTTGGTCTTCACTGCACGCTTCTTGTGAGTTTATTATTGCATTTTATGACTTTCTGATGCCACCAATGGAATTGAGTTTGTGAGTGGATTTTGAAACTTTCTAATGCCTGCTCTCAACGTTATTTATTAAATAATGATCAACCCTCCATTACGCTGTAGCAATATTTTGCATCAGACCTATTTTCGCTAAACTTTATTGTGTTTATTTTTATTTGTTTATATTCATGTATTTTTTTTTACTTTCTCACTCCCCATAGGGTAGAGAAAGTATTGTAATCATGTTTTTCAAACTACGAGGGGCGTTCAATAAGTAAGTATCCCCCCCCCCTCTAAAATCCACGAAAATGGACCAAATTTAAAAAACTTTAGATGAAAATCTTCCTTAGGATATACTGAATTCAGCTATTTAAGAATCAACGCAATCGGATAAAATGCGGCCGCACACGGGCCGCGGATGCGCGTTGCGGCGTGAGCCGCTCCCGCCGGCTCGGCCGAATTTTTAGTAGCGCGCGGCTAGAGGCTTCTCTTCAAACGTTCATACATTTAATCAACAACCGGGGAGGGAAAAAAATCATCGGTTAAAAACATGAGTTGGGCTTACCTTATTTCTCCACATAATCACCTTTTCGGTCCAATGTTTCCATATCTCAACTTGGTGGTGTGCATTTTGAATCTGTGGAGGTCAAAAATGCTTGCAGCACTTTTTTCAAGAATCAGCCCAAGGATTTCTACGCGCGAGGCATCAAAATGTTTGAGTCTCGATATCAGACCTGTTTGGACCGAAAAAGTGGATATGTGGAGAAATAAGGGAAGCCCAACTCATGTTTTTAACCGATGATTTTTTTCCCTCCCCGGTTGTTGATTAAATGTATGAACGTTTGAAGAGAAGCCTCTCTAGCCGCGCGCTACTAAACATTCGGCTGAGCCGGCGGGAGCGGCTCACGCCGCAACACGCATCCGCGGCCCGTGTGCGGCCGCATTTTATCCGATTGCGTTGATTCTTAAATAGCTGAATTCAGTATATCCTAAGGAAGATTTTCATCTAAAGTTTTTTAAATTTGGTCCATTTTCGTGGATTTTAGAGGGGGGATACTTACTTATTGAACGCCCCTCGTAATTACGAGGGGCGTTCAACTTATAAGTTTCCCTATTTTTTATCTCTGGCCCTGTTGGTGCTAGAAAAATTTCATTTATACGGTTAAATTTGCCAAATCCTCAGCTTTACAACGGTACTTTTGTTTTTGAAATTCAACCAATTTTTGTAGGAGAAAAAGCTATATTTCTACACCCGTGTCAAAAAAGTCCCCGCCAACTACTGAGTTGGGAAGTAAAAACTAACTTTGACACTTGGAATGAAGAACGCAAAACTTTAAAATAAAAGATACATTTTATTTTTGAAGTATTCCATTTTTACGACTTTTCCACATAATTTCCTTCCAGATTAATACATTTTTCGCAACGATGAACCAGCTTTTCAATTCCTTGGGCGAAAAACTCTCGGTCTAAGGACTTGAAAAAATTCATCACGGAATCCTTCAGGTGGTCATCTGACTGGATCTTTACGTGCGATACTTTTGCCGACAATATGTGATTATAATGCATCTCATGATCATCTTAGATAAGATTTCACGACAAAAATTGAGCGCAGCAACAGGTATGGAGCGATAACGGCTCATTTTCGTCGCTAATCAGACGAATGCTGTTGTTCAAAACAGGCGAATACTTTTTGCTGAAAAAGTTGGCGGGGGACTTTTTCGACACGGGTGTAGAAATATAGCTTTTTCTCCTACAAAAATTGCTCAAATTTCAAAAACAAAAATATCGTTGGAAAGCTGAGGATTTGGCGGATTTAACCGTATAAATGAAATTTTTCTAGCACTAAAAAGGTCAGAGATAAAAAATAGGGAAACTTATAAGATGAACGTCCCTCGTAATTTATTTGCTTTTTCTTTATTTTTTTTTTTTTTTTTTTTTTCAAGGAAAATAAAAAAGACTTAACAGAGCAAGAAAAAGAAGACAATTTCCCAAGAGCGTTGATGGTTCTTCGGAAGATGATAGATCCGTGCGCATTACTGAGTTATCAATCCAGCACAAAGTATTGCAATATCTATTGCAAATTCATAAGCTCAACTTACTCGCTCTACGGATTGCAGAATCAACGAATGCCCAGCAAGTGCTCCTCGCTCCAGAGCGGCCAATGCGTCAAACGAATGTGCGTGTGTTACACCAAAATCGGGTCAACAATCGTCAATCCAGTCAAGAAATTATCCATGGTCTCATGCAGTAATGCAATTCGGTTAAAGTACGGCGTATGACGGGTCGTTTTAGGAATTACTGAAAAAAAGTAGTATGTATCGTAGGCACGAAATTGGGTTCACCGGCCACAATGGAGCTCTTGCAAGGTTTTGCTGCAGACAAATGGTCTATCAATTCTGATGTAAATTGCTACGAAAATAACGATGAGACCATTTAAAAAGTCTAAAACTCGCTCCTCGTAGAGAAAACTTAACTTGAAATTTCGGGTGATCACCCTTGCATGTAATGTATGCACCAACCTTGGATTCGGACCCCCAAACAAAAGAACAGGACATGAAATTAAGTGCCGTCTTCCTCGTTTACTACGCAACGTAGAACTTTTCTGTACTTATAACCGTGCTCCTAGTGACAAAATGTGTACGAACTGTCCTTTAATTCCTTCAAATTTACTTTTTGAAAGCAAATTCATTAATCTCACTGTTCAAATTTGTAGGTTACGTTCTTTTGTTTGAGGTTCGAATCCGAGGTTGGTGCATACATGCAAGGGTGGTCACCCGAAATTTCAAGTTAAGTTTTCTCTGCGAGAAGTGCGTTTTAGACTTTTTTAATGGTCTCATCGTTATTTTCGCAGCATTTTAGGGTGGTATTGATACTCCATTTGCCTACAGCAAAACCGCGCAAGAGCTCCATTTGGATCAGTTCTTTGCATAGGACACAATCAGATTGTGTCAGCGACAAACTCTTGATTGCGTCCCATGCAAAAAAACTGATCCAAATTGTGGCCGGTGAACCCGAATTCGTGCCCTCGACACATTCTACAAGGACGTGATGATCCGATGTGGATCCAGAAAGAATTTCTACAACAACAGCGAGCTATAGCGATAGAGAGGATTTGTGGGGCGAGATATTGAATCTTCACGGACAGTGTTGCCAGATCGAGGGTAAAAAGCCGTATCGTCCCCATTTAAATCAATGTAAAGCGTACGGCTTTTTCACCCCAATCTGGCAACACTGTTCACGGAGGTAGCCATGATGAAAATCTCTTATGGACGTTTTTCACGCAGGCTCGGTTAGTACTTTTTTCAACCTTTAATTTAAAAAAAAAAAAAAAAAAATGGTGAAAAATCCATTCTAAACTGGTTTTAAACTTAAACGTAAACAACTGTGCAAGTGTTTCAGAGTGGCTATCTGGACACAGAAATCGATGAAGCCAGTGGCGTCGCGTGCAATTTGGCAACAATGCAACTGCTCCATTTAAACTCATGGAAAATATCGAATTCAGGGGGGTGCACAGTGCACAAGGAAAATTCGATATATTTAATGAGTTTAAATGGAGCAGTTGCATTGTTGCCAGATGGCACGCGACGCCACTGGATGAAACTGTTTCTTGGAAGGCTTTGCACGGTAAAGAAACTGACATATAACAGAAACAAACCAAATTTTCTCACCTGTGAAGTTGTATTAAAACTCTGTGCTTAGATAGTCATTTTCTCACCTGAATAGTTTGTTTTAGAATTATAAGTGTCCAGATAACCGCTCCGAAAGACTTGCACCAGTGGCGTAGCCAGGAATTTTTCTAGGGGGGGGGGGGGGGGGTTCGAGGTCCAAAAATTGTCAAGGGGGGGTCCAAAACCCCTAGACCCCCCCACCCCCTTGGCTACGCCACTGACTTGCACTTTCGTTTAAAAACAATGCCACTGGATTAATTACAACTATTGATTAAAGGTTACAAAAAATGAGGCAAACAAACCGAAGTCAGATCACCCAGGCAGTCTCACTTTGAGACAGCGGCGGCTCGTACAATGTGGCAACAATGAATTTCCTCCATTTAAAACTGTGTAAAATAATCGATTACTTGGTGAGGCGTAGCGCCTCACCCAGTATCGATCTTTTTGCATACGTTTAAATGGCAAAAGTGCACGGTTGCCAGATTGCACGAGCCGCCACTGCTTTGAGATAGGACTTATGAGATGTATGGCCCCCCTCTCGCTTTAGCTCGTTGTAAGTACATCATTTATGATGACAGCACGTGCAATCTGGCAATCATGTTTGCTCCCATTTGAACCTATGTAAATAAATCGATTTCCAATAAATCCCCTGAAGATTGATTATTTTACTTATAGCAGTGGCGCACCGAGAAATTTGCCTTGGGGGGGGGTTTGGTACGACTCAAACTCCGGGGGGTCTGGGGGGTATGGAATACCCCTCAGGACAAGGGGGGTCCGGGGGCCCTCCCCCGGAAATTTTTTTCAATTTTCGTGACCTTCAGATTGAATTTTACGGTACTTTCATGTACAGTAAAATTGAAATGCTCAAATATATTTTCGATTTTGCTGCATGAAATCTTTGCTCTCGACTCATAATTGGAGGGAGAAGAATCAAGTGGAATGTGGTTGAAGGAGCCGTGGAATATTCACCGAGGGGCTCTCCCTGGGAAAATTTTTTCAATTTTCCTGACCTTCGGATTGAATTTTACGGTACTTTCATTACAGTAAAATTGAAATGTTCAAATATATTTTCGATTTTACCTGCGTGAAATCGTTGCTCTCGACTCATGATAATTGGAGGGAGAAGAGTCAAAGGATAATATGGAATTTGTTCACCGTGAATTTCCTTCCTAGCTGATCACGATATTTTCTTTCTCTTTCTTCTATTTGTGAAGGAACCACATTCTCTCTCTCTCTCTCTCTCTCTCTCTCTCTCTCTCTCTCTCTCCTTCCTTTTTTTTTGGGCTTGGGGTGGGGGGTTGGGGGGTGGGGGGTTAACCCTAACCCCCCCCCCCCTTCGTTGCGCCACTGACTTATAGGTTTAAAAGGAGAAAAACCGTCGCATTGTCAGATTGCACTAGACGCCAAAAATATCTCTGACTCTTACTGTGTTACGCGTTTCAGCAATGGATCAGTCGAAAACTTTTGCTATAGCGTTCTGGAGAGTCGGATTCTTTGAGTGAAATTGTGTGAAAACTCATATTACAAGCCTCGAAAAGTCTCAAAATCTACGCTTAAATCCAGTTAATGTGGTTGACATCAATGTAAAATCTAATAAATGCTCCTATAAATCCTGGCAACGATGCTGCTCACTGTATGTTGGACTCCCTTTTCGGTACCAGCTTTGATCAGTCAATTCACCGTGGGCTCATTCGAATCAAGCAAATTAAAAATAGGTACAGGGTGGCTATGAAAAAAGAACCCATCCAGAATTTCTCCAAGTGTAAAAAAAATACAGTTTTCGTTGCAAACAAGAGTAAAGACGTTAGTAAGCTATAAATGATTTTTTTACGTAACATTAGTTAAAACTTGACTTTTTTAGGCATATATATTCAAGATCTTTAGGCCATCAGTTTACAAAAGTATGAATATTTTAAAATGGGTTTGATTGTTGGGGAGGGCAATTTTTTTACAGTCACCTTGTATTTTCTTACTCCAAGGTATACTTGTTTTTCCGCTCATTATCAATTAAAAGTGGTCAACAAGGAGCATTCTGTTGGAATGTAAGCACTTCTCAAAGTTCTTTTATTTTCAATATATGATGAATTGAAACCACGAAGGAAACAGGCAATACCGTCTTCTTCCATACCTCCAACCGCTCCATTGAGGTTATGGTCACTCGGGTTCTACGTTTATACAGCCGCTTATGGGAGACCGGGAATTTTAAGCAGTTTTTTGGATTTTTCGGGCATTTCTAGGCACTTTCCGGCCTTTTCGTCGATTTTTTCAGTTGGGGGGGGGTCTTCGGCTGATGTGCCTGATAAATTTTGCGAAAAAAAAAATTTATCACCGAAATTACCATAACTAACAGAAGTCCCCCTCAACTGAAAACATCGATGCTTGGGACTTCTGTTAATGCTTATGGTAATTTCGGTGATAATTTTTTTTTTCGCAAAATTTATCAGGCACATCAGCCGAAGACCCCCCCCCAACTGAAAAAATCGACGAAAAGGCCGGAAAGTGCCTAGAAATGCCCGAAAAATCCAAAAAACTGCTTAAAATTCCCGGTCTCCCATAAGCGGCTGTATAAACGTAGAACCCGAGTGACCATAACCTCAATGGAGCGGTTGGAGGTATGGAAGAAGACGGTATTGAAACAGGTCACCTAAATTAAACGAATTTCCTCTGGTTTGATGGTACCGCAACGGTTCAAATCAGTGTCGGCTCGTGCAATTCGTCAACCATTTTTGCCCTCAATTCGAATCCATGTTCAACTATCCGATTGTTTTACATAGATTCAAATGAAAGGCAAGCGTTGTTGCCAAATTTTCACGAGCTGCACGGAAAAAAAAGATTAGTGAAAATAACCATACGGATACCTGATTTTGGCACCTGCTAGATGTTATGGTAAACTTGACCAGAAGTATGGTACATTTACCGATACTTTGAATAAATTCGACATGCAATCGGGTAACATCACCCAGTACCTAGTCAAAACTTAGTATACTTCTGGTTAACATGACCATAACATCTAGCAGGTGCCAAAATCAGGTATCCGTATGGTTATTTTCACCGTAGTTTTTTTTTTTCCGTGTGCCATTGGTTAAAATGCTTTTAACCCTTAACTGCGCCGTGGCACCCCTGAGGCACATAATATATTTCCTCCATTTTGAACTCTTAAAGGTAAAATATCATTTTTTTCCATGTCGTCATCCCTCTGGCACATATGGAGGAAAAGTTTCGATTTTTCACCGAAGTCTGAAAAAGCAAGCCCCCTTGTTGGGCGCCATCTGAGCATTAGAAAACATATTTAACCGTTTGACCTTGATTTTCTCCCTATACTGGCCCATGTTAAATTTAGTACTTTTGCAGATCTCTTGGGCGCAAGAATTAATGCTAGGAATTTTTTCACTATTTTTCCCTTTCATTTTGAGTCAAAATCAATTGAAAAATCATGTTTTCGAACGAAAAAAAAAAAAATCGCGCAGTAAAGGGTTAAGATCAAATAAAATTTTCGAAACACCCGACATAAATTTACAATCTTACAAATCGACGGAAATGACCATGTTTACGGTCCTTCTTTCGCTCACTGTGTGTCGTAAGAGCGCGGAACGGGACTCAGCGCGGCGGTGGCTCGGGAATTTTGGCAACACTGCGAATTTTCTTCATTCGAATAATACAAAAAAAAAAAATTGATACTATATAGTTCTCGTGTAGTGAACGATAGATATTTTGCATAGATTTTAATAGCAAACTCACGGTTGCCATATTTCACGAACCACGTACTACTGGGTATGCCACAGCAATGAAGATGGACACATCTAATATAAAATTACTCGGAATTAAATAACGCTGGAAACAGTGGCGTCGCGTGCAATTTGGCAACAATGTATTCTATCCATTTAGACGCATGTAAAATGTCGAATTGAGGGGGTGCACAGTGCACAAGGAAATTTCGATATATTTAATGAGTTTTAATGGAACAGTTGCATTGTTGCCAGATGGCACGCGACGCCACTGGCTGGAAACATCAAAAGCTTCTAAAATCGAGTAGTGGAGTTCCACTCCCATATTTACAGCTGTTACACTCTTATTTGATTAATTGATTTTCTCAGCACAGAAAACCCGCTTGTAGTGCAGCTGACAAAACCTTTGGTAGAAAAATGACACATAACAAAATACTTTATTAGAGCAAACCAAAGATTTTGTACCTACTCGTAACCAAAGAGATTTATCGGAGTGAACCGAAAATTTGGTTGACTCAGATAAAGTCTTTTTCTGGGTCATTTTTCTACCAGAGGTTCCGTCAGCGCTTCCAAAGGGCGTTTGTTCTGTTTTTTCTGGGAGCAAAAAGGAAGCTGCAATGGGTCTGTTGCAAACTTTTGCTACAACGTTATATATGAAGGGTCGATTTTTAAGACAAATGGGGCTATTGCACACTTTTGCTATAAGCGATGTAATAGTCGATTATGGCGTAAAATCCTCAAAAAATAACGATGGCGGCACTAAAAACTTCCAAAATCCACTCCTAAACTCAATAAACGCAGTTATTTGCGCGAGCGTAATGGTGGCCGAAGACACTAACAATGGGAGATTCCTATCTTAATTTCGTCACTCTTTCTATGCTGACAAGGATGATTCACAGAGTAATTAGTCATCAGAGTGATGATCCACATCCGATGAATGGTACCGCAACACCAAGTGACACCGGTGTCAAATGAAAGTAGTCTCTTATTGGTCACTTCTTGATGGAGTTTCAGAATTGTTAGATGGGAATCTCCCATTGTTAGTGCCTTCGGCCACCATTACGCTCCCGCAAATAACTGCGTTTATTGAGTTTAGGAGTGGATTTTGGAAGTTTTTAGTGCCTCCATCGTTATTTCTTGAGGATTTTACGCCATAATCGACTATTAAATAGCTTATAGCAAAAGTGTGCAATAGCCCCATTGCGTGAAAGTATAACATCAAAAGCCTCTAAAAGTCTCAAACTTTATTTATAATCTCAATAAATACTTTTAAAAATGATACAATTTGGCGGTCGAATGAGTGGGGCTGAGGGAGTCCCGTCTAGTCACAACTTTCTATGCTGAGAAAAATGATTCATCAAAGAGAAAGCTGAAATTAGACACGGGACTCGACCCGTATTGTGATCCGCTCATTATTCGACCCCATATTAGAATTTGGTTGAACGCATTTATGGAGATTGTGAATATATTTGGAGACTTTTTTAGTCTTCCAATGTAATTTTTTGACACGATTTTACTTAAAAATCGACCTTCCATACACTGAAAAAAAAAAAATGATAACTTTAACTCATTTATAGTTAAAAGTACAGACACCGCACTTCTAAATTGTCGGTTTGACTGTTTAACCCTTCACTGCATAGGATTTTTTTTTTCAACCAAAACTGGATTTTTCGATTCATTAAGTGGTCACATATTTGGGAAAAATAGCAAAAAAAATAATTAGACAGTTTTTCGGTGAAAATTCTCATTTTTCCATTTTTGTCTTGTTTTTTACAAGTGCTATAACACCATAAGAAATGGCGAGAAAAAAAAAACAATTTTTTTTTCAAAATTTTCAAAAAAATAAGAATTTTTTCCTTTAATTGGATTTTTCGAAGAGCAAATGCCAGAAGCTTAGTAAAAATAATGCAATTGGGGTTGAATTGGATACGGGGACAAATTTTCCCCCAACCATGATTTCTTTTATTAAATGCATTATAATGAGTGCTGGTGGTCTTTTGAAAAATGTTTGCGCCCCTTTTTATGTTTTCTTATAATGTGACACTGGTGATACAATTTGGAATAAGTCAAAATATACATTACAATGTCTGATATAGGGCTTTTTACATCATGTATCACCAGTGATACACTATGCAATGTAGGGCTACATTAGTTAAATTAATACCGCACGGGCTTAATTTAACTAATTTAAACAGTCAAACCAATAGTTTTTAAGTGATACTTTTAACTATTAAAGAGTTAATTTTTTTTTTTTCAGTGTAATGCTTTAGGAAAAGTTTGCAACATACCCATATTAGCCATTATACAAAAGTTGTCCTAAAAACACCTTTACTGGCACTGTAATTCAAATACAAAGCAACCGATCGAGCTAATATTGATTCCATTGGCAAGGAAGAGTATAAATCAATCGATTAAGACCGAGATCGACGTATTTTAACAAAAATCAACCAAGTTATGGCATTTTGGGTGCAAGAAAATAGGGTATAAGAAAATCGCCTCATGTGTTTTTTTTTCCCCCAGTAGCGAGGCGTGAAACTTGGCAACAATGTATTTTCTCCATTTAAATTCACCAAAAAAGTCGAACGGTTCAGTCATCGGCGACGACCAAGCACTTCGATCTTTTTAATGTGTATAAATGGAAAATGGGAACGTTGCCAAACCGCACGCCTCGCCACTGTGTTTTTTCACAAAAAAACTATAGCAAAAAATACAAAGTTCAATCCTCCTTTCCACTATCTTCTGAGCCTCAAGAACCTCACTCTCTCTTTCTCAAAATATTTAACTTCAAGATAAGTATTTAGATCAGGGCTGCCATTTTTCGTATAATCAATGCTATTTTTCAATTCACCGATGATTCCACCGGTTGAGAAAAGATTACACAGTTCAATTCAGTGCATGACTGTAATAAACTAAAATACTCGCATCTGTAATCTTTTCTCAACCGGTGGAGTCGTCGATGACTGTAAAAAACTTGCGGATATTTTAATTAATCAACGGAGTTTCCACCGATTAAGGGAAGATTCCAGATCAGAGTATTTTCGTGCATTACAGTCATACACTGAACTGAGCTGTGTAATCTTTTCTCAACCGGTGGAATCATCGGTGAATAGAAAAATATCATTGATTATACGCAAAACGGCAGCCCTGATTTAGATGTAGGAGCGGATTTACATCTCTTGACGCCCTACACAATTTTAAATTTGACGCCCCCTTCAAGAAAGGTAGGGTGTTTAGGGGGGGGGATTTCCCCCAAGAGAGAAGGGAGGTTGAAGGGGGCCCTTCTCCAGAAATTAAAAGAAGAAGAAAAAAAAAACTCCAACCGCTATCGCGTATTGAGTGAAATTTGGCAACAACGCTTTTTCTTCCATTTGATCGTATGTCAATCAATCAATTCGACAGTGAAGCAGCGTTTCACCAACTATCGATCGCTATTCATAGATACAAATGGAGAAAAAATATTGTTGCCGAATAGTTGAGGAATATTTAGTTTAATGGCTTACCATGCTTCTGCACCCGCAATCATTCTCGACCTAGCACACATCTCAGGATCATAAAACTCAAAACTAAACTTGAAAAATCTTTTTCTTCTTACAGTTAAAGAAGTAAAAGGGGGGGGGGAAATATTTTATCCGACATTTTTAGTTCTGACTCGCACGTCGAACTTCGAACGTTATAGCACTGATTCTGACTGCATTGCCTGCATGGATGGACCAAAGGACTTGGAGTCGCCGAGTTGTGGGAATAAGAAACCGGAGGTTTCAAGTTCAGCTGATAGTACATTATTGCCGACGCACAGTAGGTGATTCCAAACACCCAAGATCTCTGTACGATGTACATGATCATTTTACGCAGAATCGCCACAGCTTCCTGTGTGATGACTTCCCAGGAATTATCGCATAGTTTATATAGCTGAGCTGCTGGAGTGCTGAGGTCTGATCTATTTTGCAGCAGACTTAGGCATGGGCGAATACAGGAATTTCTCACTATCTCTCTCTCTCTCTCTCTCTCTCTCTCTCTCTCTCTCTCTCCCTCCCTCTCTTTCTTCTCTTTTTTTTCTCTTGTGGTCTTATTTTGTTTCTAAATTGTTTCTCTCTTTGCTTCTTTTTGTGCGTTTGTAAATCTATCTTGAACAAAATAAAAATCGATTCATCATCATCATCTCTCTCTCTCTCTCTCTCTCTCTCTCTCTCTCTCTCTCTCTCTCTCTCTTCTATTTTTTTTTCTTGTGGTCTAATTTTGTTTCTAAATTGTTTCTCTCTTTGCTTCTTTTTGAGCGTTTGTAAATCTATGTTTATCTTGAACAAAATAAACATAGATTCATCTCTCTCTCTCTCTCTCTCTCTCTCTCTCTCCTCTCCCTCTCTCTCTCTCTCTCTCTTCTCTTTTTCTCTCTTGTGGTCTAATTTTGTTTCTAAATTGTTTCTCTCTTTGTTTCTTTTTGAGCGTTTGTAAATCTATGTTTATCTGAAAAAAATAAACATAGATTCTTATCTCTCTCTCTCTCTCTCTCTCTCTCTCTCTCTTTTCTCTCTCTCTCTCTCTCTCCTCTTCTCTCTCTCTCTCTCTCTTTTTCCCCCTCTCTCTCTCTCTCCCCTCTCTCTCTCCCCTCCCCTTTCTCTCTCTCTCTTTTCCCCAATTTGAAAACACATGTGTTAGAGAAGGATAACAAAGGGGGCCATCACGTGACTTTGATCTCTGTCCTCGTCCTTTTCTAATACACGCGTTCAAATGGAAGGAGAGGGAGAAAGACAAATTCTTGTATCCGCCCCACGAGATATAGGCAGATAAAAGAATATGGTCGTCTTTCTCTCTCTTCTCTCATTTGAACGCTCGCGTTATGAAAAGGACGGAAATAGGGGCTTAAGTCACGTGGTGACCCTCTCCTCTATCAATTTCTAACACACGTGTTAAATTAGGAGGAGAGAGAGGCAGACATATATATGTATCCACCTTTAGCAGCAGGGCTGCCATCTAGTGGATTTTAAGTAGACTTTTTAAACTTTCTGATTCAGTAGCGTCGAGTGTGACATCTTACAACGTTGTATTCTTTCCATTTAAACCCGTGAAAAAGATCGAACTAAGATAGGTGCACTGTGCACTACTCCGTTGAATCGATATTTTGACGACACCACTGTACTGGTGATTTGATTTCATCGGATGTCGAACGGATTACTCTAATACGCAGTCCAGGTCAGCGGTATGACAATATCCGTGATTTGTTGTAGCATCAGTGATACCAATGATTTTTTTTTTCTATTTAGCTCGAAAATTAAAATATCGATTAATTGAAATTATGGTTTTATGATGGAAAAAACGCTTTTTCGGTGTAATTTGGCCACGCTGCATGCCGTCCATTTACACCCATGCAAAATATCGATTTGAGGAAAAACTTCGACTTTTAATTACGTTTGAATTGACTGATTCGGCGTTGCCAGACTGTACGCGACGCTTCTGTTCTGATAGCAATTACATTTGCTTTATTTATTTCCATTTTTGTCCGCTGTCACCAAAAGCCGTCTGCGGTGTTTTTTTTTTTTTTTCACCACCAATCAGATCGTGGTGCCTACAAGCGACATTAGGCGACTTTTGATGACAGCGGAAAAATACTGAAATCTGCAGCAATAAAATATAGTTACAAAAGCCGTGCAGGGACGGATTTACCATTACGCAAAATACGCAACCGATGCGTACAGGCCTCAGACCTAAGGGCACAGAATAATACAATCAGAACGGAAACTCTATCGGATTTTGAAGCAAATTCATTCCGCGTCCGCCATAATGGGATATAGGATGTTAACATCTGGAGAATTCACAGATATAAATGAGTTTCAACACAAATCAACCACATTATGGGGAGGGGGGGCAATCACATACTCGTCGTGTAGTTAGATGGGTTAGGTTATGTTGGGTTCGAGCAGCGCTCTCTACTGGATAAATATCTTGAATTAGCGCAACGCTGTCTGACGGCGAATAAAAGAGGCGATCTGCGTGCTTTGGCGCCAATTTCAAACTGACGCTCTTTTTCCGTTGACGCGCAACTTCATTATCAAGGCGGATCTCGTGCACGTGGGTGATTCATTTATTTACACATTTGTCTTAAGTTAGTAAAATAGGACAATTTTAACCAAATGCGAGACCTGCTACAAATGAGAACTATTTGTGCTAGTTCTTTGCTATATTAGAGAACCCTACTTTAAAATTAAATGGTTAATGAAAAAAAATTAACGATCTCCAAATTACGTTATTTTTACTATTTTTTTCTGCCGTCGAAACGTCACGGCTTTGGTTTCATCCTAAAATACTCGTATATAATTTTTGAAGCCAAACATAACCTTTAAAGTATATTCAATTAAAAAGTATCTAAATTGAATTTCAGTGTAGATGTGCCCAACAGACCCGCTCCGTCAGTGACGGCTCGTGAAATGCGATATATCGATTTCTACTCCATGCATTTAAACTATGAAAAAGTATCGATCGTCAGGGGGTGCAATTGCAGTGGCGGAACGTGAAATGCGATTTATCGTTGTCCTCTCCATTTAAAACTATAGAAAAAGGTCGGTTTTTCGTGGGTTCAATAAAATTGCACCCCCCCCCCCCCGATAAATCGACACTTTTCTATTGTTTTAAATGGAGTAGACATCGATGTATCGCATTTCACGAGCTGACACTGCTTTCCGTTAAGCTTAGCTCAATTGAAAAGATAGAGACTCTGAACAGTAAACTTTCAACGAATTAAAGATTGTCGTGAGATTTTCACGAGCTAAGTTTCACCTTGACACTTGAATATTTTGTTCGATCCCCCCCAAATACCTCAAGGGACTGTCGCGTCGGGGGCTTTTGAAAATATCACAAATGAAAAATAAAGGGGTCAGTTCCTAATTGGACTTTTTGATTCGAATCAAAAGTTAGTTAAAAGTAGTTTCAAAAAAATATGCCCTATCCGGGTGATCTGGTACACCCTGTACAATATTTCCATGAAGGGACTCAAAGCAATCACTGCTGCAGTTATGCGTGTGAGTGTGGGACTGATCTACAACGGCTCCCCCACCACCACCTGCACTGATCCCTCGTCTGCAAGGTGTGAGGAGTATAAAGAGTAGCCGAACCGGAACCTTGAAGGCAGAACTTAGCTCGTAAAAATCCACTAAATCCGCAAAATTCCACCGTTCACTCCATTACCAAAAACTTCTTATAAAGTTTAAGTCTTTCGATTCTTTATTTGTCAATGAGATTTAAAATCACATAAACACAGGATTGTCAAAACTGCAGCTACTAACACTACTTGAACGAGGAAAGACATGCACATATACGGAAATAGAGCTAATAAAAAACAAGCAGGGATGTGTTCGCAAAGAATCATAAACGTGTCAAAATCTGAGAGGGGTGAACTCTAGCTATAGTGTGTTTAAACTCAGAATATTTTCTATACATATACATTATACAGCAAAACAAGAGTGAAAAGCTTGCCATATACGTCGTGTGGCAAACTTAAAATAAATATGGATCCTTATAAAATCGTTAAAGAACTAAAGAAATTTAATGTTTTGGGACACCATAACGACAAAGCCAAATAATATGCTGCCACTGTTTTCTTTCTTTGCTAATTTTGAAAAAAAAAAAAAAAAAAAAAAAAAAAAAAAGCTGTGTAAGGAAGAGACTGTAAGCAGTGGCTCTAAAAGTTTGAGTTGAGCTAGCTAGCCTAGCTCTTGAAACCTGGCACATGCAGATTGAATAGTCCAAACTACTAAAAGAGCCTTCAATTTCCGCACAAGGCAAAACCACTAGCAATGGAGTGCCTTCACTTGTTGACATGGGCTAACACATATAGGTATGCACAATGACCTGCAAAAGATAGTATTGTTATGGAAGTTTTCATGTTCCCTTTCTCGCCCCATGGGGCTCTTGCAAACTTTTGCTTTGAGCAAATGAATAGTCTTATCTGTTGTAAAAACCATCAAAAATCACGAAAATCACACGGAAAAAGTCTAAAATTCAGTAGTAAACTCACATGACTGCTATGACGGCAAGTTCGTAATGGCGGTTCACCACAGGTATCATGGGAAATTCCTGTCTAATTTGTCACTTTCTCTATGGAAACACAGAGATATGTCTCTTTTTAGATAGGATACTCCCATAGTATCTGCGTCTCTTCACCATAAAGCCCGATTTTGAGAGTGAATTTTGTGATTTTTTTAGTGTACTCGTCGTCATTTTTACTGGTTTTTATGCAAGAATCGACTCTTCAATCTCCTGTAGCAAAAGTTTGCAAGAGCTCATTTTTAAAGAATGTTTACTGTTGAGGTTTGAATATGTTTCAGAGCAAACAAAATTTCTACGTGATATAGTATGCGTTGAATAATCTACAGACTCTTTGGAAAATTAAAATAAAATTTTATTTAGATAAAATGGACGATGAAAGGACTTTTTTTTGAAAGTAATAGTACTCGTACTTGCAGTTTACATCGTGACACGAACAAACCAAACTGTGAATTAGCGACAAAGCCATTCGGAGCCCACAACGATCTAAACTTTTCTCTAAGCGATATTTTGGTCGCATTTTTTTTGATAAATGAATCTACAAATGGTGCTAATTAGGATATTGCTGACCTACAACAGTAGGGCAGCTTGAGAAAACTTAAATTCTTGTTTTTCACTAATTTAAACCTATATGTAAAAATATCGATCCCTTGAAAATTACAAAATCGATTCTTTTGCACGGGTGCAAATGCCTTAATTTCAAATCCACCGCGAGATCTACATATGTTTTTAAAAAGAATAACCCGCCCCATGTCCCGCCAATTTAAACCTATTTGTAAAAGTATCGATCCAAGGAAGTTTGAAAATCGATTCTTTTCTACGCAGTTGTGAATGCATTAATTTCATATCCGCGCGCCACTGGAAGATCCAAATGTTTTTGACAAAAATAACCGATGCCCCGCCCATTTAAACCAATGTAAAAGTATCGATTCCCTTGGGGGTTGAAAAATCAATTCTTTTCCATAGGTTTAAATGGATGGGACATCGATTATTTTAGTCGAAAACATATGGATTTCGCAGTGGCTAGCGCTATCTTGCGGTAATTATTAAATTAAGGCAGATAATATGTACTTGGAGGAGTATTCAGAGACTTCGTTTTAGAATAATCTTGTTATTCTTTACCTCCTAAATGCAGAATTATGTCGAATGTCAGAAATAGGGCTCTTGCAAACTTTTGCTGTGAGCAAATGAATAGTCCATTCTGATGTAATAACCAGCAAAAATCACGAAAATCACACTGAGTAAGTTTAAAATTCAGTAATAAACCTACATAACTATACATAAATGGCAAGATCGTAATGGCGGTTCGACGCAGGTATCATGGGAGATTCCTATCTAATATGCCACTTTCTCTTTGGAAACACAGAGGTATGTCTCAATTTATATAGGAATCTCCCATGATATATGCGTCTTTTTGCCACTAAGCCCGATTTTGAGAGTGAGTTTTGTGATTTTTTAGTGTACTCGTCGTCATTTTTACAGGTTTTTATGCAAGAATCGACTCTTCAATCCCGTGTAGCAGAATTTCGCAAGAGCCCGATTAGTAGGTCTATTAGGTTACCGTGATAAATTCAGAAAATCTTGGGGCAGGCAGTGTGTGCCTTGCTTATAGTGTGACCATATTCAGTGGATATATATGCCCCTCTATAGCTGACCAATCTCGACTTAAATATGAGTCAAATAAATTCCTAACAGGGAAAAAACAGAACGTCGAAAATCGGCGAAAAGCATTCAAGGCTCTATAACTACCCATTGAAAATCACGCAAACGCAGTTGGCTGATTGGCTCTATTTTCCACATTCCTTCCTGGCCCACCCTCCCAATTAACGTGCTGTACAGTGGCGGCGCGTGCAATCTGGCAACAGTGTGTTCTCTCCATTGAAACCAGTGTAAAACAATCGATCTTCAGGAGGTGCAATTGCACTCCCAAGACATCGATACTTTTCCATAGGCTTAAATGGAAAATTAGCATAGTTGCCAAATTGCACGAGCCGCCACTGGTGCTGTAACGGTGGCATCTCGCTTATAAATAAGCGGAAATTTGCAAAAAGCTGGGGAAAACAATTTAGGAAGGACAGTTCATTTCAATGGTCTCATACGTTTGAGATAAATTGGGTCACTGAGTGCGTGAGGTTTCTCGTTAACTGATTAACTGATCATTGCAACAGCGCTGAGACATGACGGGTGCATTGAGCGACCTATTGCATGTTGTATCTTGAGTTAACCTCCATGTGCAAATTACACTCACGAAAGATAATTTTATTGACGAAGCCTCCTGAAGCATTTTCGAAGCGTACAATATTTGGCAACGCTGTATTGTGTTCGATTAAACCCATGAAAAAGATCGAATCCAAAGGTGAAACCTAGGTGTTCGAACATCCTTTCGTTCGATCTTTTTCACGGGTTTAAATGGACGAACTGCAACGGTGCCAAATTGCACGCCACGCCACCAGTTTCTCGGATTCATCAATGACACTCGAAAATGGGTCTGTTCCTGTTGCACGTACCTTTATATTATATATATACAACAGCAATTTAACTTATTGACCCTGACGTAAAATTCGGAGATAATAACGATGCGCACATTAAAATTTATCAAAGTACACTCATTAACTCAGCAATCACTTCCGTTTTAAACAACCTGTGCTACACAAGACACTCTCATCACAGACATGAACTGAGAGAAATCACTTCTTTCTTTAGAAACAAGGAAACGCTTCCACTTGCGACAGTTTTCCTTGCGCGAACTAAAGTTCTGATTGCATGACAGAGACTCAGTGTTACAACAAGGAATCTTTGGCTTGTAGCTGCAGACATTTTCCTTGGGTTAAAGGAATTCCACCTAAGTCAATATTTCACTGCGCAGTTTCTTTAACACAAACGAAATACACCTTGGATTTAAAAACAAGCAGGGAAAATTCCAACACGCAGGTGTTGGAAAAGCGTGCCACTAAAGTCTGAACAGCTTTAATGCTTTTGCTAGCAATGATAATAATTAGACAGCATTCAACATGGAGCTGATCTCGAGAAAATTGAGTCCAAAGTTGAAGAGCTAGCATTTAAACAAAAAACTTGGAATTACTTACGTTTTGATTTCATTCAACTACCGTGTTGTGTTTTTGCATTTCAACACCGGAAAAGTGGACTTTACTATGTAGGAAAGGTTCTTAATTTTTAGCGTTTAAAGTGACTTGGTTCCTTTCTTCTTTTTTTTTTGGCATAATCACGAAAAACGAAACTCTAAGAGAAACCAAACGGCAGAGTTGGTTTACACTGTTGATTATTTTAAAATCCGTTAATCCGGACTTAAGTCCGTTCCCAATTCTATAAAAGGAACCAGTGGCGGCTCGTGCAATGTGGCAACAGTGGAATCCCTCCATTTAAACCTATGTAAAACAATCGATCTTCAGGAGGTGCAATGCACCCCCAAGATATCGATACTTTTGCATAGGTTTAAATGGTAAAAAAGCATGGTTGCCAAATCGCACGAGCCGCCACTGAAAGGAACCAAGTCGGAGTTGGTTCCTTACGTGACTCGGATTAAGGTTTAACCTAATCAGCCAAAGGAACCATGTTCTCATTTTATTTCATCATATGGACAATGACATCAATGAGGCTCACCAGCTCACTTTTACCTGGAATTTTGACGGGAAATAGTTGTTATTACAGAAGAAGCACTTGTTGCTTCGAGATTCAGTATTGCTAGCTCTATCAATCAATAACTCAATTTTATCAAAAATGTCACTCGGTTCTTTTGTGACAAGTGCTGTCCAATTGAGCTTGTTTGGTGAGAAATTATGAAAAAAATAATTTAGATCAGATGTATCTGTAAGGAGATGAGTCAAAGGCGTTGTTTTTTTGTGTTTGTTTTTTGTTTTTTGTTTTCAAAACTTTGGAGGGCTCTAGCTCAGAAGAGAAACAATTGCAGCACATACTCATGTAGGAAAATAAAGTCTTATATATATGTATGTTGACCCCAAAAATACACTCCATAAGTTTGGCACTCAAGTTTTGAAACACCCTGTTCTTGATAATTTTGCTTCCCCCCCCCGCCCCTTCACAAAAGACAACATCTTGACCATGCACATTTTTAAAATCACAGTTTGACTGTAGAGATATTTTCTCTCCCCCCCCCCCCCCTTAACGAAAAAGGGGAGACAACACCTATCTCTGATGTTCGTCGTGCGCGTGCACAGATTGTTCGGCTTTACGACTGCAATTTTGGCTTTCTTTATAATGCGTTTTTTGGGTTTATTAGTGGATTTTATGACTATTTGATGCCGCCAATGTAATTTTCAGACAATTTTACATCAGAATCAAAACTCTATAGCACTGTAGCAAAAGTTTGCAACAAACCCATTGAAAGCTGAAAAGAGAAAATTATTTGATAAGGCTCGATCTTTTTTACCCACATAAACTATAGACAATAGATATTTCTAAATCCCTCCACCTTTTAAACGGCTTGTTCAGGGATCAAACATGAGGTGGCGTTCTTTTGAAGTCAAAAAGTGTCATATTCGGAAAAGCCGTGATTCTAAATAATAAACAGTTTTTTTTATCTTTTTTTCCGTTTTAGGTGCTGTCAGCACTTGTTGCGATTGTCACGATGTAGATACGTAATATGCATAAATGGAACACTTGCGAATTCATGAAACAATAATCCTTTAATATACAGAACTAACCATTTCAAGTGCCCTTTACACATCAAGCATTCTAGGGGTATAGATTAGTAGGTGTGGAGGTTTAAGAGGTTTGTGGATTTTAATTCCCCCTCTCCCCATTTATTTTCTTGAAAAGTATCGAAAGTTTACAGTTAAAACTATGCCATTATTCACTATAACGCATTGTCATATTATTTCTTTTTTTTTCTGTTGCCGTCGGTCGATATCATTTTTCGTGTTGGAAAAGCAAAGTTCCATATGGACCTATAGTTTCCAAAATTTGAAGAAGCTTCCAGTAAAAAATTTTGTACACGCAACGAACTTTTTAGGATAGGTAAATAAGTTATTCCAGAGTCAATTCCATAGCCGCAGCGAGGAAGCTGTCCAGGGGTGGAAGACACGTGACAGCCCCTCTCACTTTTTAGAGCAATTAATGCGAATTTTACCCCTCTGGCTCCCTGTGTTCTGGATTTTAAACACCTATTTTTCAACAAAACGCCAAAAATGTCCTCAAAAATCCCTTGATTCCATCGACGCTCATTGAGGGGCTTTCAATTTGCCGATCCCCCAGAATTTCAAATGTTTCCGATGCAAAGACCTGTTTAGTGTGACGTCATGAAAAAAATTGGTTCCAAACAAAGGCTCCGTCTCACTCGCTCTCGTGGGTTTTCCCATACGAAACACAGTCCAAATTTTCAAATACAAGTGCTAGTAAACAACACGTTCTTTACACGTTGTGTTTATCACACCATTGGGTTCCACGTCCCTTATAAAAATTTCCGATTGTTTCAAAAAATTTTCCGATTGGATATATATTCCCGCGCTTTATTTCCCATAGAAATAATCGAAATTCCATAGAGACAATCAGAATTCGTGTAGATTCAAGCGCGCTGACTACAGCAACGATAGGTCTCATGATTGAAATAAGGCGAAATCATCTATGGTTCTATTCTTACAGTTTTAACAGCCACTTTTTTCTCAGTGATAAAATATGAGCCCGCTATCACAAACTTTTTTAAACATCGCGCATCGATGCACAATCACAGTTATCAGTTTCTTAAGAGCACAAAATTCTAGGATATAGGCTCATCAGCACCATCACGGCATGTGTTGTACCTCGAACAATAGCTTCGATACGGAGAGAAGTTAGAATGATTGAGTGTCATGCCGGTGATACTACCATAAGAGACCGTGAGTAAGACAAGGACAAAACGTAGAACGTCTTTCGGTATAACTGTGATTGTAAATTCGCTTGTGATCTTTTAGGAATTATGTTACAGTGAAAAGATACTTTAAGGCAAGTGGAATCTAATGGTGCAATAAAATTTGAGAAAACTGTTGGTTAACTAGCATGAATTTGCGTTCGAAAATTTGGATCTGGTAAATCCACGAGAGTGAGCGAGATAGAGCATTTGTTTGGAACTAATTCTGATCGTGACGTCATCACTAAACAGGTCTACATAGGTAGCGTTCTAGAATTCAACCATTTACTGCATCCGTGCAAAAAAGATTACATTACCCTGTGATACTGTATATCTATGTACATTGGAAAGTGCTGCTATTCATAATCTTTTCTGCATCGAGACAATAAAGGGATGAATTCTAGAACGGTACCTTAAGGATATGAATGAGCCTCTCTCTTTTCTATACCCCTCCCGCTCTTCATCAATACCTCGTCGCTTCTTATCGATGTACCCTCGTCAAACAGATGTTGACATATTTACGACCGCTTAATGCACCGTGAAGAAATCTTGTGACCGGTGGAGCCCAAAGGCGAGGGGCAAAGAGGGTTCCTGCGGGAGATGTTTCCACCCCCCTCCTGCCTTTGAATTTTGACTCATAGGTTGGCACAAATGACTTAGGTTGCTGGACCTGTATGGAATTCTCGTTTGAAGGAATTCGACTTTGACGCTTAATAACTTATTGAAATTAACAGGAATACCAAAACTTTTACAATTTTAAGAAAATAGACGCCGAGACCTCCTGGATTGCAGCAATAAATTAACGATTAATGAAACCAGTTTTAAGAAAACACGTTTTTAATTTTTCAAACCTTTCCCGCCAAGGTTTTGCCATAAGCAAGGCATTGGACTTATATATTAGATATGAAAATGAAAACAAGAAGCGCACCGTATATATACGGCACGCTTAAAAGGATTCTCTCATTGTCAGTGTATGTAAGTACAACTACATAGCCGGTACCACCGCGTTTATGTAAACATCAACATATCTTAAACATATTTGAATGATTCGTTTAGATGCATACAATTCTTGTAGGTACTATTTTGTAATCTTTGATAAGCCAGATAAGACTAGCAAGCAAATACAATCCGGTTACTGTAGCCCCTATCTCAGTCCTTTCTTAACCCGCGCGTTTAATTGGAAGGAATAAGGAGAGAGAGACAGAGAGAGAAAGAGAGAGAGAGAGAAAGAGAAAGAGATGAGAGAGAGAGAGAGAGAGAGAGAGAGAGAGAGAGAGAGAGAGAGAGAGAGAGAGAGAGAGAGAGAGAGAGAGAGAGAGAGAGAGAGAGAGAGAGAGAGAGAGAGAGAGAGAAGAGAGAGAGGAGACGAGAGAGAGAGAGAGAGAGAGAGGAGAGAGAGAGAGAGAGAGAGAGGAGAGAGAGAGAGAGAGAGAAATTCCTGTACTCCCCCATGAAATTAAGATGCATTCTTGCTGATTCCCGAGCGAATGTCAAAGCCTCTGATGAGAAGTCAGAAGTCACTTTACTCTTCTCTCTTGAGCAGTCCAGAGCTGCCGTTTTGCGTAGAATCAGTGGCATTTTTCAATTCACCGATGAATCCACCGGTTGAGAAAAGATTACACAGTTAAGTCCAGTTTAGGACTGTACTGTACAAAAAAACTATATTCGGTAATATTTTCTCAATCGTTGGAAACGCCGTTTATTTATTAAAATATCCGCGTGTTTTCTAAAGTCATCGATGACTCCACCGGTTGAGAAAAGATTACAGATTAGACTATTTTCTTGCATTACATACATGCATACACTGAACGAAACTGTATAATCTTTTCTGAACCTGTGTAATCATCGGTGAATTGAAAAATGCCATTAATTATATGCAAAATGGCAGCTCTGGTGAGCGTGTAAGTGTCGATTGTCGTAACGTAAGTACTTACATTAAGAAAGATGAGGGAGGCAAAATGCAACGAAACACGCGTCAGATGTCGTTATTCGTTTGGGGTCGAACTCTGGGTCAATTAAATGATATTATAGGTTCATTCGTGGATCGTGCATCTTGCTATGAGATCGCTCGTTGCACTCTGAACACGACACACGTGATATCATCACGCACGCATGCACGCACACATACACACCAAGGCCGGCTCGTGCAATCTGGCAACAATGTTTTACCCTCCATTGAACCCTTTTACTCCCAGGGTAAGGAAGACAAACCTCCGATTGCTCGCTTTAAGGTGATTCCATGGAACGTGACCAAGGCGATCGATTAGTCGATCGATTAATGGTCATTTCTCGGACTCTGTGGATTTTTTTTTGTTTTTTGTTGTTGTTGTAAAACCAGGATTGTGACGAGCGCCTTCAATCAGAGGGATAGGCAGAATCAAGACCCCGGAGTAGGAATATTTATCTACCCACATCATTAAGGTGATTCGAAAGCGATCGATTAGTCGATCGATTAATGGTCATTACCCAGACTCTGTGGAGTTTTTTTGTAAAACCAGGATTGTCAGCACCTAGAGGGAGATCTAACAAGGATATCTTTTAAGTTTGGATGCTCGAATCCGGGAAATAAGGACGTAACTATGGGAATTAGGAATCCGTTGTGCGATACGATAAATCGAACAGCGATTCTGCGAATTCCCATAGTTACGTCCCACGGTGGGTTTTAAAGGATTCAAAATGAAAAAGCCGAATACCCCATATCTGTTGATAGGAGGTCGTTCTGAAGGCTTATTAGAACACATTCTTGCCAAAATTAAAATAATCCCTCGGGCTATTTTTTTTTAAATCGAAAAAAAACCGTTTTTTCATTTTTTAGCCCCTATGCGGTTTAGCCGCGAGTTTTGTTTCAGGACCGTCTCTAATGTTTTGACCCACATAGGAAAAACCAGTGGCAATATAAGCAAAACCAGTCATTTACGGTAAATTTACG
Organism: Trialeurodes vaporariorum; assembly: GCA_011764245.1. Taxonomy (NCBI): domain Eukaryota; kingdom Metazoa; phylum Arthropoda; class Insecta; order Hemiptera; family Aleyrodidae; genus Trialeurodes; species Trialeurodes vaporariorum. The sequence goes on from VMOF01000013.1 coordinate 23,541,924, forward strand.
TAAAAGGACATTACCCAAAATGGGCCTTTTTACCCCTGAGAGGGAAATGTGAAATACTTACAGGGATGATAAAGGATTAAATCAGCGTTCCGAATCTGGCCTTTTTTTATTTTGGACGAAGGAAAAGGGGGGGAGGGGGGTCCAAAGTTAGACACTTCAAACGCCCATAACTTTTGAACGAATAAAGATATGATGATGTAATTTATGCGAAAAGATCGATCTTTTAAAGACCTTTCGAAAAATGTTTCTGCCGACCAAATTGCAGAAAAAAATGTTTCTGTAATTTGGTCGGCAGCCATCTTGGATTTTCGAATTTTGAAAAACTGATGCAAAATTTGAATTCAGCGTTAAAAAATACTCAGAATTACCAAATTTCTAGTCATTTGGACGGGAAGAACAGTTTATGCCAACTTCTATCACCTGTAGTACGCCCCTCGGGGCGGCCTTTTTCGCGAAAGCGCTAACTTTGAGCCCTCATAACACCGCTTCAGAGCATTTCTTCAGCATGCGGTTTAAATCATTTTTTAGCAAATTGCGTCTTCTTTTACCATAAAAACAATTTGTGATGATTTGTGCGTTGCCAAACTTCCATGATTAAAAAAACTGAAAACCCGATTTCAAAAAAATCAAAAAAACTTCGATAAATCGATTAAAAATTAAAATTGTGCAAAAATTATACACATCAATCGAAAGGTCTTTAAAAGATCGATCTTTTCGCATAAATTACATCATCCTATCTTTATTCGTTCAAAAGTTATGGGCGTTTGAAGTGTCTAACTTTGGACCCCCCTCCCCCCCTTTTCCTTCGTCCAAAATAAAAAAAAAGGCCAGATTCGGAACGCTGATTTAATCCTTTATCATCCCTGTAAGTATTTCACATTTCCCTCTCAGGGGTAAAAAGGCCCATTTTGGGTAATGTCCTTTTCCGTAGATTTACCGTAAATGACTGGTTTTGCTCATATTGCCACTGGTTTTTCCTATGTGGGTCAAAACATTAGAGACGGTCCTGAAACAAAACTCGCGGCTAAACCGCATAGGGGCTAAAAAATGAAAAAACGGTTTTTTTTTCGATTTAAAAAAAAATAGCCCGAGGGATTATTTTAATTTTGGCAAGAATGTGTTCTAATAAGCCTTCAGAACGACCTCCTATCAACAGATATGGGGTATTCGGCTTTTTCATTTTGAATCCTTTAAAACCCACCGTGGTCCTTATTTTCCGGAATCGAGCATCCAAACTTGACAGATATCTTTGTTAGATCTACCTTAAGGTGCTGACAATCCTGGTTTTACAAAAAAAACTCCACAGAGTCTGGTAATGACCATTAATCGATCGACTAATCGATCGCTTTCGAATCACCTTAATGATGTGGGTAGATAAATATTCCTACTCCGGGGTCTTGATTCTGCCTATCCCTCTGATTGAAGGCGCTCGTCACAATCCTGGTTTTACAACAACAACAAAAAACAAAAAAAACTCCACAGAGTCCGGGAAATGACCATTAATCGATCGACTAATCGATCGCTTTCGAATCACCTTAATGATGTGGGTAGATAAATATTCCTACTCCGGGGTCTTGATTCTGCCTATCCCTCTGATTGAAGGCGCTCTTCGAAACATTATTTAACAAATGTCAACAACTTGTTGGAGCTCCGATGAAGGAAAAATTAAAATAATGTGAGACAGATTAGGAGAAACGAAAATGGGTATGTTCGGGCGTGGTATTGGAAGGGTTGAATTAATATTCAAAAATCGATTGTTGGCGAGGCGCTGCCATACTATCGGATCGACTTTTATTTACCACAGAAAAAAATAGTGGGTAAGATTTACCATCATGATGAATGATTTCTGCACCTCTAGGCCACTGCCCAGGTGCCGTATAGGGGGTCAATAATGCAAAAAATGCTGGAAAGCTGGAGTTTGGCTTAAATGGTGTCTTAGGGTGTCAGTTAACATAACCTAAGTTTGCACCATTTTTGGAGGTCGGGAACCCGCCGCCATCTTGGATTTTGTGGCCTAAAATCGCTATTTTTTCGGTTTTTCGCAAATAACTCTGTTAATATTGACTTTTGGGTAGAAACACTTCTATTTGCGTTTAAAGCTTAGCAAATTTGCCACAAAAAAGGTTCTTTGCAAATTTTTCCTCTGATCAATTGTTAAAATGCTATGAGCGTCGAAAAAATTGACATTTTCCGATTTTGTGGCAAAAAACGGCATTTTTGCCGGTTTTTTGCAAATTATCCCTCTTAAAATTGGTTGTAGAGTAAAAACACCTCAGTACAAAATTAAAGCTGATAAAATTTGCTACTAGAATGTATATACCAACGTTGTTTTACGACTTTTTGTCGCGGAGCTATGAGCGTCGCGAAATATGTATATGTAATATGTAGTGAGAAAACCTCTGAGAGCGGCGCGCGGTCTCGGTCGTCTCCCACAACATTTCGCAGCGAATCACGGTAAAGCAACATATTTTGAGGCTTTTGGTTAGTAGAAATCATAAATTAAATGCAGTTAAGGGCGTCTGCTGACATCCAGAGGAAGACGCTAAAGCCCCCCCCCCCCCCAACCCCCCTATAAAAGTGATAAAACCTGCCGAAAATTAACAAGTGTAAGAATCAGAGGTTGATTGTTTCCAAATATTTCCTCACATGTTTGCCGCTGCTAAAGTGGCACATTTGAACCCCCCCCCCCCCGTAACACTGCAAAACTTTACTATCCTCCGATCATCCCTGTTTAGCCGCTTCATTTTGACAGTTCCAGACTCTGGAATCATTCCTTCACTTTGGAACTTTCTTCGTCATTCCACATAGCGACCATCCGAGGATTCCGATCGTAAGAAAAGCAACGAAGGGAGGGGGAGGGGCATTACTCTCGATCCAACTTGAAGTCATAGATGAATCGAGAGGAGCGTGTCTGGACGCGCGCGGCGCTGCGCCGCGGAGCAGCGTTATCTATAATAAAGAGGAATAAAGTTAAAATAGGAGGAAAGCAATCTCCAATTAACGCGTGTCTACTTCTTCAGAGAATATATTTTTTAAAAACCTCCGAACAACAATTGGAGGATTATTTCCAATTAGAACTGGCCCTCTCCCCTTGGCGCTGTTTGATGAATCAGGGATCATGCGAAAAACTGCGAAATCAGTTATTTACGTCTTATTTACTCCTTTGGAAGAGCAAATTTCTCTTTAAATTAAACTCTCTGAGTGTCATCGATGGAGGATTCTTGATTCATAAAATAGCTTGGCAAGAACAAGAGGTTTACTCCGTAATCTTAAATAGATAAGTATGTTGCGTTTGTTAAAAAGCATTACCCAGAAAATACTATCGTAGTTTTTGATGGGTATCCAGATGACGTCTTAGCAAAAAGTGTAAAAACTGCTGAGCGTCTTCGGGGATCGAAAACATCATCGTCTCTGGAAATAAACTTTGATGAAAGTATGCCAGCGACTGTCTCTCACTCAAAATCCAATGAGAAAAATAAAAGTAGATTGATCACTCTATTACGCGCAAAACTAGAAAATGAAGGAGTTAAAACTAAGCAAGCCAATGAGGATGCCGATGTTTTGATTGTAACTACGGTTATCGAAGAATCCGAAAACTTTCTATCAGCTTTCATTGTAGGTGAAGATTCAGATTTACTGGTCATCATGACTGCTTTGAAAAAAAAAATCACCGAAAAAAATCTACTTTTTAAAACCTGGTAAAGGCAAAATCACAAGTAAACTATACGCTCCTACCTTAAGTCAATATTTGGCACATAATATATACTTTTACTTCATGCCTCTAACGGTTGCGACTCAATATCAGCCATTTTCTGGCAAGGGAAAAATAAGTTCTCTAAATTTCTGCTAACAGAAAATATGCTTTACAGAAACCTGCCGCCGTTTTCAATGCTCCGATTTATCGCCTGAAGACATAGAAAGCGCGGGGCAGGTTCTATTTCTTTCCCTATATGGAGCAGATGGTATTGAGTCTCTAAATAAACTGAGATGTCTACACTTTTCTCGAGCTATCACAAAAAGCATGCCAAATTAAGCATCCCTTCCTCCTTCAAAAGACGCCGCACGATTACACTCGTATCGGACGTTCTTCGAAATACAACTGTGGAAAGGCAATGAAAAGTCAGCCATTGATTGGGGATGGAAGTGCATGGGAAAATGGGTTAGTGCCGATCCCAATGCAACAAGAACCAGCTTTTCCAGAGCTCTTGAAACTCATCTCATGCCATTGTAGCAAGGGTTGCACTGCAAACTGTTCTTGCCGCAAAGCAGGTTTACATTGTTAGTCGATCTGCAAGAAGTGCCTCGGTTCATCGTGTTCGAACGCATCAGAATCTCTAAATCTCATGGATGATGACGACGAACCTGAAAACATGCTTTGAAATATTGAGGTAACATTAAAGTGTAACTGAGTTTATGTTTTCGTTTAGAAATATGTCCAATAAATTAAGATCTGAGTTAAAAAAAGGAACATTCATTTTTTTTTTTTTCACGAAGTACGTACCTACTCTTTATGAACCTCCTGACTTCAAGTTGGATCGAGAGTAATGCCCCTACCCCTCCCTTCGTTGCTTTTCTTACGATCGGAATCCTCGGATGGTCGTTATGTGGAATGACGAAGAAAGTTCCAAAGTGAAGGAATGATTCCAGAGTCCGGAACTGTCAAAATGAAGCGGCTAAACAGGGATGATCGGAGGATAGTAAAGTTTTGCAGTGTTACGGGGGGGGCGCCCCCCCGTTCAAATGTGCCACTGTAGCAGCGGCAAACATGTGAGGAAATATTTGGAAACAATCAACCTCTGATTCTTACACTTGTTAATTTTCGGCAGGTTTTATCACTTTTATAGGGGGGTTGGGGGGGGGGGCTTTAGCGTCTTCCTCTGGATGTCAGCAGACGCCCTTAACTGCATTTAATTTATGATTTTTACTAACCAAAAGCCTCAAAATATGTTGCTTTACCGTGATTCGCTGCGAAATGTTGTGGGAGACGACCGAGACCGCGCGCCGCTCTCAGAGGTTTCTCACTACATATTACATATACATATTTCGCGACGCTCATAGCTCCGCGACAAAAAGTCGTAAAACAACGTTGGTATATACATTCTAGTAGCAAATTTTATCAGCTTTAATTTTGTACTGAGGTGTTTTTACTCTACAACCAATTTTATGAGGGATAATTTGCAAAAAACCGGCAAAAATGCCGTTTTTTGCCACAAAATCGGAAAATGTCAATTTTTTCGACGCTCATAGCATTTTAACAATTGATCAGAGGAAAAATTTGCAAAGAACCTTTTTTGTGGCAAATTTGCTAAGCTTTAAACGCAAATAGAGGTGTTTCTACCCAAAAGTCAATATTAACAGAGTTATTGGCGAAAAACCGAAAAAATAGCGATTTTAGGCCACAAAATCCAAGATGGCGGCGGGTTCCCGACCTCCAAAAATGGTGCAAACTTAGGTTATGTTAACTGACACCCTAAGACACCATTTAAGCCAAACTCCAGCTTTCCAGCATTTTTTGCATTATTAAACTACCTGGGCAGTGGCCTACTCCCAAAAAGATAGTAAACTTTACCAGTTATTGGGTTGAATAGACCAACAACAGGTTCTATTCAACCCAATTTCTGATAAAGTTTACTGTCTTTTTGATTTATAATAATAGGAATAATGACATGAGAATAATGGAAATAATAGTTAAATATTTATGGTTATTCAAAAAATTATTCTTGCCCATCACTAAGTGTCTTTCCACATCTCCATCATCATCGTTACACTTTTATATCAGCTGTAAATGACGGTTTATTGTTAATTTATTTATTTGTTTTTTTCTTCGGCTGCGAGAAGGCATTTTCCGACTTTCTCGAAGATCCACCAAAAAACCACGGATACGGCGAGGTCCAACTGTATACGAGTAGAGGCGAATTTTCGCGACAAATATATTCGACTATATTCGACAAAACCATTGCCAACCTATGCATGACAACAGTGGATGACACGAAACTGGATCGTGTTTTTCGAACTTTTTCGGTGTTTTCAGTCATCGATGGCATCTATTCGATTTTAAATTCAAGTCCGGAGGTGAATCCGAAATCGAATTAATGTCATCGATGCCCCGAAAACACATCTAAAAACACAATTGAGTTTCCTTAAATAAGTAGTTAGGTTGGTATTGTTTATGATATTCGATCGCGAAAATTCGCCTTAGGTAATTAGGTATACTTATGGTTCAATGGGTTGAATCTCTCCATTTACAACCGAGAAAAAGGTCGAGTTCTAAGGTATTGACCAAATCACTTAAAAGGTTCGAGCTATTACATGAGTTTGAATGGGACAAAGTGCAACGTTGCCAAATTGCAAGCTTAGCCAATGCCGCTCTCTCTTTTTTTTAGCCCCTTACAAATAGACGCAAAAAAAAAAAAAAAAAAAAAAAAAAAAAAAAAAAAAAAAAAAAAAAAAAAAATTGTTCCCGAATATAGTGAGAGATATCGACTCTATTGATTAGAGGTAGACAACAGGGAATAGAAGGAAGGTATGGATGAGGGGGGAGGGGGGGTTAGCGGAGGGGGAGGGGGAGGGGGTACGGAACGGGAGGATTTCCGACAAAACGAATTTAATAAACTAGAGATAGCGGGAAGAGCGTGAGAGCATGACGGGGATGTGATGGCAGAGGGGGGGGGAGAGGAAAATACGGGGGGTAGCTAGAGAATGCCTAGGAACGGAGCTAGGTTCATCGCGATGGTATAAAGCTGTGTGGGGATGAGTGAAGGGGTTGCAACGAGCTTTTCGCAGGCGAGTTGGCTTAAAAAATCATTACCGGTGGGAGGGGGAGCGGAGAGGGAATATATGGAGGACACGGGAGAGCATAGGATGGGGGTTGGGGAGAGCGGAGACTCCCCGAGTCTTTTGCAGCCGCGGCGATATGAAAAGCACCGTCTCGTTTGAGGTGCTCTACGACCGCGCATATAAATACCGCCGCCTCCTAAAATTCATTCGTCGCACATTGGGCAAACAGCAGAGGTTACAAACACAGTCGGAGAAGTAAATAGTGCCTGTTCCTCTATTTATTTAAACAATCTATCTATCCATGTATGCATGGAAACAGTAGTTCAGTTTTCCAGTTGTTCTCTCTATGTCAAAAAAGAGTTTGTCGGCCTCCGTGGTCTGGTGGTCAGCGCAACTGGCCACTAACCCAGAGGTCCCGAGTTCGAAGCCAGGCCGAGGTGACAAGATTTGACGGTCTCAGATCTAGTCATCTCAGAAGGACATGGATGTAACTAACACTCTAACTCTCTCTCTCTCTCTCTATCATCTTTCCTTCTTCTTCTCTCTTCCATTTTGTCTGTTGGGCCCTAGTTGGCGAAAGAGGACACTTAAACTTCCGGGGGGAAAAAAAAAAAAAAAAAAAAAAAAAGAGTTTCTTATTACAAGCAGATATTATTCCTAAAAAGTTGCTTTTATTATTTTATTAGTTTTATATCAACGATTGTTGACTAATAGATCAGCAGTGCAGTGCCAATCGACTCCTTAAATTTTGTCGCAGCTAGGTGACCCGCAGAGCTTTAATCCTAGAGAGTGCTTTGTCCTAGAGAGAGTGCCTCAGAGACAAATAGAGACCGTGCACTCCAGATTCTTCCCGTGGTTGCGCGCGGTGTCCAATTTTTGTGAACCACTATTGCCGGGACTCATAGGCCTCAACGATCAACCTTCGCCTAATGTTGGATGGTGAGTTCAAAAAAAGGTTGTGATTGGTCCGCGGTCCCGGAAACGGAAGCAGGTTTGGCTTGGCGAATGCAAACCACGCGCTCATTAGTCAACAATAGGCCAATGTTGGCTGTTGTTTCGATGAGTTCCGAACAAAATTGAGCCAGAAAAGTGGACACCTGTCGCAAGCTTTGTGCTGGGTTTCTATTTGTCTCTGGGGTGCCTACTACAGAGTGGATGAGCTATTGTCTCCACACTAATGGGTCTGTTGCAAACTTTTGCTACAGCGATATAGAGTGTTAAATCTTAAGTAAAATCACGTGAAAAGTCCATTTGTGGTATCAGAAAGTCACGAAATGCAGTATTAAACTCACAAGAGGCGTTTAACTGAAACCCAAGATGGCGGTAAAATATAGAGCAACCTGTGTGCACGCACCGTGAACATCCATGATGGCCAACGTTAACAACCACACAGCATCGGAGGTTATGAGTTTGTTTGCGTTTAATTGGTTGTGATCGATGTTGTGGAGTTGGCCATCTTGGATGTTGATGGTGCTTGCATACAGGTTGCTTGATATTCCACCGCCATCTTGGATTTCAGTTGAATGCCTCTTATTGTGAGTTTGTTATTAGTAGTATATAGGTACGTTGAGGACAGTCCTCATTTATCCAAAAATAATGTCAATTTAACCCAAAAAAACCAAAGTCTAAAATTCTTGAAAAATAAATCTTGAAATAAACCATCCTTTCCACTTTTTTTCAGGCTTATTTCAAGTATTTTCACCGTATTTTTTCACTGCGCACAAATATTCAGGCATTACAGAAATTTTTTAAAGTGAAAATTTACATGCTTTTTTATGATTTTTAAGTTGATTTTTAGAATCCATAGTACGTTGGAGACAGTCCAAAATTTATCCAAAAATAATATCAATTTAACCAAAAAAAAAAAAACCGAAGCCCAAATTTCTTGAAAAAATAAATCTCAAAATAAACTTTTACTTTTCCATTATTATCAGACTTATTTCAAGTATTTTTTCGGTAGTTTTTTGCTGCACTCAAGAGTTCAGGCAAGAACAAAACATTTTTAAGTCAACTATTAACGGTTTTTTTTTCACGTTTAATGTTGATATCTTAAACTAATTTTATTTAGATTAACCGTAAAAGACTACAACCCTTTTAAAAAATATTTCTTAACATTTTAATGTGAAAATTTTAGTCTTATATTTTAAGACTTTTTTAAGGCGATTGTAATAAAAATAATAAAATGGAAAACCCCTCAAATTTCACGAAAATCGAGCAGAAAAATATCCCAACTTTCATCGGTACATTCAGGACAGCCATAGCAACTCTCAAACCTATCCTTTTTTTATCTCAATACTATCAAAAATTGGATTCAAAAGTTATAAGAATCTAATGATTTTGGTTGGAATAAAATCCTTTCTTTTTCTATGAAAAGTTCATAGTTTTCATTTATTTTTCTACTTTTTCAAGTTGAAAAAAGAGGAACAAATAAAAGGGTATGAGTGTGTGAGTAACTTGGATCACGGTCGAGACCAGTGCGTCAGAGATAATCCATGTGCGGAAGTCCACTCACAATCAGTTCAAAATAAAAAGACTCTTGCCCGATGACTAAGTGCATCAACAAGACTCATGCATATTTTTCCTTGAATAGCTTCAACAATGTATGTTTCTCTAATGTTGAGTCAGATAACTGTTAACGTCAATCGTTCTTGCAATCGTGTTTATTTTCCTTGACAGTCCCCGTTACTCATGCTTGATAAGAATTATAAGTTGTTACATTAAAAATCTGATGAAATTGTTCGCAAATATTGCAGAATTAATCACCGTCTGATAAGAGTGAAATGGTTTATCGCGCCCTCGGAAAGCATTCGTGTCATTGAAGCCTGATTCAGTTGCGTATTCTGTGCCATGCAGTCATTGTCTTTCTGAAGTTACGATTTCAAAGTTCGGTTAAAAAATGTATTTCATACGCGATAAATCGTTGTTGGTAGTGTTTTTTACGGTTATTCATTTTACGGTTTCTACGGCGTTCTTGGCTCCTCCAAATTTGGGTTACACCGTTGTTTCACAGACACCACTCGAACGACTGGACCCAGGTAACCAATGTAAAGCTTTACCGGAGCCACCGCAATCCAACTTCAGAAGTCTAGTTGAAAAGTCCAATTGCTACATCGACAAGACTGCTTACTTGTTCCAAATGTTCAATAGAAGCGAACAACCATTATGGTTCCTTTCGCGGCCCCGGAGATTCGGCAAAACTCTCTTAATTGATACAATGGAGTCCTTCTTTAAAGGAGAAAAAGAATTGTTTAAAAACACTAAAATTAAATCTTTAATTCAAAATAGCATCGAAATTAGTCCTTCACTTAAGAATTGGTCCACTTATCCAGTCATTCGCCTCGATTTTTCTAGAGATATGATTATGCATTCCTTCATTGACTTTAAAGAGTCTCTGTTAGCAAAACTACAAGATGAAGCAGAATCCTTTGGTATTCCTCTCCAAGCACCAAACCCCATAGTAGCCCTTGGCCGACTGATTAAGAAGGTGTATAAGAAGTATAATGAAAAAGTCGTCATTCTAATAGATGAATACGACTTCCCTTACACACACATGTATGCAAATAATAAGAATGAAGCCGCTCAGGTTTTACAAACGCTTCAGAATTTCTTCAGCACCTTGAAAGGCTATTATAAAAACATCTGTTTCTCTCTTACGGTGGGAATAGCCCATCTCGCTCTGTCTAACTTTTTTTCTGGGGGTAATGCTGCTGTAGATATAACTATGGACCCGGAGTACGCCGGTATTTTAGGGTTCAATGAAATTGAACTACGGGAATATTTCGATGGTTTCATTGAAAATGTTGCCACAGAAAAAAGGACTAACACCACAGAAATCCAGAACGAGATGAGAAGATGGCTTGACGGGTTTCGATTTACCCGAAAAAATGAATCTCTCTTTAACCCGATTTCAGTCATTGGTTATTTGCGTACCAATGGTGAGAAAATCAAAGATTTTAGTGCAACGGCAGGTGATTCTAAGTATTTCGTCGAGAGGATTAAAGAATTGCCAACTCAGGCGCTTAGTGTTTTCTCGAACGCCCGAAAATATAAGCAATCTGATGTATCAAATGAATGAAGAAGTAAATAATTTTCGTGTCTCGTGACATACCCTGTATATATGCTTTATTAATGATCACCCTATATACTGTGCAACTGCAGCGTAAGATGTCTATGCTGTCTCAGCAATATTCTTTTTTTCTTCGTGAATATTGCGTTCTCTTTTTTTCCCCAAGCAGTCGTCGAGTATCATCGCAATGAGATTGTGCAAGCCGCTCTATAAAAACGTTGTTTATTAAATAAACGGTATATAATGTTTATGCTTTAAACCAAAATCTAACTTGTTATTCTTATCAGGTTATGGGCCCAGCCCACTCAGGCCTAAAAAGTTTTCTTTAAAAACCGAAGGGAACATGCGAAAGTGTAAATTCGTACTATCGATCTTGTCGCGTGCGTTACGAGTGAGCTCATCCGTTTATTTCAGTAAGTGACATATTTTTTACCGGAAAAATGAGTTGGTTTTCGAGCGACTCCGCAGTAACGGTAAATAACGATCTCGATGTTCACAATATTACTCTGTACGTGTTGTTTGGATTACTTGTCCTTGTGTTAGTGATGTTCTACGCTGTGCGAAAATGCCGGAAAATGCATAAGCTACTAAAAGAAGCAAACAGAGCTTAAATCAACATAAAAACTGTCGCGTGAATTTTCTGTGCGATTTAAAAATTAAAAAACCGTCGCGTGATTTTCTGTGCGATTTAAAATTTAAAAAAAAACCGTCGTGTGATTTACTGTACGACGTAAAAACATCGCGTGATTTTCTGTGCGATTTAAAAACTTTAAAATTCAACGGTCTCTTACAGTGTAGCGACAACAACTGGCAAAATGGAGGAATACTCTCATTTGGATAAACTAAAAAACCACGAAAATTTTCAACTCTGGAAATTCCAGGTAACAGTGATGTTTAGAGCCATAGAAGCATTAGATGTAATTGATGGTACCACCAAAAAGCCGGTCAAAGAAGACTCGACTTGGATAAAGAAAGATGCGCAGTGTCAGAAAATTTTGATCACAACAATTGAAAAAAATTTGCAAGTACATCTTATGACTTGTAGCACATCAAATGAGATGTGGATAAAAATACTCGAGATGTTTGAAAATAAAGACGAAGAGCGCAAGTGCTTACTTATGCAAGAATTTTTCAACATAAAAATGGGGAAAGGTGAAAAAGTCTCACTTTTTCTCAGCAAAATTAAGAATCTCTTCAGTCGTTTAAAAACCCTTGACAACTCGTTAAATGATGACTTGTTGACAAATAAAATCGTTTCTTGTCTCCCAGACAAATATGATAGTTTTGTGACTGCTTGGCGATTGACGGGCAATAAAAATCAGGGTGAATTAGTTTCAAATCTGATTGCAGAAGACATACGGCATGAAAACAAAAACAACGGAGGCGAAGAACCGGTAGCTTTTGTTTCTAAAGAGAGAACTTGTTTCAACTGTAAAAAACCAGGCCATTTTATCCATGAATGTCCTACCAAAAAACACCAGAAGAAGGGTGGAAGGAAAAATCTGTTTTGTACAATTTGTAAAAAGAAAAATCATGTTGCTGAAAGATGTTTTTTTCGAAACAAAGAAGAGGCTAGCACCAGCGGTGAAAACTCTAAGAAGAAAGATGACAAGAATAAAGTGTGTTTCTTATCCAATGCTGATAACTGTACACAAGACTGGGTCATCGACTCAGGCTCATCTTTGCATTTGACAAATCAAAATCAATCTTTTGAGGATTTTGAGGAAAACATAATAGATATCGGAGTAGCGAAAAAGGGTGAAATCATCAAAACTATGGGAAGCGGAACAATTGAGATGAAAAATTGTTTTTTAAAAGACGTTTTCTATGTACCAGACCTTGCAACGAACCTACTTTCAGTTAAGGCCATTACTGATAAAGGAGGTGAAGTGCTGTTTACGAAAAATAAAGTAATGATCTGTAAAGATGCCATTTTTTCGAAAAACAAAGAATCAACGCTCAAAAATAGAGGAATAATAATTGAGGGAAAACAAAACAAAACAGGGTTGTTCACAGTCAACTTTAAACCCGAAATAACTTCAGGAACCTCTTATGTGACTAAAACCGACAACCTAATGACACTTCACAAAAAGATGGGTCATCTCGGTGAGAAAAATTTAAGAAAATTATCAAAAATTTGTGATGGTTTAAAATTAAGTGATGAAGAACTGAAGAAAGGACTAGAAAATTGTGATATCTGCTTAAGAGCAAAGCAGACTAGACTCCCATTCTCTGAAAACCGATACAAAGCCAACAAGCCTCTCGAAATCATACACTCGGATGTTTGTGGTCCTATCGAACCCACTACTTGGGACGATAAAAGCTACTTTGTCACTTTTACCGATGATCATACGAATTTTACTCAAACCTATCTCCTGAGTCACAAGAATGAGGTATTTGATGCTCTTCAAGAATATTCAGCTCAAGTGGAGGCGAAATGGAATACGAAGATCAACAAGCTTCGATGTGATCAAGGAGGTGAATATTCATCGAAAGTTTTGAAGGATTGGTGCAAGAAAAAAGGAACTCTGATCGACTACACGACTCCGTTTACACCACAGTTAAACGGAAAATCCGAGCGTAAAAATCGGACCATTATGGAACGTGCCAGAGCAATGTTGTACGAAGCGGAAGTTGCTAAAGAGCTATGGGGTGAAGCAGTTTTGGTCTCAACCTATCTGATCAATCGAAGTCCCAAGAACGACATGACAGTGACTCCGTACGAGGCGTGGACGAGCAGAAAACCTAATCTCGATAATATTGCAATTTTCGGGTGTGTCGCGTTCGCAAAAAGAAATAATTATCTCAAGAAACTTGATGAACGATCGAAAGAATTTATTTTTGTCGGGTACAATTCTCATGGTTATCGCCTGTGGGATCCCGAAATGCGAAAAATCGTTACGTCACGGGACGTAATTTTTCGTGAACCGATTCGAAGAGGCAAGATAAAGTGGATCGACAGTGAACTGTGCGACGAAAAAGAAGAAGAAGCAAACAACGGTGAAGACAGTGACAGCGCCGAGAAGAAAAGTGTCGACGCATCAACAGAAACAGAAGGAAGCAGTGATGAAGACCCAATTCCAAGGTTGCCAGCTGTGACTAGATCAGGAAGAAAAGTCAAGCCGACGCAATTCTATGGGGAGCCATTACCAAACGACCTGGCAATGATGTCTTACATCGACGCGATCAGCAGCCCAGACAAGCGGCACTGGATGAGTGCAATTGAAGAAGAAAAGCAATCCCTAGCAGAAAATGACACGTGGGACATAGTGTCTGAAGACGAAGCCCGAGGTAAGAAACTTCTCTCTAACCGATGGGTGTTTCGAATAAAGGATAATGGGGTGTACAAAGCCCGTTTGGTGGTCAGGGGCTGCGAACAAAAAGAAAATTTTGACTATAATGAAATATTCAGTCCAGTTGCAAATGCAAGTGGAATAAAATTTTTAATGTGTCTAGCTGTAGAGAGGGATATGGTTATGGCTAAATTTGACGTAAAAACCGCTTTCTTGCATGGAAATCTTGAGGAAACAATTTTATGAAAATCCCTGAGGGTTATACAAATCTGGGAGGTAAAGTGTGCAAACTTAAAAAATCTCTATACGGTCTAAAACAGGCACCATTATGTTGGAACGTGACTCTTACTGATTTCCTGAAAGAATTAGGTCTCATAAAAATCAAATCAGACCATTGTATTTTTAAGTCTAAAAGTGAAAACCTATATTTAGCTATTCACGTTGATGATGGTTTCGTTATAGCCAAAAATGAAAAAGAAATTGAAGATTTCTTCAAAAGACTAAACTCAAAATTTAAAATGACAACCGAGATAAATCCAAAAACCTATTTGGGTATGGAAATAGAGAGGGGTGCCGAAAATCTAAAACTCACACAAAAACAGTACATCAAAAATGTACTTGCAACTTTTAATATGAGTGAAGCCAAGGGAGTGACAACTCCCATGTTGCCAAACCAAGAGAGGGATCTTGATCCTGCAACTTCCTCAAAGTTTCCATACAGACAAGCGGTCGGGGCTCTACTATACTTAAGTAATAAAACGAGACCTGACATTGCCTATGCAGTCTCAATAGCCAGTAGAAATCTAGAGAACCCAAAAGAGAGTGACATCGACAATGTGAAAAGAATCTTTAAATATCTGAGACAAAACCCAGATTCCGGTGTGATGTTCAAGAAAACAGGCGAAATTAAACTAGATGCATATTGCGACTCTAGCTTCGCCGACGACAGAGAAACTCGAAAAAGCACTACTGGTTTCATAATCTTAATGAGTGGAGGGGCATTAACTTGGTCCTCAAGAAAACAACCGATAGTTACTCTATCTACCACAGAATCAGAGTTTGTTGCAGCCGCTGACTGCACAAAAGAGGTTCTCTATTTGAAACATCTAATCGAAGAGATAGTTTCTGAATCAAAACTCAGGACAGTACTACACATCGATAACCAAAGCGCCATAAAAATTATAAAAAATGGCGTATTTAACAAAAGATCCAAACACATCGAAGTAAGATACCATTTTTTACATGAAAAATACTGCGAGAAGGTCATCGATGTGGAATACTGTCCGAGCGAAAAACAACTCGCCGACATCCTTACCAAACCACTTTGTGGCCAAAAGTTTGAAAAACTCAAGAACTCACTTACCGTGTAAGTGTAAGTTCACCTGTATATAAATATCTTTTATAATCAAAAATTAGCTTTAATTTATGTGAAGAGCGGCAGGGAGTTGTAAGTATATATAGCCCGGTGGGGACAGGGACCTTCCCTTTAATTTTTTTTAAAGAAAACTTCTACTTAACTCCAATTATTTAGAGAGGGTGAAGAAGTAAATAATTTTCGTGTCTCGTGACATACCCTGTATATATGCTTTATTAATGATCACCCTATATACTGTGCAACTGCAGCGTAAGATGTCTATGCTGTCTCAGCAATATTCTTTTTTTTCTTCGTGAATATTGCGTTCTCTTTTTTTCCCCAAGCAGTCGTCGAGTATCATCGCAATGAGATTGTGCAAGCCGCTCTATAAAAACGTTGTTTATTAAATAAACGGTATATAATGTTTATGCTTTAAACCAAAATCTAACTTGTTATTCTTATCAATGAAAAACCTATAACTGCCAAAGAAACTGAACTTACGGGAAAAATAAACTTTGAGAACTCGACAAGTATTGTAGCATTAACAGCATTTCTTTTCCACAACGGGTACTTGCGAATCCAAAGCTTTGAAACCAACAATAAGACTCATGACACCACATACACTCTGGAATTCACAAATCTGGAACTTGAAGAGAATTACGCTTATTATCTTTATGATAGTTTCTCTAGCAGTTTAAAGACTCCGACTGAATTGGAAAATCAGGCAACCTCTCTTGTAAAAGCACTCGATACATCTCAGTAGGAATCCTCCATTTCGATACTGAATTCTTTGCAAGGTAATATTGCATAAACACCTAGTCCTGAAATAAATTGAAAATACTAAATCCCATGGACCAGCTAATCAATTATTATGCAAGGAGTGTGCAGCTATTAAAAGTAAAATAACGATAGATTTATCTCAAAATGAAAAATATTGTTCAGGATGTAAGTCGGTAAAGGATCAAAAGGGTTTTAGTAATAATCAAGATTGGTGCAAAGAATGCAAGTGTAGATTAATGAAAAAATACTACGAGAAGAATGGAGATCATCATAGAGCTACTGTTCACAAAAATTATCAGAGTAAGAGAGTGAATTTCGTTTGTGAATGTGGTAGAAGAATTTCTCTGGTTTCTCTCAAAGCACATCTTGAAACAAAATTACACATCCAAATGTTAGAAATAAAGCAACTGGTTAAAAAATAATTTTCTTTTTAAATTTATTTCTTAATAAACTGAGAAGAAATTTCGTTAAGAAAAAATATTAATATAAAAATGGATAACAGAAATACAGACATGAGGTAAAAGAATTAAGAAAGCTTGCAAAAGAAAGGAACATTAAAGGTTATAGAAGAATGGAGAAAGATCAATTATTACGTATATTAGGTATTGAAGCTACCCCGAAACCCCAATCAGTTAGAGATTTACGAAAAATTGTAAAGGCGAGAAAGATAAAAGGATACTATAAAATGAAGAAAGCAGATTTGATTAAGGCTATAAGAAATTTGGATAAAATTATAAATGAGGCTTTTAACTTTGATGATTCTTATTTTGAACCAGAATTAGAAAAGTCAAATAATTATAATTCTACTCAACTCATTGACATCACGGAAACTAGATGTAGGTTTTGTTAGGAAGTATAACGCCTACTCGTGTGATTATACTATGTATTTCAATCAAAAATACTGAGTTAATCCAGGAGCCTACTTGTTGATCCACTGAAGCCTTCAGTGGACTGAAGGACTAGGTGTTTATGCAATATTACCTTGCAAAGAATTCAGTATCGAAATGGAGGATTCCTACTGAGATGTATCGAGTGCTTTTACAAGAGAGGTTGCCTGATTTTCCAATTCAGTCGGAGTCTTTAAACTGCTAGAGAAACTATCATAAAGATAATAAGCGTAATTCTCTTCAAGTTCCAGATTTGTGAATTCCAGAGTGTATGTGGTGTCATGAGTCTTATTGTTGGTTTCAAAGCTTTGGATTCGCAAGTACCCGTTGTGGAAAAGAAATGCTGTTAATGCTACAATACTTGTCGAGTTCTCAAAGTTTATTTTTCCCGTAAGTTCAGTTTCTTTGGCAGTTATAGGTTTTTCATTTGATACATCAGATTGCTTATATTTTCGGGCGTTCGAGAAAACACTTAGCGCCTGAGTTGGCAATTCTTTAATCCTCTCGACGAAATACTTAGAATCACCTGCCGTTGCACTAAAATCTTTGATTTTCTCACCATTGGTACGCAAATAACCAATGACTGAAATCGGGTTAAAGAGAGATTCATTTTTTCGGGTAAATCGAAACCCGTCAAGCCATCTTCTCATCTCGTTCTGGATTTCTGTGGTGTTAGTCCTTTTTTCTGTGGCAACATTTTCAATGAAACCATCGAAATATTCCCGTAGTTCAATTTCATTGAACCCTAAAATACCGGCGTACTCCGGGTCCATAGTTATATCTACAGCAGCATTACCCCCAGAAAAAAAGTTAGACAGAGCGAGATGGGCTATTCCCACCGTAAGAGAGAAACAGATGTTTTTATAATAGCCTTTCAAGGTGCTGAAGAAATTCTGAAGCGTTTGTAAAACCTGAGCGGCTTCATTCTTATTATTTGCATACATGTGTGTGTAAGGGAAGTCGTATTCATCTATTAGAATGACGACTTTTTCATTATACTTCTTATACACCTTCTTAATCAGTCGGCCAAGGGCTACTATGGGGTTTGGTGCTTGGAGAGGAATACCAAAGGATTCTGCTTCATCTTGTAGTTTTGCTAACAGAGACTCTTTAAAGTCAATGAAGGAATGCATAATCATATCTCTAGAAAAATCGAGGCGAATGACTGGATAAGTGGACCAATTCTTAAGTGAAGGACTAATTTCGATGCTATTTTGAATTAAAGATTTAATTTTAGTGTTTTTAAACAATTCTTTTTCTCCTTTAAAGAAGGACTCCATTGTATCAATTAAGAGAGTTTTGCCGAATCTCCGGGGCCGCGAAAGGAACCATAATGGTTGTTCGCTTCTATTGAACATTTGGAACAAGTAAGCAGTCTTGTCGATGTAGCAATTGGACTTTTCAACTAGACTTCTGAAGTTGGATTGCGGTGGCTCCGGTAAAGCTTTACATTGGTTACCTGGGTCCAGTCGTTCGAGTGGTGTCTGTGAAACAACGGTGTAACCCAAATTTGGAGGAGCCAAGAACGCCGTAGAAACCGTAAAATGAATAACCGTAAAAAACACTACCAACAACGATTTATCGCGTATGAAATACATTTTTTAACCGAACTTTGAAATCGTAACTTCAGAAAGACAATGACTGCATGGCACAGAATACGCAACTGAATCAGGCTTCAATGACACGAATGCTTTCCGAGGGCGCGATAAACCATTTCACTCTTATCAGACGGTGATTAATTCTGCAATATTTGCGAACAATTTCATCAGATTTTTAATGTAACAACTTATAATTCTTATCAAGCATGAGTAACGGGGACTGTCAAGGAAAATAAACACGATTGCAAGAACGATTGACGTTAACAGTTATCTGACTCAACATTAGAGAAACATACATTGTTGAAGCTATTCAAGGAAAAATATGCATGAGTCTTGTTGATGCACTTAGTCATCGGGCAAGAGTCTTTTTATTTTGAACTGATTGTGAGTGGACTTCCGCACATGGATTATCTCTGACGCACTGGTCTCGACCGTGATCCAAGTTACTCACACACTCATACCCTTTTATTTGTTCCTCTTTTTTCAACTTGAAAAAGTAGAAAAATAAATGAAAACTATGAACTTTTCATAGAAAAAGAAAGGATTTCATTGCACTCATCATTGTTTTTGCTGAATTTCACGTTAAAATCAATATATCATATTGCTGTCGCAAAAGTACGCAACTGCAGACCCATTATAAAAACTATTAAAATACATAAAATGAAGACATATAATACATGAGCAAATTCCAGCGACTCCATTTTTTTTTTCGCGGTTTTTGTGGAACATTCTGTGGAGGTCAAATTTTTAGCGCACTCACTAAACCAGCAAAAAATATCAAGGCACCGGTCGATTTGACCCATGTTGGTAATCTGACGGTTAATATGCGGGACTGTTGCACACTTTTGCTACACGAAATTTAAGGTGATTATTTAGATGTAAAAACCCCGAGAAATAATTATGGTCGCACTAAAATCTTACTAAATCCGCTACTAAACTCATGAAATGTTTTTATGTTTTTAAACGAGTGATCATAATGGCAGTTTTGGGCACTGAAAAATGGGCGATTCCCATCTGATAATAAAAAGCGAGCAATATAAGAGACGACTTTCCTTTGGCACCGCCTCGCCGCCCTTATTAAGAAGTTCCGTGAACTCGGTTCCATTTTTCCATGTCTACACACGAGAATCACTATGATTTCCTTGTAAAACACGGAAATCAAAGTGATTTACACACACGCACAGTGTGTTCACAGTGTTTAATTAGAACTGAGTTGATGGAACTTTTTTTACGAGGCCGGTGCAGTGGCTGCTCGCGAAATGCGATATATCGATGTTCAATCCATTCAAAACTATAGAAAAGTATCGATTTCTCGGGGGTTCACTTGCACCTTCTGACGATCGATACTTTTCTTTAATTTTAAATGGAGTAGACGTCGATTCATCGCATTTCACGAGCCGCTACTAGGCCGGTGTCACCAGAGATGTCACGGTACTATCGATCGGCTGTTAACATTATTAAGGGCGGATCCAGCAACATGGCAACCATGTATTCTTCCCATTTGAATGTATGAGGAAGAATCGATTCTCGAGGGGGCCATGGCCCCTTGACTAATCGATTGTTTCTCACGCATTCAAATGGAAAGAATACACAGTTGCCAGATCGCTGGATCCGCCCATGCCCATTATGTGTGCTCAATACCGCCATTAAAAGGAATTGATGGATCAGAGAGTGGATTTCGCAAGTTTTTAGTGCTGTTATGGTTATTTTAGGAGGTTTTTACATCTGCAAACCCACCCTTAAATCACCTGAAGCAAAAAAATGCAACAGCCCCATTCATTATAATAAGTACTGAATGTTGCCTATCCTATGCAAAACCTGAGGAGTCGACAGACATTCTTTGATTCGGTGACTGTACTAATATACTAATCCCTTTAATTTCGATTTATAGAGGTATCTCTCTTACGAACCTCATTTTGTTTGGCACGGAAGACATGGAGATCCTCGACGCCTTTTTTAAGTCGAACATCCTCGCTGTTCATTGGTTGAGACTCAACTTGATCCGACTTTACGTTAATCGGAGCAGTTGCGTAGCGTGCAACTTGGCAACCTTGCAGTTTTCCATTAAAACCTGTGAAAAAGATCGAACTATTGGATGTTCAGTGAGCACCTTCGCATTCGATCTTTTGCATGGGTCTAAATGGACATAATACAACGTTCAGCGGCGTACACAGGATTTTTTTTGGGAGGGGCTTGCACAGATGAGTGTTTGACTGAGAACTAGTCCCCTATTCCCCACCAACCCTAGAAATCGGTGGTCTGGGGGGGATTCAGCCCCCTTAGCTCCCTCCTGCGCACGCCACTGACAACGTTACCAAATTGCACGCTACACCACTGAATCGGAGAACCGTCAGTCAAAAACAAAATGAGGCCCCATATACATGCGTAAGCCAAAGAGCTATAACTATGTATAGTGAAGTCTTCTGGACGGAGTCTAATTTTGAGGAAACTTCGACTCAGCAGCAGTCCGTATTGAGATTTCTTCAGGACATTTTGCTGGCGCTCAGATGGTTTGCCTCTTATTTTTAAGTAGATTCCATCAATAGAATCTTACCATTTTGTCGATGTTTTTCTCTGGCGCTCTGTTCTAGTTTGGTAAAGTCGCACCATTCCGCTTCTCCCAAAGGCGGATCCAGAAATTTGGCAACCATGCATTCATACCATTTGAACATATAAGAGACACGGAAAAAAAAGATTAGTGAAAATAACCATACGGATATCTGATTTTGGCACCTGCTAGATGTTATGGTAAACTTGACCAGAAGTATGGTTCATTTACCGATACTTTGAGTAAATTTGACATGCAATCGGGTAACATCACCTAGTACCTAGTCAAAGCATAGTATACTTCTGGTTAACATTACCATAACTTCTAGCAGGTGCCAAAATCAGGTATCCGTATGGTAATTTTCACCGTAGTTTTTTTTCCGTGGACAATCGATTCTTGAGGGGGCCATGACCCTTAGACTGATCGATTGTTTCACATACATCAAATGGGAAGACATCACAGTTGCCAGTTTGCTGGACTCGCCTTGGCTTCTCCCATCTGAGTGATACCCTTTTGGATAAGGTGTGCTGGGCCAGCTCTGAAACCTGAATTTGAGTCCTGTCGTAGACCCTCCAAAATTTCTCAAAAGTCCAAAATAAGGGCCACCCTAACCCCCCCCCCCCCCGTGGTTTTTCTTCAATTAACCATGTCAATACCACGTCCACGCACACTCATTTCTGTGGCTTGATCCGTCTCACAAGAATAATGCGACTCCAAATTGATCATATTTAAAAAAGAATGCTTTCTCGAGCGCCTTCAATCATTTGTGTGTGCAAAACCAGCACCAATATGTAGGAATATTTAACTACCTACTTAATTTGAGCGAGCGACCATTATGATTTATTTTCGTAAACTGATAGTAAGAGAGTTCGATCAATTTAAAAGAATTGATTCTTAAAAGAAGTGATTGCAGCAATTACAGTTGCGTACACAGGAATTTGTCTTTTTCTCTCTTTCCCCATTTGAACACGTGAGTAGGGAAAGGACACAAACAGGGGCTCGAACGTGTATTTAGCCCCTATCTCTTTCCTTTTCTAATACATACACTCAAACGGCAAAAGACTATGAGAGAGACTTATTCCTGCGTACACGCCATTGGCTGCAAAGATCATTGATTGTTTTTACACACACGGAAAAAAAACTACGGTGAAAATAACCATACGGATACCTGATTTTGGCACCTGCTAGATGTTATGGTAATGTTAACCAGAAGTATACTATGATTTGACAAGGTACTAGGTGATGTTACCTGATTGTATGTCGAATTTACTCAAAGAATCGGTAAATGTACCATACTTCTGGTCAAGTTTACCATAACATCTAGTAGGTGCCAAAATCAGGTATCCGTATGGTTATTTTCACTAATCTTTTTTTCCGTGCACGAAAAAAAACTACGGTGAAAATAACCATACGGATACCTGATTTTGGCACCTGCTAGGTGTTGTGGTAATGTTAAACAGAAGTATACTATGTTTTGACTAGGTACTAGGTGATGTTACCTGATTGCATTTCGAATTTACTCAAAGTATCGGTAAATGTACCATACTTCTGGCCAAGTTTACCGTAACATCTACCAGGTGCCAAAATCAGGTATCCGTATGATTATTTTCACTAATCTTTTTTTTTCCGTGCACAGGTTTAAATGGAGAAAACCCAATTTTGCCAAACTGCCGACTTTGCCACCGATGTGCGGTTATTATACAATTAAATTTTTAACTAATTTCTTTAATTTGATCAGAAGTCATTCAAAATTTTTCGAGTTTTCTTCTCGTACTGATGGTCAAAATTCCCAATTTTCATGCAATTTTACTTATTTCGCTTGGAAAACCCGTTTTTTGCGAACATTTTGAAAGTGAGAAACGACTGGCGACAATTTGGTTAGTATTTTCATCAAAATCACGCCAGACTTAAAATTTTAGAAACCGGACCCCATTACGTAGTCAAGGACCCCCCCCCAAAAAAAAAAAACAAAAAAAAACTGTAAATAAATTTAATCATGAAAAGGGAGGGGGGAAGACTCAGGGGCGGACCGTGACCGAAAAAAGGGGGGCCAAGAGGTGATGACTTTTTTTTTTTTGCTTCTCAAGTCTCAAGGGATGACTTTTTCCCGATTGTTAGCCCCTCCGCCCAAAAGTGGGGGGCTTCAGCCCTCTCAAGCCCCATACACGGTCCGCCATTGGGAAGACGTTTGTCTTAGAAGTGGCATGGAAGTCTGTGGGTCACAAAATCGAAAATTAATCAATTTTTTTTTTTTTTTTTTTTTTTTTTTTTTTTTTTTTTTTTTTTTTTTTTTTTTTACTTCTTTTCAAAAGTGTGGTTCAGAAAACTGAAAGAGGAGCGAACTTACGCAGTTCCTTTCTTATCATTTTGTCTTTTCATATCTTTAATCCCTTTTTACTATTTTTCCTTTTCTTCCTTTTCTCTTGTTCTTTTTTTTTCGCCACTTCTTTTTTTTCTCACTTGCTTAAGCCCACTCCTTTCAAAAAGTGATGGGGAGGGGGTGGCCTTGAACCCTTAAATCCATCCCCCACTGTCCACCACTGTATCCAGGTATTTCGGTCACATCCTACACCGATGGAAGAGATCCTGGTTGCGCCAGTGTCCTACACTGTGCGGCGCCGTTCCACTGTGAGGCGGATAGCTCTCAACGCTCCTGACGCGTTTACAAGGTACCAACATACCTTGGCGTATCTGCTCGGGTTATCTTTTGGCGGGAAATTTCTCATCCCCCTCCCCTCCTCTCCCTCTCTCTCCCCCACTCCTCACCTCCAGTTAAACCCGTCATCACGGCAGTCTGAATGCTTTGTGGAAATTCTGCGAAGCGGGAGGATAAAACAGAAGTCGCAAACAAAGGTTCCCCTTTTGTTTTGCTTTTTTGCTTTTATGTTTTTTGTTTTTTTGTTTTTTTGTTTTTTTTTTATATTCTTTTATAAATATTTGCACACAAAATAGTGTCTTCAATTCATGATAGAATCCTTTTCATGTAAACTTGTCAGATGCAAATTGTTCCGCGATGACGATGCCGCAACTTATTTCAAGAGACCTGCAGGCCGATCCTTAGAATCGAAGTATTTTCAATTGACTGCATTAGAAATGAAAGACTGTGATTGGTGGAGAAGAATCACAAGGTTGTCAAATCTATTAATAACTCGAAATCTACAAGAACTGCCGTTTTGCGTATAATTAATAGCATTTTTCTATTCACCAATGATTCCACTGGTTGGGAAAAGATTACGCAGTTCAGTTCAGTGTATGATTAGAATGCCCGAAAATACTCTGATCCGTAATCTTTTTTCAATCCAAGGAAACGCCGTTAATTAATTGAGTTATCCTCAAGTTTCTTAAAGTCATTGACATCCGACTGGTAGAGATTACAGATGCGAGTATATTAGTTTATTACAGTCATACACTGAACTAAATGGAGCTGTTGCAAACTTTCGCTACAGGCTTAAACCTCTTATGGGCCAAGCCCGAGTTTACTCGTATTTTCTGCTCT